>BSBM01000721.1:2400000-3000000 GCA_027924585.1 Larix kaempferi | reverse complement strand
TATTCATTCATTATTCTTTCTTTCTCTGATAGCAGGGCGTCATGTTTATTTTTCCTTTATATCCCTTCTCCTTGCTCATTCACCAGATTACCCTTTAATTTAAGCACCTTCCCTTTGATTCACTCAATATCATTCATCAACTTGTTAACATTATCTTCAGTTGATTGAGAAGAAGCTACATTGATACATGCCATGAATTTGGGGTCTTTGTGTGTACCCTCCAGCATGGTGTTCTCTTGTACAGTGACGATATCTGGCTTGGAGTCCATTTTTAGTCTCTTTTCCGATCTCTTTAAGATGGTTTTTCTCTTACGGTCAAAGATGATTGTGTCTAATTGAGCCACAATGTGCTCCTTTGACGGGGTAAATGACGTCAGTTTAAGCTCCTTCAATGGGAGGTGGCCTCCTGTGATTATTTCATTGGATACATGGGGTGGGTCTATGCCCATGTTCTGCATTCTTTGGCTTCCCATGTCCATAGCCTTCTTGGACTTTTCTTCTTCCTCTTTTTTATTTTGTTGTTCAATTGCTTCCTTTTCTGCTCTCTCTCTCTCATTTCTTGCAACTTCTCAGCTTCTTCTTTCTGAATCCTTTCAATCTCTTATTTCCTAACTCTTTCAGTTTCTTCTCTCTTAATCCTATCGGCTTCTTCTTTTTGAATTCTTTCAGTTTCCTCTTTTAGCCTATATTATGCCTTTGTTAATTGTAGAGCTATAGCTTCTACTCTTTTCCTTTGTAATTTTTCTTGCTTAGCAACTTTGGCAGTAGTGCTGGAACTACCCCCATTTTTGGGATGAAATCGTGTGTTTACCTTAGTCATTTTGCTTGCATTTCAATACACTTCTTCGTCTTTGTCAAAGTGGTTAACATAATCACAATGTACTTTGACCACTGCACAATGCTCACCAACCTTGCCATGGCTAACATTAATTGCGGAACTCTTTTCACCAAAATGGATTGCTTCCAAATATCGGACAATGGTTTAGGCCCTCTTAACCTTAGAGAATTTGTATGCCCCAATACAAAAGGGAAGAGGCGTAAAAGAGGATTTCTTTTGATCATACAAGATTTTTCCCATCCCATTGATGAAAACCTGTCTCACTGCTTCCTTGTGGACACCAAAATTGGTCGCATAATTGGGAAGAAGGGACGGAGCTCGGGAACCTGCATACATATGGATGTATGTGAATTCCTGCAAGAAGCAGTAATCCCCAAACTCTTCTATGACTGTCATGGCATTTTCGGACAAGATGTTTGGTTCTTTGTTGAAAATTAACCAGTAGAGGGGTATGATAAACTCCTCACATATGAGCTTATAGTGACTTGCATACTTATGGGCCCACACAATCTGATAAGCAACATAGATCGGGGAATCTACTGTATTCCAGATGCACGCCAACTTAGGGAAAGGATGCCTTGATAATATACAATCCACAAGGTACAAAGACATGTAAAATTCTTCCTTCCTTTGGGTCAAACCTCCTTTTGCAACTACTATTGTTGATGACATACTGTCTGAGATGATATCTGCCCAGTTAAATATTGTACCATGGAAGGATACGTGGTGAATTAGAGGTATCCAATTTAATTTGTAGATAGTCAAGTCTTCCCTGCCAAAAATCCTGCTTAGCATCAGGGCTATGATCCTAAAGGGGGTCCTAAGGATTTGACACTCATATTCTCTACTTTCTTTATCCATCAACTTTTTTCCTGTTATTAATAATTTATTAGCATACTCGAGAGTTTCCATGTTAAGACTTTTAAGCTAGTCTTCAGTTAGCAAGACCTGAGCGTGCAGTAATTTGTACGTTGATGCTATGTGGGATGGATGGAATGATGAAAAAGCTTCTCCTTTGCTATCATACATGATCCTTTCTGTGGCATCATCTTGCGATGGAATCCACCCAATGACTTATGAGCAAGGAAAAATATCTAGGCGTGTGGATGCTTTAGTAATGCCAAACTTCTTGATGTTTTGATATAAGAACATTTCTTCAAGAACTCCACTAGGGACATCCTGGTCTTGGATCATCTGATATAATTCCCCCCATTTGAATTCAGGGAGAATCCCAGTCACTACCTTAGTATCCTAGAACACGGCCTCTACCTTGGTTTCCAATATAATCTCGACATTTGACCCTGAATCAGCTACCTTAGATTTCCCCTTGGCTCCTTTCTTAGTCATTTTTTCAAATTCTGATAAAAGGAAATCCATGCGTAAGTAATAATTCAAACAAAATTTAATCAAGCATTTTGTCTCACATTGAAAGTGATAGGCAGAGTTCAACAAAAACCCCATTATTATGCTGTTAATTTTTGTTGCTAATTTTACCAGTATACAGGTGGGAAAACAGAATCACAAGTAAATAATTCCAATTAACCCTGCCAACAATTTAAACAATAAACACAACCAACTGCTAAATGTAAATTATGAATGCAACTTAGGGTAAGTAGTTAAACAACACCTTAAAAAGTTAGCTTAAAGGATTAAAAATAGTGTTGATTAGGTCCAGATTACGAAACACAAGTGCAAAAGGTAAAGCACTTAAGGGCGTATGCCGGTTAGTCTTGTTGAGAACGGAACTAGGGCTCGAGTCTACACAACGACAGAGAATCCATAATGGGTCTACTTTGGTATCATGAATGAAAGGGCTAACTATGTGAAGCCGGTGGTGTGAATAACTATCAACTGTGCCAAGACCACTTGGAAAATGGTAAAACCAATGCAAGCCCCATTGGGCACTCAAAAGGAGGGTCAGCAACCAGTGAGGTCAGGGCACTCCAAGTGTGCGAAGTCCGATGTTCCCCCTTAACTACCACTTCTACAAGAAAAGGCCTAAACTGGTCTAACCCTGACAAGTGAGGATGATGTGGACGAAATGGTGGCAAGGGAGAATCGACCTTCAAAAAAGAAAATCCCTGACAACAAAGGGCCAAAGCAAAAAGAAACAGATAAACTCAAAAGGATAGAAATGCGAGAACAGTGACCAACTTGTTAGTCAGTGACTGGTTGATGAGTTTTATGGCGTCGGGATGCTCTGAAGTCAGAGACCGGTGGAGGCGAGCAGCTTTCAAACGGAGTTTTCTCAAATTCAAACAAAACAGAAAAATAACTCCAAGCCCTATAAATAACCTTTGTAAACGGAGCTTTAAAAGCGAAGTGGGTGCGGTTGGTGGCACTTTAATGCGAAGTTAATGGATTTTGGTGGGGTCACTTATGGCCAACCCCGTTTCGGCGAGTTTCATACTTTTGCATCGTTGTTGCTAAAAGAATGTGGCTGATTGTATTAGGGTAACTCACATAACTCCCGCGAAACATATCGGAGGAGAAACTTCAAGTGTGCCAGCGACGATTTCAACGAGGTTCGATCGACACCTTGATGCAAGTTTTGTTTTCTCGCTTGCAGTCGTTTTGGTGGCATTAACCAAGTTCAGCTGAAAACACGAAGCACTTAGACTCATCTAGTGATTCTTTTCTCCTTGGACTGGTCGGCTCACCTTATGGATCATCATCAATCATTTCAGCGACCAAGGACTAGTTACGCCGAAAGGTATCATGACGTTTAAAACATTTTTCCAATTTGTTTTGGTGATAGAAAAGAAGCTTCTCCGAGATGCATTGTAGAGGATTCCTCGGATCAACTCATGTTTCATCGGCGACTGTTTCAGTGCAAGACCTTGAGTTTCACTGAAATGTATCGCAGTCTGCAAAATTTCTTCACCGAAAGACGTTTTACACCAAAACAGAGTTCTTCAAAAAGACTAAGTGAAGGAAACGAGACCGTTTCGGTGGTTTAAACTGAGTTCCTCCGACCATTTTGGCTTGACTCACCAAGTCTCTTCGAAACAAAAAAGGCTTCCAACTTAAAAGATGACTCCGACCGTATCGGCTTGACTAGGTGACCTTATCTGAAACAAAAAAAACATGTAAAACTTAAAGGATTCCTCTGACCATTTCGTCTCAACTGGATGACTCTCGCTGATCATGTCAACTGCAAAAGCTGATTTTTACTTAGTCACAAAAATGAACTTCTTTCCCAATCCTCTTGGAGAAAACTAAGTTTGAAGGTATGAATTTTTTAGGAAGACTTAAACTCTAAAACTCTCTTAAGAGAAAAGGAGGGGGCCCATTATTTTTAAAAAAATTGGGCATCAGGTCATAGCAACAATAGAGTGTCATTCATCTTGGAAAGAACTCAGCCTTCCATTCTAAGACTAAACATATATAGTTCAAGTACCATTTCATAAGGTCTGTTCCGGAAGATGAACTATTGAAGTTGGAAAAGATACACGCTATCCAAAATCCTGCATACATGTTCACAAAGGTAGTAAACAAAGAGAAACTGAGTACCTACTCGGTTTTAGTTGGCCTTGAAGCGTGGAGGTGAAGATGAGAAATTTTCCATATTCGAGGTTTAGAGCATAGTCCATCAAGTGCAGCAGCGGTGGAGTTTTTTTAATCAGTATCCAAGTGGGAGATTGTTGGTTCTGGATCCTAATATTCCTGATTTAGAGGTTGTGTTTCAGCCGTGTCTATATCCCATCCCATGAAGGGGGGCTTGGGGGGGGGATTGGCCCCTCAGAATAGTCTCCATGGGGGTTCCATGGGAGGGGGAGGTGACTAGTTTGGGACCCCACCCTGACAGGGGTTCAGGGGTTGCGCCCCCGTAGTGAAAATTTCAGAAAAATGCCTTGTAAAATGATGTAATTTCATAGTCATGACTTGGTCAATAATGGCTGATTTATGGGCCCGTGGTATTGGGTGTTCCATAGTATTTTCCCATGGTATTTTACCTTTATAAGGAAGGCATTGTAATATGGTTGTGTATTGTATCATTCTAAAGATCTCTATGATTGTGTGAGAGAGACTGTGAGAGAGTGAAGAGGAAGTTGCAGCGGATGTGCTGTAGGTTGTATCCCTTCATTTGTTGGATGGTATAATAATAAGGAATGGCAATTTATGTGTGGATGTAGCCAATCTTGGGTGCACCACGTTATATTGGTGTCTCTCTTGTAATGTGTTTTATGTGATTTATATATTTGCATCTTGTTTATTTTTATTGCTCTACAATCATGTTTTTCTAACAATCATCACCATCGAAATAACATCAACCCATCTTGATAAGGGTTCCCTGCAAGGATGACTCCACCATTGCCCGCGGAAAAATCAAATTAACAAGGAAAAAGAAGAATGTTTTTAACAATGTGGCCTAATTCTCTATTGAGATAGTCATATGGATTTCAAACTTGGAAAGTGAAGAAAGAGCTCCAAGAATAACCAAGTACATTCTCATAAAAATCAACACATTTGGCAAGAACTAGAAAAACAAAGCTTCTTCTGAGTTGGATCTTTCCACCCAATCCAACCACAAATCATCATTTTTCATTGCCTCTACATCAATAATTCTCCTAGCAATATGTAATGGAGTTATTATTTCAAGTGGTGAGATAATAAAACAAAATAAATATGATAACGCCAACATTTACATCCACCCAACACATTTTTATTGAAAATTTTCTCATAGCCAAATGGTGCCAATATATGTCATTAGCTAGCTAACATATTTATGATACATTGGTCACTAGTATTTAGCTATGGAATAATACTTAAAGTTTAATATCACATGGTATCCACTTGATATGAAACCTACAAATTAGTACTGCGAAAATGAAGGGTTTTTCCAACAGGATCATAGTACTTACAACCAAGTGATTTACCTTCATAATTTGGCTTATTTTTTAAACGTGATCAACATATCTATCAAGACTCATTGGTTTTGACAAATGGTTGAGGTATAGTTTAGGAGGGATCTCATATTTCATTGTCCCGAGATGCCTCATGAGGATGTGGATTCCCATGCCCTTGTCCTTGGTTTCTCAATGATATATAATTATTTTGTTAAAAACAAAGTAAAAGTTATGTCGAGGAGTAGGGGATTTTCAAGCAGGATAAGGAACCAGACATATCTTTGAATATAGAGTCTCAATTGAATAAGATCAACAAGTTACATTATGAAGGGATATATTCCCATTTATGGAATTGTATGCATTACCCTAAACAATCCTAAATTGAATAATTAAAAATGGAATCTGCAATATTAGTTAAGTTAACCATATTATCTTAAGAAAGTTAAGGAAAAGGTTCATTCTTTGGTTTGATACCATAATGGATACACATTATAAATTCCCAACCTTCGCAGTGCTTCAAGGTTACTTTGATAATTTTATCATGGATATGTATTCTCATCCATAAAAAAAACTTTGGTTTGATACCATCGTCGATACACATTAGATATTCCCAACATGGGCAAGGTTTCGGGGTTAATTTAATAATTTTGGCATGAATATGCATTCTCAACCACAAAAGTTTTTGGGAAAAACAATATCAATATCACCCCAACCAAAGAAAATAAATTTACACAATACAAATTAAAAATACTCTTGCTATGATATGCTTAGACCTTGCTAGCCATTCTTGAAAGCAATCAATCAACTGCAAGAACAACCCTTTTGTGGTAGAAAATTCTCCCCATAGACAGGTAGAAATTCTCTTGGATATAAAATGGTTCCCTAATCCAAGACAGAGGTCAACAAGTGGACACTAACATTCTCCTATATCTAACTTTCATGCATACAAAAAGATAAGAAGATAATAGGGTAAGAAAGGATAGATGACCTACCTCTTTCTAGATAGTTGTCCTCATTGCTCCAGCCTTCGAAATCAATGCCCGAAACTGCAAAGAATAGAATAATCCTACAAAGACAACACAAGACTTCCTTCCTTCCACAAAGTATTGTGAAGAAAAGAGAGATCCATCTACTTTGAATGCAACAAAGTAAAACATACATGTAATGCTCTGTTTTGACTTTATCACTTGAACTATCATTATATGGTTGTATTTGCTTATTATTGTGAGACTCTGTCAGCTTGATGACATATGGACATATATATAAATTCAGCTTGCTAAATTTATATATATGTGTGTGATGTTAATGTTATGAATTATGTTCATGTTTTGATTATGTCTCTAGCATGCAAATTTACTAAATGATGGGTATGTGGATTCCAAGTTAAAAGTTATATGTTGAATGGGTGGATGTTATACCAGGTGCATGCTACATAGAAAAATGATTTTCATTATTGGTCATTAGTAATGAAATGTATATACATGTCAATGATTGCATGATATTCTCGATATTGTGTTTCGAGCCTAACCTATAGGTTAAAAGAACTAAGTGGTAGTTGGATCCTACGAGGTGGGAGTACCTATGGGACATGAATTCCAAAAGATAAATTCTATGCAAGTGATGCATTATTGTTTAACATGAGTATATTGTATTATTATCATGATGTATGGGAAGGTGTGGGGTTTCGAGAAAATCAACCACCCAAATTGGTTATTTGATGACAAAACCTAAGTACAACAGTCGCAATGCAATCACTATTTCAATGTAGACATAATCCCTTGTTCCATAGGAGGGGTGGATAAATTACCCACCATTTATCCTATGAAAACCAGAGTCATCGGAGGGTTGCGCTATGGTGCGCTCCCCAAGGTGTGTGATGATTACTAGTGGGTTCCTACTGGGGAAGTTTGGTCGATGTAGTTGACACTTCCACTTACGGGTTCTAACTAGAGTTAGGTCATGTAGTTGATGCCCCAGGGTAGTCCAGTAGAGGAAGGATAGGATATGGAAGTTAGTTGTGAATTAGACAGAAGGTAGTAGGTATATAGGAATGTCATTAAGTTGTAGGTAGAAAACTTAATTAATCATGTGTGTGTGTGGAAACAATTGCTTGATTCTTGTGTTGTAACTCATTATGTTATGCTTCTTCATAGATTATTATGATATGAGTTAGTGAAAATGATTAGATGTTGTAGATTTAGGTTTGAGTATGTGTCAACAGATAGTTGTTTGTGTTATTATGTGTGATGAGAGGTTGAGCACTATTGGTGTACCTATACGATGTATGCAAGCATTAGTTATGCTTACATAACTCATCTACATATATTGTATGAATGATCTATGAATTGATAGAGTTGCGGCAAAATATTAATGAACGGTTTAGTTGTGATTAAGGTTAATTATTAATTGTATCACTAAATAAAGGTTAATTAATTATTAATTGGACCATTATTAACTTGGTTAGTAAATATTAAATAGGTTTTAAATGTAACAAAGGTTGAGTTATGATTATTGGGTTTAATCATTACATAAATTATAAGTGGATTTTAGAAGTGTATTAATTAATTAAATTTATATAATTAAGTTTTATTGGATTTCAAACTAATGTCGTGTACATTATTAACAATAAATTGCCATGTCAATCTTGGTTTGAAGTACATTGTTACTAAAATAATTATGTGGAATTGTTTCGTTATTTTATAATTATGTTAAATGGTTCGGTAGTCGTTATTTTAAGGAGTTTTAAAATATTGCTTGTGAGTAGTGTCAATAACATTTAATAAAATAATATGCTTTATTGATTGAAAATTAAATGGGAGATGGTTCCACTAAAATAAAATTATGACAAGGGAGTTGTCAATTGAATGGGGAGATAAGGGTAGTAAATGTTTAGGTGGGTAGAGTTGGTAGGAAGGGAGATAAGGAGGGGGGTGGAGTTTTGAAAGGGGATTGTTTGTACATTGAAGAAATTTAGCAAAGGAGGTTGAAATTTCTAATAGGGAGAACTCTTAGAACTGGTTGGACTTTGTACTCAGGTTTTGGGAACGGGGTCCAAGAAGCAATTCTTGGAGCTGGGTGGTTGGAGAGACTATCCTAGTTGGCACGGCAATAGATTGACTTGGGTGGTTGAGCTTCCTAAGGGTTGGATATACTAGAGATATTCCATTATTGTTATTTAAATTTATATTTGAAGGAAAACTAGAATACTTTGCTTCAAAGAATATGCTCTTTATTTGTTTTATACATGTATTGAATTTTAATTTATACCATATTTAGAGTAGATCAAATTGTTTTACACCTGCACAAATTCTATATTTACTCTGAAAAAAACAGAGTAACATGAAGATAAAAATAACAGTCAACACGATAGATTCATATCGGTTTAAACATTCATAGTAGTTTAACTTAGGACCTTGCTAGGTCGCTACAAATAGTATCAGAGCCATGGTTCCAAATATGGAACTAAAGAGCTTACTACAAGTGAAATAGAACATTTAGAACCTAACATAAATTTAGAAAATAGGGGAGTTTATATGAAACCAATTTTTTTTTTGTTGAAACTCCCTACACTCAAACCAGAGAAGAAGCTTCTTTGAACAAAAAGAAAGTTACAAAATAACTATTTTAAATGTCAAAATAGCTAGTTACATGAACTTGAAAACCTACATATTACGTGCAAAACCACCATAAAACATTCATATATAAAAGATGTAAATGAATTAATACAAAACAATTATAAGATTTCAAAAACTATCCTTATATTTTCTTTATTATTATTATGAATTGCAAATAAGGTTTTGTGTGTGTTTGTGTGTATATAAAGCAAATAAGTAAAAACAAACTGCCACAAAATATTCATATTCAAACTAAAGTAAATAGCATATTATGTTCCTTAAAAGTATTCTGTTATATACAAATATATATATAATAAAATAAAAATTTAAAAATACAACACCGACTCAGAATAGTTGTAAATCATTGTTATATATATATAAAGCACTCGAAACAGAGAAAACATGAAACAAAACTAGAGAGAAATGTAAATTTGATCTAATTTACCTCATATCTGGCCTCCCTAGATCACTGCTAAGCATATGACCCTGAAATCGCTTCCATATACTGAAAACATATGGTTTCGACATCATCCTTCATCGTTTGGTTATGTATGTTTCCACAAGTCGAATCAAGCATGCCACTCCATATGTTAAACCCAGTATTAAGTCAAGTGTCGAGACCTTCCACAAGAGCACCATGAGTGCCCACGTCCTTCGTTGTAATAGAAATTGGCTTTGCTATAATAGCAGAGGTTGGCACAAAAATTATGTGTACATCCAAACAAGCATCCCACGAGTTAAAGAAAACAACGATATATTTATTCGAAAGAAAAAATTTCAAATCCTCACTTAGAAACATAACTATAACTTATCACCCAAACGACGAGATACCAAGCACCTCAAGGAAAGCATCGAGCGCTGGAGGCAGAACCTTCCAAGCCTGTATTTGGTAAAATAAGGTGTCTTTTGTCCCATTTCCAAGTTCAATGCCTATGTCAAGACATAGTCTCCACCAACCATCGCACCTAGCACGCAAGTGCCAAAGCCCACTAAAGGGAAGCCTACTAGTCTATATCCTTTGCACGACGAGTCAAATCTCCAAAAAAAATTATGTGGGCGACGGCTGTAGAGGCAGCGGCGGCTCACGCAGATCCCTCAACAGCCTGCTCGATGTACATGGTCATCTCGACCTGATTAAATGATGGGAATGATAAAAAAACAATATTTGGGCTTTGAACCCCAACTTCCAATTCATCATCTAACCGCAAGCTAGTACAATAGTCCAAGCGTGAAGTCAAGCGCTCAAAGGAATTGCAAGGGAGAGTCCACAGGTGAAATACTTTGCACTACGCATCCGTGTGAGGAATGGCCTACAAGCAAGCAAAGGGAGGGAACATGAATCCCTTAGGCATCCCTAGAACCACGGTTCCCTACATGACTCCCTATAGCCAGGGAGAGGGCGCTCGCCCACAGATTCCGTGGATATAAATTGTTAATTGTTTAAATTTAATATAATTTATTAATTAATATAATTTAATTATTTAAATTTGAATTATATGATGTATAGATTGTTTTACAATTATTTAATTTAATATATTAAATAATTAAATTACATAATTATTTAAACAATTAATTAATTAAATTAAATAAGGTATGATGGTTAAATTTAATTATTTAATTGCTTAGATATTATGTTGATTAATATAAGTAAGGTTTTATATTATGTTAGGATATAAATTTAAACATGGTTATAGGGTTAGAAGGCGACCTAAGTAAATTAAAAAAAAAATAGGTTAAATTAAGTAATAGAGAACATTTCATGCGAGGGATCACGACAAGTGCAACCCTGGGAGTAGGTGTGGTCATCGGTGACTACCTAAGGCACGAGGATGACACGACACCACACGTAAACTAAGACATAGTGTCTTACTCGCATCTCAAAACGGTGACATCGACTTAGGGATGTAGTAGTGCCTTCGTACACTTACCCTTTCAGACATTTTCCTTAGTATCAGGTAAAGCCCGTTTATAAGCAAAGAAAGAAGCAAATTTCACTCACTCTAGTAGGTTTGGGTATGTGTTTAATAGTGACCTAGTTAAAACCTAAAACGTATACTAATGTCGAATTATGCCATGATACAATATAAGCATGATAATGACGCAACCAGGTCAGGGGCGAGGTTCGGTGATGAAAATGCCTAAACAAAACGTGTTGACACCATCACCAGAGACCATTTTCATTTTGCACTCTCTTGGAGAAATAAATGTCACGGTCAGGGGAATTCAAAGGGTAAGCGTTACACTGAAGGTAGAAGTGGAAGCCACACCATTGAGGGATGGAAATGCTAAAGTAGCATTGAACATAGTGCAGAGACCTCCTCATTAGGACATCATGAGGGAGCTTCAAAAAATCATGCTTCCAAAGTTTTCAGGGGGTTGTGCAGGGGTACGAACAAAGGCATGGTTAGAGAGGATGACCACGTGTTTAGCATTGCAAGAGTACACTTCCACATCCAAATCCAAAATATCCATATTTCAACTTAAGTACAATGCTTTGAATTGGTGGGGACACCAAGAAAGATAGTTGCACCTTACCCCATACATTGTTCCATGAGAACTATTTGTGGTTAAGTTTAGAGGGAAATACTTTCTCGCATTCTGCCAAGAAGGATCCCTTCATGCCTTGGTAAAAAGGAATTTATCAATGGATTATGAGGCAAGATTCATGGGAGTAGTTAAGTATGTTCCCTACTTGGACAATGACCAATGCCAAGCTGGGCGCTTTATGTATAGGCTTAATCCTAATATCACGGCCCAAGTGTGGATGTGGAAACCGAATTGGTTGTTGAAGAAGTCGATTGTGCTTGTTATACATAAGATATGCTATGTGATAAACCCATCAAATCATTCAATTCTCAGTAGTCAAGGTTTGTAAGGAAGGCCCCTTGAAGCTACCCTAGGGGACGGTATGCGAGGCCACCTTCTGATGGAAATAGGTCTACACCTAGAGTTGCAGTAGTATACAAATCAGTGGCCACGAGTCCAGTGCCCCAAGAATACAACACGGACTCACTAGAGTGCAAGGAATTATCAAGGATCAATTGTTAGGGGAAGGGGCTCCTAGGGGATAAAACCCTCTCATAGGTTTGCGGCAATTCAACTCGCCTCCCCCATCACAAGTTGCTTGTTGGGGTTGTGGAGGTCCACACTATCAGCATGACTATCCCGAGTTACAATTTGGTATAGTGCATCAAGAAGGAAAGGCGCCAATGGGAAGTGGGGGAAGTAAGCATCAGGTAAGGTCAATAATGTTAAACTCAAAATCTTGTTTTATCTCAATGCTACAGATAGTTTTATTTCTCCATATGCATTAGATAAATCTGGGTTGGCATCCTACGAGCACGACGATTTCAACTCAGTTGAAATGGATTCAGGGGTAAAACAAGTAGTAGGAGATAGTGTTGACAAATATATAGTAGATCTTGGGGTGGGTGTTACACAAGTAAAAGTGTGTGTCACCACCCTCAAGACCTACGACCTTATCATAGGTATGAACTGGCTTGAGGAACATCGATATTTCGTGGACTATTACGGGAAGAGAGTTCTTTGTTTTTATGGCAAAGGGAATGCCATTAAGATCTAGGGTATCAAATGGGAGGTGTCCCTACGTTTTATGTCCACGATGAACGTAAAATGATATATGAGGCAAGGATGTTAGTTGTATATCATTAAAGTGGTAAATAATGAGAAGGATCCCTCGTTTGATCAGTTTCTAGTGTTAGCATAATTCAGTGATACCTTTCTTAATGAACTGGTTGGGATACCTCCTGAGAGAGAACTTGATTTTACCATTGAGATTAAACCCGGCTCGGAGCCAACATCAAATACTACTTACAAGTTGACAACCCCGGAGCTTTGCGAGTTGCAAATGCAGCTGAAGTAGCTGTTAGACCTAAGATTCATCAGGCCAAGTATTTCACCATGGGGTGTACCAGTAATTTTTGTGAAGAAGAAGGATGGTTCCTTGCATCTTTGCATAGATTACAAATATTTTAATAGAGCCACGGTGAATAATAGGTACCCGATACCTCAAATTGATGACCTCTTCGACCAAATGAAAGGAGCAAAAGTCTTCTTGAAGATCGACATGGGATCAAGTTACCACCAACTTCAAATTAAGGAAGTTGATATACTTAAGACTGTTTTTTGAACTTGGTTTGGGAACTATGAGTTTGTAGTGGTATCCATTTGTTTGACCAATGCCCCAACAGTATTCATGAGCCTCATGAATAGTGTATTTCGAAATTACTTAGATCGGTTTGTGCAAGTCTTCTTGGATGATATCATTATCTATTCCAAGAATGAAAGAGAGCACGAGGAACACTTGTGAATGGTGTTGCCATGCTTAAGAGAGCACAAGTTGTATGGTAATTTGTCCAATTGTTCTTTTTATCAAAAGGAGATCCATTATCGAGGTCATATAATTTCCAGAGAGGGAATTTTTGTGGACCCTGGAAAGGTGAAGGCCATAATGGATTGGCTTGTGCCAAGAAATGCACATAAGTGATAAGCTTCATGGGTTTAGCAAGGTACTATAGAAGGTTTGTGGAAGGTTTCTCAAAAAAAGTGAAACCCATAACAACCTTACAGCGCAAGGGAATTAGCTATGAATGGACCAAGGAATGTGATGTTGCATTGACTGAGCTTAAAAGACTACTAACGAGTGCACCAATTCTATGAGTGTGTGATATGGATAAGGACTTCACATTTTGTACAGATGCCTTGAGGCAGGGTTTGGGTGCGGTATTGATGCAGGAAGGTGGCGTAACAGCCTATGGATTAGGTAAGTTAAAACCACATGAAGCAAATTACCCTACCCATGATTTAGAATTGGTTGCAGTGATGTTAACTTTAAATCTTTGGAGACATTACCTTATTGAACAAAGCTTTGAGATCAAATATGGTCAGCAAAGCCTGAGGTATATCTTCAACCAAAGAGACCTAAATGATAGGAAAAGGTGATGGAGTGAATTTATGAGCGAGTATGATTTTGGGATTTCATACATCAAGGGGAAGGAGAATGTGGTAGCCGATGCCTTAAGTAGAAAACCAAGTATTTTCTCCCTGATACCTTTAAAGGTTGATTTGAAGGAAAGAGTATTAGCATAGTTAGCTAGGGATAGTTGGTACCTAAAGGTCTCTTCAGCACTCGAGAATGGGATGTTGGAGGAACCTAAGTTTGAAGGGTATGAGTTGGAAGTAGATGGGATGTTACAATACCAAGGAAGTATGTATATTCCCAAAGAAGCAGATATTAGGGAAACTATACTTAAGGAATCCCATAGAGCATTCTATTGCACGCATCCAGGTGTAAAGAAGATATATGTGGACATGAAGAAACTCTTATTTTAGGAATGAATGAAGCATGAAGTGGTCAAATTCATTGATAGGTTCCTTGATTGTCAGTAGGTAAAAGCTGATCATCACCACCCTTCAGGACTATTGCAACTGCATGAAATTCCTATGTCAAAACGAGAGGTTATCTCCATGGAATTTGTGGTTGGATTTCCTCTTACCTCTCATAAGCATGATACCATTATGGTCATCATTGATAAATTGACCATAACTACTCACTTTATTCCAGTTAAGGAAACTTATGATGTCATAGATAGAATGTGTATATTCATAAGTGAAGTAGTTCATTTTCATGGGTTTCCCAAGAAGATTATATCAGATAGAGATGCATGGTTCATGTCTAGGTTTTGGACAAGTTTGTAGTTGACCTTACGAACTCAGTTGAACCTAAGCACAGCTTACCATCCAGAGACGTATGGGAAAACATAAAGAGTGAATCAGGTGATAGAGGACATGATAAGGATGTATATTATGGATGAACAAACCCATTGGGAAAAACATTTACCCTTAATGGAATTCGCTTATAATAATAGTTACCACAACTCAGTCAGGATGCCACCTTATCAAGAATTACATGGGAGGCCATACATAACACCCTTGAGTTTGGAAAGGTTAGAGGATCGAGTGACTGTAGGACCTGACTTGATTTAGGAAATTGAAGAACATGTGATTCAGATTAGACAACAGTAAAAGGAACCTCAATATAGACAAAAGAGCTATGTCGATGTACATAGTGTTTCTTGACCCGTTAAGGTAGGGGATGCATTTTTCATACAAATTAGGCCTAGTAAAAGTACCATCTATTTCGGGAAAGGGACAAAGTTCTCACCATGATTCATAGGACCCTTTGAAATTTTGGAAGGTTGGACCCATCACATATCGTTTTGTGCTGCCAAACCATTTGCATAAAACTCATAATGTTTTTCATGTATCTGTTTTACAACATTATATAGTCGATGAGTCTCATAAAATAAATTGGAAGGAACTAGAAGTTTCAAACGAGGGGACCATCAGGGTCGAACCATTATGTATATTGGACCGTAGGGTTATACATCTCAAACATCGTTTGGTTGACCAAGTTAAGGTCCAATGGGACAAGTATATCCCGGTTTCTGCCACCTAGGAGGACACAGAGATCATGTTTCATGATTTTCCCACACTACTTTGATCATAACTTCGGGACAAAGTTTCTCGAAGGGTGGGTGTATGTAATGCCCCGTTTTGACTTTATCACCTGAACTATCATTATATGGTTGTATTTGCTTATTATTGTGATACTTCATCAGTTTGATGACACCGTGGACATATGGATTTATCATTTTGCAGAATTTATATATATGTGTGTGATGTTAATGTTATGAATTATGTTCACGTTTAGATTATGTCTCTAACATGCAAATTTACTAAATGATGGGTATGTAGATACCAAGCTAAAATTTATATGTTGAATGGATGGATATGATACCAGGTGCATGGTACATAGAAAAATGATTTGCATTATTGTTCATTAGTAATGAAATGTATATACATGTCAATGATTGCATGATATTCTCAATCTTGTGTTTGGAAACTAACCTATAGGTTAAAAGAGCTAATTGGTAGCTAGATCCTATGAGCTGGGAGTACCTCTGGGACATGACTTCCAAAAGATAAATGGTATTCAAGTGATGCATTATTGTTTAGCATGAGTATTGTATTATTATCATGATGTGTGTGCAGGTGTGGGGTTTTAGGAAACTCAACCGCCCAAATTGGTTATTCGACGACAAAACATGAGTACAACTATCACAACTCACTATGTCAATGTAGACATAGTCCCTTGTTCCATAGGAGGTTTGGAAGCATTACCCATCCTTTATCCTCTGAAAATTGGAGTCATGGGAGGGTTGCGCTATGTCGCACTCCCCAAGGTGTGTGATGATGACTAGTGGGTGTCTGTTGGCGAAGATTGGTCGATGTAGTCGATACTTCTACTTACGAGTTCTAGCCGGAGTTAGGTCATGTAGTTGACACTCCAGGGTAGTCCAGCAGAGGAAGGATAGGATGTGGAAGTTAGTTGTGAATTAGATAGAAGGTAGTAGGTAGATAGGAATGTCATTAAGTCATAGGGATAAAATGTAATTAATCATGTGTGTGTGTGGAAACAATTTCTTGATTCTAGTGTTGTAACTCATTGTGTTATGCTTGTTTCATATATTATTATGATATGAGTTATTAAAAATGACTAGACGTTGCAAATTCATGTTGGAGTATGTGTCAACAGATAGTAGCTTGTGTGATTATGTGTGATGAGTGGTTGAGCACTGTTGGTGTACCTATACGATGTATGTAAGCATTAGCTACGCTTACATAAATCATCTACATATATTGTATGAATGATCTATTATGCAATTACATTTGAGCTTGAATGTATTGAGATTGTGAATGATTACAGTATAAATGTTACTACTTATTAGTTGTGAATTGATAGAGTTGCAGCAAAATATTAATGAATGATTTAGTTGTGATTAAGGTTAATTAATAATTGTATCGCTAAATAAAGATTAATTAATGAATAATTGGACCATTATCAACTTGGTTAGTAAATATTAAATAGGTTTTAAATGTAACAAAGGTTGACTCATGATTGTTGGGTTTAATCATTACATAAATGATAAGTGGATTTTATAAGTGTATTAATTAATTAATTAATTAAGTTTATAATTAAGTTTGATTGGATGCCAAACTAATTTAATGTACATTATTAACATCTAATTTCCATGTCAATCTTGGGTTGAAGTACATTGTTATTAAAATAAGTACGTGGAATTGTTTCGTTATTTAATAATTATGTTAAATAATATTAAAATTATAGTTTGACATAATTATGTTAGATGGTTAATTAATAATATTTGTATAATTGAAGTTATGGAGAATTTATATTGTTAAAATATAACCATGTCAAAGTTGTTGTAGATAGTGATGGTGGTCCTTATTTTAAGGATTTTTAAAATATTGCTTGTGAACCATGTTAATAACATTTAATAAAAAAAATATATGATTTATGGCTTGAAAATTTAATGGGAGACAGTTTGATTATTAAATTTTTTTGAGAAGGGAGTTCTGAATTGAATGGGGAGATAAGGGTAGTAAATTCTTAGGGTGGTAGAGTCGGTAGGAAGGGAGATAAGGAGGGGGGTGTATTTTTGAAAGGGGATAATTTGGCCATTGAATATATATAGTAGAAGAGGCTGAAATTTCTCAAAGGGAGAACTCTTAAAACTGGTTGGACTTTGTACTCAGGTTTTGGGCTCGGGGGTCCAAGAAGCAATTCTTGTAGCTGGGTGGTCGGAGAGACTATCCTAGTTGGCAGGGTGGTACATCGACTTGGGCGGTTGATTTTCCTAAGGGTTGGCTATCCTACAGGTATTCCATTGTTGTTATTTATATTTATATTTGAAGGAAAAACGAGAATACTTTGTTTCAAAGAATATGCTCTTTATTTTATTATACATGTATTGAATTTCTTATTTATACCATATTTAGAGTAGATCAAATTTTTTTACATATGCACACATTCTATATTTATAGTGAACAAAACAGAGTAACATGAAGACAAACATAACAATCAACAAGATAGATTCATATTGGTTTAAACATTCATATTAGATTAACTTAGGACCTTGATAGGTCGCTACCATACATGTCATTTAACACAAATATGGGAGAAATAGGCCAAGTTTATATTAAATTGAAATCCATAAAGAAGTACATATAAGCATATGCATGACTTAGTAGCAGAATCTCCTCCCACTTTCTCCCTTCAAACCCCTTGAGAATTAGACTATCATAAGGTTGGCATCTTCAATATTTTTTTCATGTTTGAAATCCACTTAGTGAATTTAATTTATAGGATGTGGGAGGCAAAACTACTTGGATAAAGTATTGGATCAAGAGAGGATATGTTGGATCAAGGGAGATTGAACTTTCTTGGAATGGAAAAGGGAGTGATACTCAAAGGATAGACCCATCCACTCAAGATCTTATCCAAATCTCATTCCTAAATTCATACCCATGCAGTTGGACAAATATTATCGCTCCCTCAATGAAGGTCACATGGATATAAAGTGGGAGATTATCAATCCCCTAACACTGGAAGTTGGACTTTATCCCTCTCTGCATGATGGGAAGGGAGCAATAATCCTTAACCAAATCTCATTCTAGGGTTTAGGAAGGTGGGTTTTGACCCCCAAATGATAGGATTCCCTCCCAAACATGGCTAGGGAGTGGAATAATCATATGATGATGGCTCCTGACACACCTAAGGATAATGTAAATCATACTTATCATGGTGATGAAGCACAAAACCCAATAATGACACATGAGGGTGACATTTTGAGGTGTAACAGGTTCCCTCTAAAGTGTGAGGTCAAAAGGGATTTGATGTCCAAATTTTTTTATCAAGATATAGGTACAAAGGGTGTTGGAAGAGGAGAGGCAAATGGATGATTCAAACTAAGATCAAATAGTATATAAATATCCTCTCCGAGGTAGGAATACCCATACTTAGAATAAACTAACTCAAATCATGGTTGGAAACCAATACATAGCAAATCCATGGAAGTACTGATCAGAATATGGAAATCAAGGATACAATGTAGATCCATATCTACATGAAAAGATCAAGTTGTAGCCACTAAAGAGTATAGAATGGATCTACGACAAAACCAAAACATAGCCACATACCAATACAAAGTGGATCTATGTGACAATATACATATCAATAGGACTACCAGTATGATGTCCATACTAGAATACTCTCAAATAATCTCCTTCACAACCTGTGTATAAAGAGATAGACACATAAGGAATCCCCAATGTATTCAAACAAATTCCAAAATGATATGGTTCTAACCATATGAACATATGTCCTAAAGTCGAACATGGTAGAAACCACTTGATTACCAGTCATTAATGTAAACCCTTAACAAGTGAGAGGGAAAACAACAATGATGACAATGACTCCTAAGGTATCCTAATACATTCCAATGAATGCGAGTAAATGATATGAAGTCGAAAACTCATGGAATGATTGAATCAGAAGCCAATTATGTAGAACTACTATCGAAAGTAAGGAAACCTATCATTGAGGCATGCAGGTTCAAAGGTACTAATTGTTTTCTTAGTATAAATCCTAGATAATGTGTTGAAGTTGACATGAATAGACTTGTGAAAGGAGGGACATGATGTATCCCACATCATCGACATGAAATCGACATAGGAAAGTGATACAAAATGATGGATAAAAAATTAGCAAAGACTGAAGAAAGGTTGACAATACTGCAGAAAATATAACTCGGGCTAACACTTCCCTTGAACACAGAACGACACATCAAATTAATTGGAAGCATTGAATCAACAAGTTATAAACCAAAACATAGTGCAAGACTAACGAGGACCTTCTTCAAATGATTTGAATAAAATAGATTGATCCACAGGATTGGTCTAACTCAGAGGCAAGCAAATTACCCAACTGTAAGATAAGACACAAACAGGTGCCATGTTCAAGGGTGACAATAAATGGCTGCCATAATGTGAAACTGACCTATTTTCCCTATTTTTCCCCCATCATGATCGATGAGTACCTCTTTTTTTTTAATGAGATTGAGGAGGATAACATATGCTCGATGAAACTCATCTTAGATGAGTCCCTCATCATATGTTTAATAAACCTGAAGAATGAGGGTTTTGATCCCACATGGGACCTTCAATGCATTATTTTATGAGTCCAAAGAAAGTAAAATTGGCAACCTTTTCATGTTTAGAGAATCTGAAAAGAATCTAAATAAGAATCCAAGGTGTCTTTTCCATAAATTTAGTCTCTTACGCCCAAAAGAGGATAAAATAATACGAGGGAGAACTCTTCTAGTAAATAGTTGACTAGAGTAAACATTTTTCATAACAAGTCTATGTTGAATTTTCAGTATTAAATCACAATACTATAGGATCTTTGCTGAGAGAATAACATCTACAGTATATCAATGCATGACAATCACAATATGACAAGCATCACAAGCATCATAAGAATCAAAAGCATAGAGACAAGAGACACAGAGTTTCCGTGGGGAAAACCCTAAGGTGAAAAACCCCACAACTTCCTCAGAGATAGAGAGAGCAATGGCTCAACCAAAATACAACCAAATAATACAGAGATAGTCTCCTAGCAGATGATCCTCCTCCTCCTCACTAGTGCGCCACTTTCCAGAGAGAGAGATAGATACTTTTTCCGAGTGAGTAAAATAGAGATCTCCTATCTCTATTTATACTCACCTTTTTGCCCAGTGACCTACTGGGGCCGACTTGTCTACTTGAGTACATCCACATTATATTATATATTAATTAGGGCCGACCCCATAAGGTGGTCTAATAACCCATCGGCAAGTACACACACTTGCGACACTTGTCAATCCACATGACGACACTTCCTTATAGAGGAATAACACATCTCTTATAAGGGTACAATAAATATAAATATAATATACAGATGAAATACATTCCGAAGTTACATATACATCAACACTCCCTCTTAACTAGGAAGGTATTTCTCGACACAGATCTGCTAGACAAGTCTTCTTCTCTGGATCATCATCATCGATGCATCGTCATCATCATCGTCACTGCTGCTGCTATCTCATCCAATCTCTGTCTCTACTCGTCATAGGAAGTTCTACAGAGCCAGTCCTTTTTCATACTGGATGTAGGCCCACCACCTGCAGGTCTTCGTCATCACTGGCCATACTGTGGAATCCTCAGGACTTATTACGTGCGTCACAAAACCTCGAAAGAGCATCCCAGGATATTACGGGTACACAACTCCAACCTGTAGGATCTCCCAGGGCGCTATTACATGTGACCCCACCACAAAACCTCGAAAGAGCATCTTAGGATGTTACGGGTACACAACTCCGACCTAAGATCTCCCAGGGCACAAATTACATGTGGTCCACCACAAAACCTAGCAAGAGCATCTCAGGATGTTACGGGTACACAACTCCGACCTGAGATCTCCTAGGGCACAAATTACATGTGGTCATGGCAAAACCTCGCAAGAGCATCTCAGGATGTTACGGGTACACAACTCCGACCTGAAATCTCCCAGGGCCCAAATTACATGCCATAGGACAAAACCTCGCAAGAGCATCTCAGGATGTTACGGGTACACAACTCCGACCTGAGATCTCCCAGGGCACAAATTACATGTCCTCCCAGAGCAATGTCTCGAAAGAGCATCCCAGGCTGTTACGGGTACACAACTCCGACCTATAGGATCTCCCAGACATGCTCATCTGCACAACCTGATCCACGGCCACAGAGTATCAACCTGATACTCACCATACATCATCCTGATGTACTCATGATCGTCCTGATCATAATCACTGCAACGTCCTGCTGCAAGTCATCTGGAGCAACATCCTGAAGCTCGTCATCCATGATCGTCCTGATCATCAATGCAACATCCTGCTGCATGTCATCTGGAGCAACATCCTGAAGCTCGTCGTCCATGATCGTCCTGATCATCAATACAACATCCTGCTGCATGTCATCTGGAGCAACATTCTGAAGCTCGTCATCTATGATCATCCTGATCATCACTGCAACATCCTGCTGCATGATCTACCTGATCATCAATGCATCTTCCTGATGCATACCAAGTATCATACATGATCCTCCTGATCATCAATGTATCCCCCTGATACAAATATATGATACATATCATCATACATGATCCTCCTGATCATCAAAGCATCTACCTGATGCATATCTACCTGATACATATCATCATACATGATCCTCCTGATCATCAAAGCATCTATCTGATGCATACCAAGTATCTACCTGATACATATCATCATACATGATCCTCCTGATCATCAATGCATCTACCTGATGCATACCAAGTATCTACCTGATACATATCATCATACATGATCCTCCTGATCATCAATGTATCCACCTGATACAAATACAAATACATGATACATATCACCATACATGATCCACCTGATCATACAATGTATCCACCTGATACATATACAGATACATGGTCCAAGCATCCAACATGATGCATAAACAATACATACACATGATCCAACTGATCATATCCTGCATCCAACATGATGCGTACATACATACATAAAATGATCCAACTGATCATATCAAGTAGAAACTAGAACATCATCCTGATGCTCATCATCCAGCGCTTACATCCACAGCCATGTGAAGGATCCTCCTTCCAACATGCTTGGAATGGCTTCAGCAAATGTGTCCGTCACTTCTTCCTCGAAGTGTCCTCGATCTGAATAACGCCAAGCCTCTCTCTGAAGTACTCGAACTTCACCCTGGCTAGTGGCTTCGTCAGCACATCTGCAATCTGCTCGTCCGTCGCAACATACAGGAGCTTCACAGCTCCTCTCTGCACCATATCCCTGATATAGTGATATTTGATCTCTATGTGTTTCGACCTGTCATGAAACACTGGGTTCTCGGACAGCTTCACACAACTCTGGTTATCACAGAAGATACCAGTAGCCTCCAACGGCAGATCAAATAACTCAGACAGTAGCTTCCGTAGCCATACTGCCTCACAACTAGCTGAACAGGCTGCAACATACTCTGCCTCAGCTGTACTCAGTGCTACGTAGGACTGCTTCCTGCTAAACCAAGAGATCACACCTGATCCCATACTGAAGCAACACCCAGATGTGCTCTTCCTATCTGCAGCACTGCCAGCCCAATCTGAATCAACATAACCCTGTAGGTTAAACTTTTGATTTGCCTCATATCTGAGCCCATAATCCACTGTACCCTTCAGGTACCTCAGAACATGCTTTACAACAACTAGGTGAACACTCCTCGGATCCGTCAGGAACTGGCTCAATGTGTTCACAGCAAAGCAAATATCCGGTCTCGTGTTCGTCAGGTACATCAAGGACCCAATAATCTGACGATACATAGAAACATCAACTGGCTTAGATGAAGCATCACAAAGAAGCTTCAGATTCGATGCCATAGGTGTGGCCATGGCTTTGCAATCCATCATCCCAAATCTCTTCAGAATATCTACTGTGTACTTCCCTTGACCAAGGAAGATCCCACCTGCATTCTGCCACACCTCCATACCTAGGAAATAGTGCATCATTCCCAAATCTTTCATATCGAATTCAGCTGCAAGCTTCCTCTTGGTATCTGCAATCATTCTGTCATCTCCTGTCACAAATAGGTCATCCACATATAGTAGTAGAATTACAGGATTCCCTTCCTCAACCTTGTAGTAAAGGTTGGAATCCGCTTTACTCTTGGTAAAGCCCAAACTAGATAGGAAACTGTCCATCCTACCATACCAGGTTCTGGGAGCTTGCTTCAAGCCATACAAGGCTTTCTTCAATCTGCATACATAAGATTCCCTGTCATGTATTTCAAAGCCGAGTGGCTGTTCCACATATACTTCTTCTTCTACTACACCGTTCAGGAAAGCAGTCTTGACATCCATCTGGTGTATCTTCCATTTCATTGCTGCGGCCAAGGCAAGTACTGTTCTGATGGAAGTATATCTGGCTACAGGTGCAAAGGTTTCTTCATAGTCTATTCCTTCCTTCTGAGAGAAACCACGAGCTACGAATCTTGCTTTATATTTTTCCACACTGCCATCTGCAGCATGCTTGATTTTGTAGATCCACTTGGAAGTCACAACAGACTTCCCTTTAGGTCTTGGGACAACATCCCAAACATCATTCTTCATAATTGATTGATATTCCTCAACCATAGCATCCTTCCATTCTTTCTTTTCTGCTGCCTCTTCATAACTGGAAGGCTCTTTGTTCATGATGTCACAGAGTAAAGCAACATAACTGGTGTGTGATCTGGTTCTCTTCTTTTCTCTGTGTTCTTCTTCTGGAATGCCAAATCTTTCTGCATCATGAATGAGCTCTCTAGCCCATACAGGTTTCCTCTTGTGAGAGTTATCCTCACGAGGTGGATCTACAGGTTCTTGTGGATCTTCAAAATCACGAGCAGTTTCTGGAACTGCATCAGTCATGGTAGTGTCTTGAAATCTTGTTTCCTTAGGTTCTTCATAATCTTCAATAGGTGCCTTTCTCGATTTGATGAATGCTGAATTTTCATCAAATGTTACATCCCTGCTGACATCAATCTTCTTGAACCCTGGAAAATATATTCTGTAAGCCTTCGAGCTTTCACTATAACCCACAAAGATGCCCTTCTTTCCTGAAGGATCTAGTTTAGTCCTCTTCTCCTTTGGGACATGAGTGTATACTGGACAACCAAATATTCTGAGATGGCTGACTTCAGGTTTCTTACCAGAAAAGACTTCTTCTGGTGTCTTGTTGTCCAATATCTTGTGGGGTGTTCTATTCTGCACATATACAGCTGTTCTAGCTGCTTCTGCCCAAAAATGCATAGGAAGATCCTGGTCATGCAACATTGCCCTTGCTGCTTCCATGATAGTTCTGTTCTTCCTTTCTGCAACTCCATTCTGTTGAGGATTATATGGAGCAGTCAACTCCCTCTTAATCCCTGAATCACTACAAAGCTTCTTGAAGTCATTTGAGGTGAATTCTCCACCATTGTCAGATCTGAATGTTTTGATTTTCTTGTCAGTTTGATTTTCCATCAAGTTTTTGAATTCCTTGAATTTATCAAACACCTCATCTTTGCCCTTCAAGAAGTATACCCAAGTCTTCCTGGAGAAGTCATCAATAAATGATACATAGTAAGCATACCCACTTAGGGAACTGGATGACATGGGGCCACATACATCTGAGTGGATGGTTTCCAGGATGTCTTTTGCCTTGCTTTCACTGCTTGGGAAAGCCTTCTTAGTGTTCTTACCTTTTGCACATCCTTTGCAAACCCCTTCATGTTTGGTCTTGATTTCAAGAAGACCTTCTACAGCCTTGCTTGCAATTGGAAGTGCTCTATAGTGCATGTGAGCAAGTCTCCTATGCCAAAGTTCACTTGGCTCCATGGATTCATGTACCATGGCATGTTCAGGTTGACCCTTTAATTTATACAAGCCTCCCTCTTGCTCTCCAATCACTACTGCATCATCTATAGTCTTTCCCTTTGGCCACATTAGTACTTGGCCATCAACAAATGCAACCCTCATACCTTTTGCATCTAGAGCAGAGATGGAGAGTAAGTTCTTCTTGAGCCCAGGTACATAGAGAACTTCCTTCATCTTCAGAGATTTTCCAGAATCTAAGTTGTAAGAGGCTTCACCACTTCCTTTGATTGGATATTGATAATCATCCCCAAGTTTCACCTTATGGGGTGATTCATGTTCAAAAAGGTTCACAAATGATTCCTTGAACCCAGTCATGTGTTTGGAAGCCCCACTATCAATCAACCAATCATTACATCCATGGGAGATGGTACATGTAAGAGCGGAAATTAGAACATATTCTTCTTCACTTGATGAGTCATCATCACTACTACTTTCTGCCCTAGCCTTCTTCTTTGGAGGTTCATCATCTTCGGCAGCATGGGCATGAAACCTTCTTTTGCTACCTTTCTTCTTCTTATTGGAGTTGTTCTTATTATCCCTTTTGTTCTTGGGACAATCTGAAGCAAAGTGACCCTTCTCATTGCATGTGAAGCATCTTAGGTCCTTCTTATTCTTTTGATGGAATCTTTTGGGGTGAGGGTGATCCTTCTTGGTTTTGCTTCTTTTGGTGTGAGCTGCAAGAGCTTGATCTTCACCTCCCATCTTTTCCTCACGAGCTATAATCCTAGCTTCTTCTTGAGAACATTCTTCCCGAAGTCTACTGAAGGAGATCAACTTCTTCCTTGCACAAATTCCTTGAATAAAGGAATCCCATGACCTGGGTAGGCCATTTAGAGTGGTCATCACCACTTCACCATTCTCCACCATTTCATCTACTGCTTCTAATTGTTCCTTGATCTGAGAGACCCTTGAAAAGTAGGATTGAATGGTTTCCCCATTCTGAAACTTTACTGCTTTCAATTGGTTCCGCAGGGTCATCTTCCGATTTATGTTCTTTCCTTCAAATAGCTTGGTCAAAGATTCAAACATCTCTTTGGGTGTCTTGAGAGAAGACACATGGGGTATGAGATGGTCTTTGATAGAATCAGCAATGATTCTCTTTGCCTTGACCAAGTTCTTCTTGTGCAATACCTTGGCCTCTTCATCCTCTGGAATAGGGATGTCTTCTTTCACATATGAGTCCAACTCATTCTCTTCCAGGATTAGCCCAATCCTATACTTCCAGGCTCGGAAGTTATCAGCCCCTTCAAGCTTATCCTCAAGCTTGGTGTGAAGAGACATCTTTAAGAGTACTTCAAATGGAAATAGAAAAGATTTAGAACTTACCACTTGAAGTGCTGAAAACTGGATCTGGTCCTGGATTAGGGTTTGTCAGAGAAACCCTAAAAATTCAAAATGTGAATTTCAAAATTCCGAAAGGATAGAAAGATGCGCCTTGGAGAGCTGATCAGCCTAGTACATTTAGAATTTGAGATCAGCAAAGTCTTGTCCTTCAAAATTGCCTTTTTGTCCTCCCGGGTTCACTGGGGAGAGCCCTGAATTAGGGTTTGAGTTTCCCGGAGATCTACCCAGCCAAAAATCTCGATCCAAAGCTCAAACCTTCGATTTTTTGCAAGGAGCTTCCAGCTGTACCTTCCGTTTCCAGAAATTCCTATTTTTGTGGAAACCCTAATTTTTAGGGCCAAAACTGAAAATGCTCGGAACTGAAATCTGATTGGACAGAAAGATGCGCCTTGATGAGTAGATCCAATCTACTATACTGAATTTCAAAAATCTGTGGAGAGAAACCCAATAAACAAGCAATACAAGCTTCCGTCACTGCAAAATGTCTTCTTCTCAGTTAAGCTCTGATACCATGTTGAATTTTCAGTATTAAATCACAATACTATAGGATCTTTGCTGAGAGAATAACATCTACAGTATATCAATGCATGACAATCACAATATGACAAGCATCACAAGCATCATAAGAATCAAAAGCATAGAGACAAGAGACACAGAGTTTCCGTGGGGAAAACCCTAAGGTGAAAAACCCCACAACTTCCTCAGAGATAGAGAGAGCAATGGCTCAACCAAAATACAACCAAATAATACAGAGATAGTCTCCTAGCAGATGATCCTCCTCCTCCTCACTAGTGCGCCACTTTCCAGAGAGAGAGATAGATACTTTTTCCGAGTGAGTAAAATAGAGATCTCCTATCTCTATTTATACTCACCTTTTTGCCCAGTGACCTACTGGGGCCGACTTGTCTACTTGAGTACATCCACATTATATTATATATTAATTAGGGCCGACCCCATAAGGTGGTCTAATAACCCATCGGCAAGTACACACACTTGCGACACTTGTCAATCCACATGACGACACTTCCTTATAGAGGAATAACACATCTCTTATAAGGGTACAATAAATATAAATATAATATACAGATGAAATACATTCCGAAGTTACATATACATCAACAGTCTACTCGTCCCGAAAAAGAGATAAACCTATACCAAATAAACATCCTTTCAAATCCTTTTATGAGCATGAAAAATAACTAAGATCACTTGGAAATATTTTCATGTTTAGGGAGAAATAGCTTAAAGGAGACTCCAAAGAGTTCCTTTTTCATATATAGTCTAACAAGGTTAATAAAGGGATATACTATCACTTGAGAGACATCTCTTCATGGTTTCAATGTGATAAAAATTATGAAGTGTGCACAAGTGTGCAAATTCATTGGAACATAGAGATATACTCCTCCTTGAATTATCAATATTTTACCTTGAAAGAGATTTTTCCCTCTTTGGAAGTTGAATTTCAAGTGTTGATTTTGGGAGATCTAGGACACCATTTGGCATGTCATCTAGAGCAGGTTGTTTATCTCACTTAGATATTCCATTTCATAGTATTATTTACTTGTTTCATGCTAGTTTGAGAGGGTTTTGAGACACTATAGGGATTCAAATATTTCCTTCACACTTTATTGCTCCCCTAGTTAATCGAAGAGGAGAAATACAAAGGGATTTTATCCCTTCCCCAATACCGAAAATTGGGTTTTATCACCTTGTATGCTTATATGGGAGGGTGATAAAGGGATAATGAATAAAATTTTGAGTTCATCACTTACTCATTTGGCATGATTTCAAGTCCAAATTTTTACCATTGTCTTTTCGTGTGATCTATAGGATATTCTTGACCAAGAAATCCAGAATGATTGAGTGGAAGGAGAGTGAACATGAGCTTGATGATATGGATTCCCTCCATGGATAAAACACCATTGATGCACTAAGGAGTTGTTGGTTTTTGAAATTATTTCATAATCAAAGAATGAGGAAGATAGTGCTCCTACTAAATCATCTTATTAGCATGTGGAATGTCAATTACCAAGTTTTCAATGTGGGTCCTCACATTCTCAGATAGAATTGGAGGATATTTACGTTTTGACTGGTCTCTCCAAGTGGAGAGCACCAATCATTTTGACTGGTCATCGAGGTACCGAATACAATACAGAGTATTACATAGCTTAATTTTGTAGGGAAGGGAGTCGTAAGAGTAGTGGAAAGATCCCGATCAAAGATGTTGTTGATCGCCCCTTACTCACTATTTTGTTCACTTTCACAAAATTGTTCGGACACACAAGACCTCATCATGCCACCAAAGAAAAAATGGTGTATTCCATTGATTGTATTGAACCTAATATCTTCAACTAGTGTGAGCATTTGTTGGTAAACATGAAGGATCAAATCACTAAATGCAGGAGAGGATAGCAGAAGTAGTTTGCATATGGGTCTCTCCTAGTTTAATTCTTCTCAGAGCGAGTACTTCTATTGCACCCAAAGATAGACATGCCCATCTACGTCACGAATGTAATTGTGGACTAGTCATGCGGGTCAGTTAGGTGGTCCTCAGGTACTTTCCTATGATGTTGGTTTCTTCGCATGGTGGAGGAACCAGATTCCCATGATAGAGTGTTATCCATATGTAGGGATGGATTTCAGGGGTGACATGGATCTAGTGCTTCTAGAGGGACCACGATGGGATGGGACAAGTGTGTCTCTAAAGAATGTGACCTTTTAATTGTGTTTTTGTATTTTTAATATTTAATCTTTTTTGTTATACAAAGGTGGTCTAAACATGCTTATGTTCTATGTCATAAACCAACGACCACTATGGTCAACATGTTAATCGCCATTGCACCGACATGGGGAATTCCACCATGTAGAGGGGGATGAGGTCATGGGTGTTTGTGACATGGATAGGAACCTAAGAGTACTAACTATGGGCATTCCTCCCATATGAATTCATGAGTTTTTTTACCATCTATAGAGGCATATCATAGGGGTGCTAAAGAGCATTGGTCACTTCTTACACCGAGTGGTCCGGGAAGTTGTGTGCTATCATGAGCACAATATACCTCATGATAAGGAGTAGAGTCTAACTGGTCTCTTAGTTTTTGCGACATATATATGATGTACGGGTGATGTAGAACAATTTTTCCCTATGTACATTTTGGACATATGATGTGAAAAACATTTTCTATGATATTTGCATGGATATTATTTGGGTTGCTTATTCCTAGATGTGTTATCCACATTATGGTTTCTACTCTTTGTTCTTTTATACATGTTTTTATGACGGTGAAAGGTTCATGTATGCACTAGATTCCAAGCTAACAAAAAATTAGCTAATGAATTGGCTATTGCATGAAATTCCCTTGGTATGTGTCGATTCTGGATGAAATCGAATGATATTTCAAGGAGGCATATTCTTCGATAAAGATGAAGTAACATAGAATCTCAGATAGTGTAAATGTGATTGAGTTGGGAAACCACGAGTTGTGAATATAGGTTAACAACTATACGGTGTATGCCAAAAAAGGAAGCTTTGGTCAATAATCCAACTACCGCATGGTATTCAGTGATATTATTGGTCACCAGAACTAGGAAAAATCCACCTGAACTCACTGACTCGTCAGTGGGGGAATAAACCACCCAGGATGCAAAAGCAAGGCTCTAGGTATGTCGACTAGCATCGTCCGCAAATCCAAGGTACACCAACATATAAACATTAAAGCACAAACTGGGATAATTACTCATAGGTGAAACAAGACGTCACACAAAAAAGAAGAAAAACTCACACCACACCAAGAACACGCCAAATTATGGCCCAAATATATACAAGCATGCATACAGGATGAACCGAATCATAGTACTTTTGGTAGAGCCCATTTTGAGGCTCTCCTAATGGGATTACACCATAGTCAACCAGATCATAGGAACCCTTTTCTAACACTCACTTAATTATGTAAGGACAGTGCCACATGGATTCAAACTTGCCTACCCTAGTTTATCATGGATTTAGTCGTAAACTAGAACTAAGTGAACTTCATTAAATATACAAGGATTAATCGATTTGTCATATTGGGCTTCAATGTTCTTCTTATGTTCTTTATTAGCAAGAGAAGCATCACAATGGGTCTCGTCGAGTTTTTTCAAGTACAAAAAGTGTTCTTCCTCTGCATAGTTGTTTGGCAAGAGTTCTATGGCTAGTTTGAGAGATGGAATCTCACATTCGATAGGTAAGACTGCTTCTTGTTTTCAAGACTATTTTGCAAATGTGGACATATGCTAACCTCCCTAGTTTAATCACAAAACTAGAACAAAACAAGCAATCATACATACATTTCCCTAACTTGATCTAATCACAAATGATTTAGAAGACATACCTTTTTCTATGAGTTGTCTTCAATGATCCAATGCTCCAGCAAGCTTTCTCATCCACTTATAAGAAGTACCTACAAAACATGTAATCCAAGCAACGCAAGAAGAAAACTAGATCTATGATTAGATTAAGTTATATATATGAACAAGGAGATATACAATAAATGAATAACAAACCATTTATGGGAAATGAAATGCAGTATTGTATTAATAGAAATAGTAAAGAGTAAAACCACTTAAGCCTTGGTGTCATATCTCCTCTGCAATCGATTCCTCTTTGCTCCAATATGTCACTTCAATGAAGGAAGGATAAGGATCTAATGTCTATCACTCCTAGTGTAATTTCTCTAGCATAACTCTATTCTCAATTCCTCCTCCACGTTACCCATGACCAAGACTTGAATTTATAGAACAATATGGATACAGGAGAGATGAGATATTTAAAGCTAATGGATGAGATATGATCCCAACAAGTGATGAATTTGATTGAGATCCTAGAAATAGGGAGGAAATATCATCTAGATAATATTTTGTTCTAGATACTTCTCAAAAACCCCTTTTTTTGCTCATACAGACATCGACGAAACTTGGACATAGAGAAACGTGCTCCAAATTAGCTCGACGCGAGTTGAAATGAAGGAAAACTAAGTCATCGATGCGGGTTGATAGTAGTGAAAAGCACGTTGATGGACTTCGATGCATGTTTCTAATGAAGCAAAGCACATCGAAGTAACAAAAAAGGTTATTTGCAAGGAAAAAAGAGTTAAGGATAATTCAACATGGATGTGAATTTAGGGATTATGGCAACATGTGGTCACATGGTCTTGTACAACTGACAAAAAATCTGTGTAACATATTTCCCCCCAAAGTACAAAGCTAGAGAGAAAGGTGATAGGTGAAGTAATTTGATATGATTAGAGGAGCGAGGAACCATTGATGGGAGAATTGTTGACTATAATCAAGGACTTTGTAATACAAGCTCTAATATTTTGGAGCTAAATGACTCAAAACATGGCTTCCAACCAATACACTGCAAATCCATGTTGATACTGACTAATTGAACATAATCATGGCTACTAAGATACAAGTGTAGATCCATGATGAGATAATGACACAGCCACGACCAATACAAGAGTGGATCCATGTGAAAGTACATCAATGAGGCCACTGACATGATGTTCATGTGGGAACTTACTCAAAAAATATAAATGGAACTTGGGTAACCATATAATGAGGATCCCCAAGGTCTTCTACCCAATTTCGAATCAATACGAATCTAACCATGTGTTTACAAGGTGTTGAAGTCGAACATAGTAGAAACCACTTGATTACTAGAAAATGATGTGAAATGTTAACAAGTGTGAGGGAAATCACCAGTGATGATAATGATCCCCAAGGTATCATAGTACATAACATCAAATGTGAATGAATGAGTTAGATTCAAACATTTGTGGAATCATTCGATCAGAGGCCAATGATGCGAACCCACTATCGAAAGCGAGAAGACCATTGAGGTATGCAGGCTTCAAGGCACTAGGTGGTATCTAAATCTAATCCTCGGATTATGTATTGGTGTCGACAGGGATAGATTTGTCGAAGGAGGGCCATGATGCATCCCACATCATAGACACAAAAATAATACAAGAGCAATATTTTGGGTGGTAAATCAAATGAGTTTGGACTGACACAAGGTACTTGGAATTTAAAGATAACTAATGTAATGGAGAACTTTACGAATACAAAGTTTGACCCAAATGGAGGACTCCCCTTGAACATTTTACCGCACAAAATGACCTGACAGCATGGACTCGATGAGATAGAAATAAAGACACAATGCAACATGAATGAATCATTCTTTGGATGACCCAAATGAGTAAAGAGACTCATACACTTGACACGACTCAAATACAAGTTGGTTACCCAACTATTCGTATGAAATAAAAATAGGTGCCATATTCAAGGGAGACAACAAGATTCCATAAATGTGGATACATATGCAATTCCCTTCCCTTATTCCCCATCATTATTTATGAGTACCTCTTTGTTTATTAATGAGCTTGAGGAGGATAACAAATGCTTGATATATCTCATCCTTTAGACGAGTCCAATCTCACATGTTTTACGAACCTGAGAAAGGATGGGTTCATCCCTATAAGGGTCCTTCAATGTTAAATCTTAATGAGTCCACAGAAGGTAAACTCGGTGGCATTTCATGTTTAGAGAGTCTAAAAAGACTAAAGAAGACTCCAAGGTGTACCTTTTCGTAAATTTAGTCTCCAAGCCCGAAAAAGTGCAAAACAATACCTAGAAGAACTCTTTGAGTCAAAGTTTGACTCAGGTATTCCTTTTTAGTAATTAATACTACTCATCCCAAAAAAGGGGTAAACCAAAATTGAATAGATACCCTTTCAAATCCTTTTATGGGAGTGAAAGGAAGCAAGTTCGCTCAATTACCTTTTCATATTTAAAGATTCTAAAAAGGGCTTAAAGAAAACTCCAATAGTGTCTTCGAACATGAAAGACAAATTGGGCCATAACTTCTTTATTTTGTTTGACCTGTAACCTCAACAACAAAGTGTAATGTCCCCATTTTGACCCCCTTTTTCATTAAATCGTAAATTATGTAAATATTGTTATTTAATCATGGTGAGGAGCTCAAGGCCAAGGCCCCACCATTTATTTAGCGTTCTATGTATCGGAAATTAAAAAAAAATAGATGCCTATGGTTCTTGTGCTAGATAGGCATAATGTAAACTAAGATATCATGTAAATACGAATTTTAATGAAAACCCCACAACTAGCAATGCAATGCAACAAAGAGATGGGGGCATGATTCTACAAGGAATAGGGAGGGAAATTATTCAAACCCTTGAGCCAATGGTGTTAATCCATGTGTCAATGAGAAAACCCATAAACAACCAACTACCCATTTTGGGTTATGCACCCAATCATTTAATTATTCCATAAATTGGTTGAGGCGGTTAATGCCTTGGGAATGAAGAGGTATGGCAGCCAATTTCGTGCATGGGCAAGCCATCAACCTAGAAAAACATACTTTTTCTTCTGGGGCAAGAAAACACCCACGAAATGATGCCCAAAGCCATTCTGAACCCATAGTTTTTCCTCTCTCATGTAGTCTGAACTACGGGGTCTTTCCCCATCACGTTTTTTTTACCAATTTCCTGCATTTTTCCATAGCGGGGAGCTCATTTTTGTGTTACACAGTGGCTGGGAGAAAGGGAGTCACGTTTTGGGGGTTTATAGAGGTTGTTTTTGCCCCTGAAATGCAGAAAAACGTTTTCTGAAAACGAATTTTCCCTCCCAGGGTTTATTCCCCATCTACCAGTTCGTTTTGGTTTCCCACATTTTTCAGCACTTGTGTTTTGTTGTAGGGTGCATCCCTGTGTTGGTTGGAAATTATGAGCAAGAATTAGGAGTGGACGTGGAACAGAATTGGCTTGATAAACCTAGTGAGGAGGTAACCTCTCAAGAGTATCAAAAGGGCTGGTTGCTCTTCTATGCACACCTTGAAGAACACTAGAATGGAAGGTATGGCCTGAGGGACTGTGTATTACTGAAGGGAATACTTCCTTGTGCCAGGTGTGTAGGTATTGTGGGGACCAAGCTAGATATATCTTGCAAAGGTTGCCCATATCTCTATGGATGATCCGACGAGTTTAACAATTCTTCCTTCCATTGCCTAACAGCCTGATAACCCAACTGTAGCTTGGCTTGGCTGATTTAGTGTATCTTTGGGCTATGTGTGAGTCTATTGTTCCCTGATTCCTTGTAGAGATCATGCCCAGCTTAGGGGTGGCAGTGTGTTGAGATATTGATGATCACAACTGGCCTATGGTTGGGTGGAACATTACAGTTGCATAGCCAGTTGCTTGGGACTACTTTGTTATAAGATAAGTATTCTGTTGTGTTAACTTTGCAATTATTTATTTGATGGATATCTTGAATGTATGATGGATGTGTAAATGAAATTACTTTCGTTGTGTTTTCTTATAATTATACATTTCTATATGTCTTTTTATATTATGTGAATGCTTATTTTAAAGTTCATGGGGCTAGATGCCCATCTTTAGCATCATGTTCTCTCTATCATGCTGGTATGATGGGAGGGGACATTACATTTTTGTATCAGAGCTGTTGGTTGTAGCATTGAACCACTATGGGCCAAATCCGATTACAGTCACATGGGAAGGTCCCTTCCTGATCACCATAGGTCTCAACATCGGGCCTAAACTGGCTAAGTTGGATAGTTTGCAGAGGTAAGGTTACCTCCTGCTAGGCAACAGTCATCACAGAAAGAAGAAAACAAGAATCCAAAATTGTTTTTAGTGTTTTTGAAAAAATTTGTTTAAGTCTGTTTCGGGAAGAACTCGGAAGTCTTCGCCACAACGGCGGGAGAACTCACCAAGTTGACCAGAAACAACGGAAAAATTTTCTAAGTATTTTTGACGTCGAAAGGAAATTTTCGGAAAGACTCAGCGAGTTGGTCCGCAACAGCGGAAGAACTCGCCGAGTTGGCCCGAAACGGCGAAAATTTTCTAAGTGTTTTTCTACGTCGAAGGGAAAATTTCGGAAGAACTCGAAAAGTTGGCCCAAAATTTCAGAAGAACTCGGTGAGTTGGCTTGAAACTGCGGAAGAACTTAGCGAGTTGTTCTGCGATGACGGAAGAACTTAGCAAGTTGGCCCGAAGTTGCAGAAGTGCCCAGGGAAGGGAAGAAAAATTTCAAAAAAATTTCTAAGTGTTTTCGGCGGCCGAACTTGCCAAGTTGGCCCGAAGTTGCGGAAGTGCGAGGAAGGGAAGAAAAATCTCAAAAAAATTTCTAAGTGTTTTCGGCGGTCGGACTTGGTGAGTTGGCCCAAAACTATGGAAGGACTCGGCAAGTTGTTCTGCAACGCGGCAAAACAAATCAATAAGTTCGGCGAAAAGATGGAAAAAAATTTTTTTAGAAGAACTTGGCGAGTTGCTCCGAAACAGCGAGAGAACTCGGCGAGTTGCTCCAAAACAGCGGGAGAACTCGGCGAGTTGCTCCAAAATAGCGGGATAACTCAAAAAGTTGGTCTACAACGGATTGGAAGGAAAAAATGAGTCTTCGACCGGAAGAAATTGGCCCGAAACAGGTCAGAAGAACTCGCTGAGTTGCTTCGAAACTAGGAAATTTCAGCTGTTTTTCAGGGAGATTTTCAGGTGCCGAAAAATGGAAAAAAAATTGCCATGGAACTTATGTGCTAGATTGCGTGAAATGGAAAGATTTACAAAAGAAAAAAAAAATGAGGGCGCTTCCCTCGACCCGCCCTGCAGTGGCGCAGGGAAGCCACAACGGGTCAAGCCCCCTTGACCCTCATCGTCCTTCTCATATGTCCTTGATTGTGAGAAAATTCTATTATTTGACAAATTGTCAATATAATATTTTCCCATGTGCATGAAAGTAATTTATGAATTTCTGAGAATATAATGCAGCTAACAATTGTGTTGATGAACACATTTTGCAGAATCACAGTTATATCAGAGCAGCACTCTAGATAGTACAGTTGGAAAGTTTTGAATCTTGGTTGGTCTAAGAAAATCAACATCATGGATGATGCACAGGATCCCTATGAGCCTGAGATAGATGCCGTGGAGGAGAACATACATGTTGAAAATGTTGAATCAAAATCTAATGGGAGAAGAAATCAAGAGACTCCTCCAGGTATTGCAGCCACCATGAGAAGCCTAAGGGTGGAGTTGCAAAGTTGCAGGGAAGATAATTGAAGGATGATTAAAGCTCAGGAAGAACAAAATCACTTGAATGCAGCCATGCTGCAGAGTTTGACAGACATCCAAAGGAAAATAAACTCTGGGCATCAGACATCAAATCCAGAAAAGGGTGGGAGTAGTTCTAGAAGGAATTCCCGTAAGAGGGCCAGTAGCTCAAGAAGAGTTTCAACAGACAGAACATATACTCTAGAAATCTCTTCTAATAAATCATCTGACTCTGAAGAATCCATTGAGGGTTCAAGCTCTTCATCTCGTAGGAGTAAGAGGAAGAAGCACTACAAGAACAATTCACATGGGGAATTTAAGAAGGCGAAACCTCCTACATTTGATGGAGAGGTAAAGTCTGGTCAAGAAGCTAAAGCTTGGCTTCTTGGGAGGAGAAAGTATTTCCAAGTCCAAGACTACTTGGGAAATATGAAGGCAAGGGTAGCCATCTTCAGCTTGAATGGAAGAGCATCTATATGGTGGGAACACATCAGGCAAGTGAAGAAGATCAATGAAAGGAAGATTGTGTGGAAGTAGTTCAAGAAATACTTCAAGCAGAAGTGCCTCTCTGACAGGTACTATGATGATAAGATCAAAGAGTTCCATGAGTTGAGATTGGGACAATTGACCATGGAAGAATATGCAAACAAATTCTTTGAGCTGCTAAGATATGTCAGGTACATTCGAGATGATAAGGTGAAAATTCAGCGTTTCCTAAGTGGACTGACCCAGTCGTATAAAGACAGAATTGAGTTCGATGAACCTCGGACTCTAGAGGAGGCCATAAGAAAGGCCAAGTATTGCTTTGATCAAAACAAAAGCAAAGCAGAATTCCATAAGGCATGGAAGGATAAGAAAAATGAAAAGTTTGATCAAAGAAAGAAGGGGTTCAAGCCTCCTCAATTCAAGAATCAGCAAAGGTAGCCATCACAGGTTGTGACTAAGCCAACTAGGATGATGGGAGACAAGCCAAGAGATCCAAAGGAGCCAAGAGAACCACTTCAATGTTGGGGTTGTGGAGGATACCACATGCCTAGGAACTGTCCACATCGGAATGGGAATGCAAATCAAGTCCACAACATCCAGGGAGCTAAAACTGTGGGTCAAGTGGCGAGGATAATCCCTAGAATCTACGCAGCACTAGATGACCGCCAAGCAGATCATCAGTCAACTGTGGTTGAAGTTGAAGGTAATATTGCTAAGCAATCTGTTTCTATTTTGATTGATCCTGGATCTACTCATAGCTATGTCACTCCTAGAATTGTTGAGATTTATGCTTTCAAGAAATTAAAGCATAGTAAATCATGGTTAGTTCAACTAGCCACTGGAACCAAGAGAAAATTTAGTGAAATAGTAGAGAAATGTTCATTAGAGATGGATGGGCTATTCACTTATGCAGATCTGAATATTTTTCCACTTGGTTCCTATGATATTCTCATTGGAATGGATTGGTTAGAAGCACACAGGGTTAAACTTGACTACTACAATAAAACATTTGAATGCATGGATGAAGAAGGAAACCCGAGGGTTGTAAAATGCATTCCAAAGGTGACTTCTGTTAGACACGTTTCAGCCATATAGTTGAAGAAATTCTGTAGGAAGGGATGTCAATTGTATGCAGCCCACATCTTAGAGGCAGCAGAGAATGAAACTCTTAAATTGGAGGACTATCATGTATTGCAAGAATTCATGGATGTTTTTCCTGATGATATTCCAGGACTCCCTCCAAAGATAGACATTGAATTTGCAATTGAACTTGTGCCAGAAGTGGCACCGGTGTCTAAGACACCCTATAGGATGAGTACACCGGAATTGCTAGAATTGAAAATGCAATTACAAGAGTTGCTAGAAAAGAAATATATTAGTCCAAGTGTGTCCCCGTGGGGAGCACCTGTTCTATTTGTGAAAAAGAAAGATGGAACCCTCAGGTGATGTATTGACTACAGGCAGTTGAACAAAGTCACTGTGAAGAACAAATACCCATTGCCCCAAATTGATGACCTTTTTGACCAAATGAGAGGAGCAAAGGTATTTTCAAAGATTGACTTGAGGTCTGGTTACCATCAGGTAAAAATCAAAGAAGAAGATATTCATAAGACAACCTTTAGAACGAGGTATGGACACTATGAGTTTGTAGTGGTACCATTCGGTCTCACAAATGCACCAACTACATTCATGTGTCTCATGAATAATGTTTTTAGCAAGTATTTGGACAAGTTTGTTCTTGTATTCCTAGATGACATTCTCATCCATTCTAAGAATGAAGAAGAGCATGAAGAACATTTGAGAATGACAATGCAATTACTAAGGGAGCATAAGTTGTATGCAAAGTTGAGCAAATGTGACTTTTATAAAGATAGAATTCATTATTTGGGTCACATCATCTCCGACGAAGGAATATCTGTAGACCCTGAGAAGATTGAAGCCATTATGAATTGGCCAACTCCAAGGAATGTGACTGATGTGAGATCTTTTATGGGCCTTGCTGGTTACTACAGGAGGTTTATCGAAGGATTCTCCAAGGTTGCAAACCCGATCATGTTAAGATCCTAATGGACGGCCTTCACTAACACCTTGAGGTTTTGGTATAATGGTTCGTATCATTTGGTATCAGAGCCTCCACCCAGGTTCAAGTCACAGAGTGGGTGGCAATGTCATCATTGCAGTGTTCACCCGAGGCTCGTATGGCGCAAATGGGACACCACCGTACGGGCGCACATCCAGCCCAAAGTCTGGACTGCAGAGCGTGGTGGGATGTTAAGATCCTAATGGACGGCCTTCATTAACACCTAAAATTTTTGGTGTAATGGTTTGTATTAGATCACTTCTCTACAAAAGAAGAAGATAAAGTTTGAATGGTCACCAAGATGTGAGGAAAGTTTTCAACGGTTGAAGAATCTTCCTACAAGTGCACCAATTTTTAAAATTGCAGACCCAGAAAAAGACTTTGTGGTGTGTACCAATGCATGCAATCAAGGACTTGGAGGAGTTCTTATGCAAGACAACCACGTGATATGCTATGAGTCAAGAAAGTTGAAGGAGCATGAGAAGAACTATGCTACTCATGATGTAGAACTTGCAGCCATAGTACATGCTTTAAATATGTGGATGCATTACTTAATGGGAAGAAAATTTGAGTTAAGGACAGACCATTGTGGTCTGAAATACTTGTTTGATCAACCAACTTTAAATGCTAGGAAAGCTAGATGGTTGGAATTTTTGTGTGAATTTGATTTTGAAATCAAACACATAAAAGCGAAAGAAAACAAGGTGGCTGATGCACTCAGTAGGAAGGTACATGAAATGCATGTGGCAGCACTTAGTACTTGCCAACCAGATTTGAAGTAGCATATTGTTAACCATATTGTTGAGGATGAAGTGTACGTGCAGATAAAGGACAAATTGCAGCAGTAAGACCTTGGCAAGAAGTATGAAGGCTATCATTTGGAAGAAGGCAGACTTCTTACTTATAAGAATAGAGTCTATATTCCAAATGCGGTAGATTTGAGGAGGATTGTTATGGATGAAATCCATAAAGCTCCATACTCTGGTCACCCAGGAAATCAGAAAACAATTGCTACAGCAAGAAAATATTATTTCTGGCCAGGCATGAAGAAGGACATCGCTAAATACATTTCTAAGTGCATGGAATGTCAGCAGGTGAAGAGTGAACACCAACATCTAGCAGGTTTATTGCTCTCATTGCCAACTCTAGAATGGAAATGGGAAGTAATATCCATGGACTTTATTACAGGATTGCCAATGACTGTGTGACAACATGATTCCATCATGGTTGTGGTGGACAAGTTAACAAAGGCAACACATTTTATACCGGTTAAGTCCACACATAAAGCCGATGCCATTGCAAATATTTTCATGAAGGAAATTTTCAGATTACATGGGTTGCCTAAGGCAATAATTTCTGACAAGGATACCAAGTTCACTTCCAATTTTTGGAAAGGTCTCTTTGCAGATTTGGGTACACAGCTAAGCTTTAGTATGTCATACCATCCTCAAACAGATGGGCAAACAAAAAGAGTAAATCGGGTGCTTGAATACATGCTTCGCATGTATGTAATGGACAAACCATCCAAGTGGGAGGATTAGCTACACTTGGTATAATTTGCATATAACAATGGGAAACAAGCATCGTTGGGAATGAGTCCTTATGAGGCTTTGTATGGCAGAAGGTGTAGGACACTGGTAACTTGGGACAATCCAGTGAACAGAATTGTACTTGGGCTAGAATTGCTTAAAGAAATGGAGCAAGAAGTTGCCAAAATCAGACAGAATTTAAAAACATCCCAGGATAGACAGAAAATCTATGCAAATAAACATAGAGTGCATAGGGAATTCAATGTTGGGGATCATGTGTATCTTAGAGTGAGATCAAGGAAGAGTTCCTTGAAGCTTGGGAGTTGTGCCAAGCTATCACCTAGATATTGTGGGCCATTTGAAGTGCTTGAAAGAATAGGGCAAGTTGCATATAGACTTGCATTTCCTGCTAGCACTAAAGCTCATAATGTTTTTCATGTCTCTTTGCTTAAGAAATATGTACATGATCCTAACCATGTGATTAATTGGGATGTTATCCAGGTGGAACTTGAGGGAGAATTCCAAACCGATCCATTGTGCATCCTAGACAAGAAGGTAACATTGCTCCGGAACTGAGCCATCAGACAGGTAAAGGTGCAATGGAAGCACTACAGTCCTGATGAGGCTACATGGGAGCTGGAGGATGCCATGAGGGTGGCATATCCATTTTTGTTCAATTTTGATGAGCACTGAGGACAGTGCTAATGTAAGGGGAGGGGAATGTAATGTCCCCATTTTGACCCCCTTTTTCATTAAATCGTAAATGATGTAAATATTGTTATTTAATCATGGTGACGAGCTCAAGGCCAAGGCCCCACCACTGATTAAGTATTCTATGTATCGGCAATTAAAAAAAATAGATTCCTATGGTTCTTGTGCTAGATAGGCACAATGTAAACTAAGATATCATGTGAATACGAATTTTAATGAAAAACCCACAAGTAGCAATACAATGCAACAAAGAGATGGAGGCATGATTCTACAAGGAATACGGAGGGAAATTATTCAAACCCTTGAGCCAATGGTGTTAATCCATGTGTCAATGAGAAAACCCATAAACAACCAACTACACATTTTGGGTTATGCAGCCAATCATTTAATTCTTCCAGAAATTGGTTGAGGCAGTTAATGCCTTGGGAATGAAGAGGTATGGCAGCCAATTTCATGCATGGGCAAGCCAACAACCTGGAAAAATGTACTTTTACTTCTGGGGCAAGAAAACACCCACGAAATGGTGCCCAAAGCCATTCTGAACCCATAGTTTTTCCTCTCTCATGCAGTCTGAACTACAGGGTCTTTCCCCATCATGTTTTTTACCAATTTCCTGCATTTTTCCATAGCTGGGAGCTCGTTTTTGTGTTACACATTGGCTGGGAGAAAGGGAGTCACGTTTTGGGGGTTTATAGAGGTCGTTTTTGCCCTTGAAATGCAAAAAAATGTTTTCTGAAAACGAATTTGCCCTCCTAGGTTTTATTCCCCATCTAGCAGTTTGTTTTGGTTGCCCACGTTTTTCAGCACTTATGTTTTATTGTAGGGTGCATCCCTATGTTGGTTGGAAATTATGAGCAAGAATTAGGAGTGGAAGTGGACCAGAATTGGCTTGATAAACCTAGTGAGGAGGTAACCTCTCAAGAGTATCAAAAGGGCTGGTTGCTCTTCTATGCACACCTTGAAGAACACTAGAATGGAAGGTATGGCCTGAGGGACTATGTATTAGTGAATGGAATACTTCCTTGTGCCAGGTGTGTAGGTATTGTGGGGACCAAGCTAGATAGATCTTGCAGAGGGTGCCCATATCTCTATGGATGATCCCATTAGCTTAGCAATTCTTCCTTACATTGCCTAACAGCCTGATAAACCCAACTGTAGCTTGGCTTGGCTGATTTGGTGTATCTTTGGGCTATGTGTGAGTCTGTTGTTCCCTGATTCCTTGTATATATCATGCCTATCTCGGGGGGTGGCAGTGTGTTGAGATATTCATGATCACAATTGGCCTATGGTTGGGTGGAACGTTGCAGTTGCATAGCCAGTTGCTTGGGACTACTTTGTTATAAGATAAGTATTATGTTATGTTAACTTTGCAATTATTTATTTGATGGATATCTTGAATGTATGATGGATGTGTAAATGAAATTACTTCCGTTGTGTTTTCTTATAATTATACATTTCTATATGTCTTTTTATATTATGTGAATGCTTATTTTAAAGTTCATGGGGCTAGATGCCCAGCTTTAGCATCACGTTCTCTTTATCATGTTGGTATGATGGGAGGGGACATTACAACAAGTTGTTAAGAAAAAATATATAAATTAACCAATAAAGAATCTCTTAAATTAAAATGGTAAAAAGGTAATAAAAATTTACAAAGTAAAATATTAAAATAATCACCCTTGATCCAATAAAAGGGAATGAAAGTGACTTATTTTACCATTCCATATTTGTTTTATTACCAAGAAGGGTAAAAAATTCCTTGTACTAGCAAGCTTGTGTTGAATATTGTGGGCACTTCAGGATATGGATTCGAGGTCTGTCAACTCCAGGTAATCACTTTCACCTTCTTATTTCATTTTCTAAGCTAAAATGTTGCAAATTTCATGATTTTTGATGAATTTGGGGTCATTTTTCAAGCATAAAATGCATGCCCCAATCGACATGACCTGCCTTTTCAGGAACCATGTCATGACCAATTGAATCGGTCCACAAAAAGGCCAGGCATCATGTTGATGTCGTGTTGTGTGCAAATTCGGGTTGCGTCAGCCATGAAATGCGGCCCCAAAGATGAAATGTATCAAAACAATTTGCATTTTCTTTGAAATGAAGGATTTTTAATCCCTATCTTTAGTTTTGTAGATCCTCAAGGAAGGAAAATGGTGCTAGAATGGAAGGATCGAGACCACGAATTGGAGGATTTGGAAGGATTAAATGATGTCAATACAATGTTGGCACTTCAAGAATGTGGATTAAATAAATTTTTCCTTAATCTGAATACGAGGGCCCAAGTGAAATTGTTGGGGTATTTAGTGGACATGTGGGATCTTGATGAATGGTATTTTTGAGTAGGGACCCACGCCCTTACCCTTGAGATATATGACATTTATTTTTTTACTGGGATTTCAATAAGAGGGGCTCGAACCATGATTACTAGGCAGAGCAGAGATGATGGAAATACAAATGAAATCATTATCTAGTATCATGAGCCTAGGACTAGTAAGTATGCCAGCAAGATCCCAATTGCACAAGCATGTGTTCTAGCATTGAGGATTGTGCTCTTCACAGTGGTTTGAGTAGCAGGGACTAAGTCCCACCACCAGCAAACCAGGTCTCAGATGTTGTGTGCCCTAGCATGCATGCAACCTACTATGTTTAATTGGTGTGAGATTCTCCTGAGCATAATGAAACATCAATTGACCAAGTGTCAGACAAGTAGAACTAAACAGTTTGGTTATGGGTCTATATTGGTATCCTTATTTATGGAGTGGATTCCTCACTTCCACCCACAACATATAGAGATAGATATGCCTAATCCGCCGGAGCCACGCATGAGGAGCTGGGATGACTTGTTTAGCCTTCATGGTGGTCTGATTCATAGCTATGGTTCATATTTATTTCGATGGATGTGCAATAAACTACTGATGGTATAATATTATGCTTATGCTGGAATGGATTTTTGAGGAGATCCCAACTTGAAACTACTAGAAGGGTCTGCATGGTGCGATATAGGTAAAAGATAATAATCATGCTCTTTCAAGTGCTTTTGTATTTTCCAAATATATGATTTTTTTGGTGTACTAAAACTTCTTGTGTTTTACCAATACAAATGTGAGGCCATATAGACCACTTGGAGCTTCCCCTATACAACGGCGATGAGAGGGTAGGTTCATTTATCCCCATGACCGAGAGGCAAGCAACATACTTTTGGATACCGAGGAGAAATTAGAGAGGTTGAGTGCTAATCTCCTGGACATATCACTGGATTATCTTCCTCATTAGTACCAACGCCACACAGTGGGAGTCTCTGCGAGTATCAGACGTCTGCTTCGTCAGGTAGCTTGGGCGGTGATATGCTATCACAAGTACCATGACTAGCCCTATTATCTATATGTAGTGATGTACTGAAAGACATGAGCTTCAGAATTTTTCCATGATGATGTATTGAAATCTATGAGCTTCATATTTTTCCATGATGATGTACTGAAAGCTATGACCTTCAGATTTTTTCTTAGTACTTATTTGTGGAAATTTTACCACACTTAATTTAAGAACTATTTTTAGCGGTTTTATATACAATGCATCTTATGGTGGATGTGGATTTATGTGGACTGCTCACTTATATATAAATTACTTACATGTTATGTGTTTACATGAAATGTTCAAGAATGTGAGATGTACCAATCTAACACCAAATTGGCCATTGAATTAACAACCATATTCATATGTCTCGAAATATGTAGGTATTGAATGAACTTAAAAGACCTCTCCAAGAGACGTACTCATTGAAAAATATGGAGTAGTGTAGGGTTACGAATAGCGTATACTTAGTTTAGGTGGGAGACCACAAGTTGGGAATCCAAATAGAAGAAAATGTGGTCCACACTAAGGGAATATGCATCGGTTAACAATCCAATCATTGTGTGATACTCAATGGTATTATTAGTTGCAGGTCCTAGGAAAGTTCCACCCGATCTTATAAGTTTGTCGGTAGGGGAATAGAGTACCCAAGCCACTGAGGCAAGTTTTTTAGTGTGTTGGATAGAATTGTCTACAAATCCTGAATCGGTTGTCATATGCGCATTCAAGTAGAACATGGTGTAAGCAGTCATGATGGAGATGAGGCCCTAACCTATGAAAGAAAAAATCCACACCATCTTAAACATACATAATATACAAAGTGTACAAGGTACTTATGCAGGATTTCCCTAAGAATAATACCTCTTGAGGTAGAGGCCATTTCTAGGCTACCCCAAGGGTATCCCATCATAATCCACTAACTCGTAGGCCCCTTTTTCTAAAACATGTTTCATGATCTAGGGTCCATGCCACATGGACTCAAACTAAACTGCCCCCAATTTTTCATTCTTTTGGTCATATGTCAAAACAAAATCGCCTTCATTGAAGATGCAAGGTTAAAAAGTTCGCCGTACTAGGATTTGATGCACTTCTTATGTGCTTCGTTAGCGAGATCAGCATCATGACGGGTTTCGTCCAATTTGGATAAATATAGGGAGCATTCATCTTCAGCTGTGATGTTTGGAAAGAGTTCAACGGTTAGTTTCAAAGACGGGATCTTGCACTCTATAGGAAATATTGCTTACAGTCCATATACCAATTGAAAAGGTGTGAATCTGGTAGCATCTTTTAAGGATTTTCTATATGCCCAAAGGGATGAAAAGAGCATTAAGTGCCAATTTGATCTATGGTCCCTACCATGTGTTGTATCATGGTTTTCAAGACCTTATTGATGGCCTATACTTGAACATTCACTTGGGGCTAGTAGGGGGTTGATTGTTCATTTACCATTTGGTTCTAACAATGTGATCCATGGTCCGTGATAATGGCTCATGGAACCCCGAATATGGCAATAACATGATTGAACATGAAGAGTGTGGCAGTTTTTTCATCTTCTTTATATGTAGGCATAGCCTCAGCCCATTTTGTGAAGTAATCAACAACTACAATAGCATAGTCGTGCCTCCCAGACAAGGTAGGCTTATAGTGAATGATATCTATGCCCCATTTTGCAAAGGGGATGATGGAAATAACTGGGTTCAAAGGGGTAGGATGAGTGCGCTTTTTGGAATGAAAAAAATGCCAGGGAGGACACCTATTAACATCTTCCATGCAATCTTTAAAAATAGATGGCCAGAAGTATCCGGTGTGTAATATCTTATGGGTTGTAGCCATCACAGAGAGGTGACTGCCACATGCCCCTGAGTGGAAGTCATTCAGAACACGCTCAGCCTCCTTGTGATTCAAACATCGTCATAAGATTGAATCAATACCATGACGATATAGGGTGTCTCCGATGATTAGGTAATATTTGGCATGATGGTGTATATGACGACGTTCATAGAGGGATAAGTGAGGCCTAAAGCATTGTGTTTGCAGGTAAAAGGTGATATCTAATGTACCATGGATCAGAAGTATTGATTAGGAACAATGACTCATTGGGAAGAGAGTCAATGGGCTCATATTCTTGATCAATACAAGGAAGGTTGCAGATTAGCTCCTCAAATACTAATGACTTTTTAGATTTTTATTTTTCACATTGTAAATTGAATTCTTGAAGAATCATGATCCAACATGAATATTTTCTCCCTATTACTTGACGAGTTAAGATGTGGTACATAGGGTTTGAATCGATGATGATAGTAGTTGTACAGAGAAGAATGTAACGATGGAACTTCTGGATGGCGGTAACAGCTGCTAGAGCCAACTTCTCAACATGTGAATAACAAGCTTCGAAGTCAATAAGACCCTTTATAAGGTAATAAATCACATGTTCTTCTGCGTTGGTATTTTCCTACACTAAGGCCATACCAATAGTCAAGGTAGAGGCAACAAGATAAAGGATATAATCCTTAGTATAATCGAGTGGTTGTAACACGAATGCATAGGTAATGGCGTGCTTGAGATTTTCAAAGGAAATGTGGGTGTAATCATCCTAGACAAAAGGATGAACTTTTTTAATAACTACATATAACCCAGTGTCTTTTCCGCATAATTACACACGAAACGACGCAAGTAGTTTTCCTTCCCCTACAAACTTTGAATTTCGGTGATGTCTGTGGGTGGGGGAAGGGATATAATGGCCTCTAACTTCAGGGTATTGATACGAATCCCATCTTTAGAGATGATGAAGACAAGGAGACGTAAAGAATCCACACAGAATATGCACTTGTGAGGATTTAGGTTGATGTTATAGCGTCGACATCTAAGGAAAATAGTTGTCAGATGATCGATATGAAACTCACAATGATTTGATTGAGCTCTTAAATCATCGAGGTAGGGATCCACGAAATCCTTAATATCATGAAAGGCATATGACATGTCCCGTTGGAATGTAGCACCATCATTTCTAAGTCCAAAAGGTAATTTGCGGTATCCAAATGTACCCTATAGGAAGATGAGCACAATATTGTGCTGGCCTGTTGGGTTGATCTCAATCTGATTATAGCCAGAAAATCCATCCATAAAGAATAAAATGACACTACTGGAACAGTTGTCGATGATTTGGTCGATAAACAGGGTGGGGTAATTGTCCTTAGGACAAGCCTTATTTAGATCTTGGTAATCAACACAGATCCTTATGGTTCCTTTCTTTTTTGTAACATGAACGATATTCGAGACACAATCTTTCAAGGGGACATGATAAATGAAACTAAGTTTCAACAGCTTTTCAATTTCTACTTTAATAACTGCAGTCTTTCAAGGGTGCACTGGACATATATTTTTTCGGATGGGTTTTGCATCGGGATAAGTTTTGATCTCATGGACAACGATAGCAGGATCAATCCTGAGCATTTCTGCATAGCTCCATGTGAATACATCATGGAATTATTTAAACAAGGTCGTATAATTTTTTATTTCTTTAGAAGAACAAGCTTGGCCAATATGGATATGTTCCACAACACCGGGTTTCGTTGAGATGTCAATGGTAGTGGCAGGCGTAATGTTTTCCAAATTCCCTTCGATTACCGTATCTTGGGTGAGAATAGGATATTGGGGGTTGGAAATGACATCTGGTAAAATAATAGTTTGAATATCATTCTCTACCGTATCTAAAGGTGGGAGGAAGGACGATCAATGGTGATGGTATTCCCATGGGAGCTCATCCAAGCTCATAATATCCATGACGGATTCATCATAGGAAAATGTCTGGAGGAGATGATCCAACGATGGAGAGGATGAGTTCAACCAAGATGGTAGAGAACATGGGTTTGCTGCCACTAGGCGATGGTCATCAGGTAAATCATATGCTAATTGGATGGAATTATAAGTATCCTCAGCTAGGTTGAGAGGCATATGATCTCCAATCGAATCAATGTAAATAGAATCAGGAACAAGCCAATGGTTCGCTGAGTTGGAGGAATATGGGGTCATGGAGGAGATCATGTTCACCATGGCGACGGGTGATGGGGGGTCAGGTGTTGGAAAGACTCCCATCAGGGATGAGTCCTTAAGGATTCCTACCCCCACACTCTCATATATTTGCGAAGAGTGCTCTAGAAGAAGGACATTATCCACAAGATGAGTTGTGGTGTCTGGTGTACAAAAATATAATTGGTCGATAGTGACAATTTTGCATTGATGGGGAAACTGAACAATGCAAAAGATAAAAGATGCGATTGTAGTCATAGTGTAAAACTAATTTCGACCAAGCAATAAGTTGTAATCCAATGGCGCTGCAACTATTTCCATGTTAATGGAAACATTCTTTCCTCCTTATTCAACGGCTAAGGATTGTAAAATCCCGTGCGGTTGGAATATACATCTGTCAAATGCTTTCAGAGTGATGGGAGAACGGTTCAGTTTAGGAGAGCCAATGGCTCTCCAAAAGGACAAGTACATTACAAAAGTAGAGACTTTTTCGTCTAAACAAATATGACGGATATTTTTCCCAGTGACATTGGTAATTATTTGAAATGCGAGTTGGTGGGAAAGTCTCGACTTATTCCAGTCTAAACATGATGGTTTTAGATGATTTTGGATCTAATGCTCCAATAGCAGATGGCAGAGTCTTATGCTGATTAGGAAATTTTTGTAAGACTTCAAGGGTCGACATAGCACATGGTGCCTGGGCTAAATCTTCTACAATATTGTATTGTTAAGTGGCCTAGGCATTGGTGTTGAAAATTGCTTTTCGTATTGTTATTTTGGGTGGAGGAAATGCTACATATGATATCGGTTTGTCTATGGTAAAAGGACCTTATGTAGGGGGATAGTGGATGCAGACGTGGAGGATGTTTCAGCATGACCTCCATTAGATTATTTATCTAGAACAGAATTGTAAGTGTGCTCCCTGGTAGATAAGTTAACCATTTCACTATGCATCATGAGAACATGAGCATATGTGGATGTGTCTCCTTGCGAAGGAGTTCATTTTTGTGCAACCATCTGTTTTTTTGTGTAAGGAAGGGGTCTGTCAAAACTATGGTTGAGGGTTTCCTTTTAGGAACTTTTGGACTTCTTCATGATGTGGTCATTATTTCCTGAAGTGGTCATCACTGCACAGTAAACATGGATATTTATCTTTCTGTTTCGGTTTGGCATCATTAGATTCTGGATTGGGTTTTTTTTTCCTGTTGGTTAGAATATTTCTTGGATTTTCCTTTGTTTTTATTCTTACCATCGGTTTTCTAAGATGAAGCAGATTGGTCTAAATTCACCTCCACAGTAGGATCAGGACTGGGTGAATGGTTGGTGTTATTACTAGCCTATGACGAAGTTAGATTTGAAACCGTATGGCTTTGTGATTCGATCGATTGGGTGGAAGGCTGGGTTTTAATGAAACCAATTATTCCATTGACATGTAATCACATGGATGGTTTCGTTGTGCCATGTGTGGGGCAAGGGGAATTGGGAATTATGTCGTATAAAGTGCCAGGTCGAGTGTAGAGTAAGTCTAAGTACTAGGAACGTGCAATGGCTTGTTCCTCTGTAACCGCCTCGCCCAGAACGACATCTTTGGCTATAATAGGTAATAATGATTTGGTAAACCAATCAAACAAAAATTGATCTAGAAGGGAGGCTTAATGATCTGACGTCTTCTGCTCCATTCATGAATATGATCAGAAATATGAGTGGAGGTAGATTGATGGAGCGAAGTTAAAATATTTGTGTTAGTTTCATAGTGGATTGGTAATTGAAACTGCGTAAGAAAGACCATGGCCAAGGATTGAAATTTTGGGAAAGAATGTGGTGCTAATTCGATATATACCATTTGGAGGCTGTGCTAGTGAGGGTTCTTTGAAAGAGCCTCAAATAGATAGATTAATCCATTAACGAGTTCGAGGAACACCACAAATGATATGCCATTACGTGGTTTTTCAGATCCTCATTGGGTTTTCCATCAAACTTGGGTATATCTGATGGAAGCTTCATAGGAATGAGTGGCCAATTCATGCCATGTTGAATGGGATCGTTGTTCAAATGTAACAAGTCTGGTAGATCTAATGTATCCAAAAATGAGAACTGACATTTTGGATGTGGGTACTGGTAATATTCGTACGGCATTTGAGTACCAGTAGGACCATAGATCGATTGATCATAAGGTACTCCCATAGAGGGTTATCCATAGGGTGCAAGTCCTCCCATGTTAGGAGGTGGACCTGATGGGGGTCCTCTAGAATGATGGGGTTTTTCGGATGGTGGGAGTGGAGGTGGGATAGGTGGTGGAGTTGGAGGTGGGACATATGGTAGGGGTGGTGTTGGGGAAGAGGGTGGGCCCCCATTCAGAAAAAGGTTCTATTGACCCCATAGGGTGTTTGTGTTTCTAGGGTAAGGTAATCTGGGATAAATGTTTCCTAGAGAAATTTGGTAGATTTGACTCATTTTCATATTCTGATTACTCGGGTATGTTTAACCCCATGCAATTTGAGCCCATATAGATGGTCCCCACGTGTGATGTTCCCATGAAGATTGTCCCATGGCTGGAGGTGGAACTCCAGTCATATTATAAGTCATAAACAAAGTTTGTCCTCCACTTACATTTTTTCCAATGACTAGAGGTTTCCCTCTAGTTACATTATGTCCACTAACTAGAGGTTGCCCCCAAGTTAGGTTTTAGCTACCAACTGAATTTTTCCCCATAATTGTGTTTTGACCACTGACCATAGGTTTCCCCGTGGCCAAATTTTGACCACTAACTAAAGGGTGCCCTTTGATTATACTTTTTCTCAAAGGTTGTGTTCCAATCACAAAGTTAACAGTGGCTGAAAGGTTTCCCCCAGTCATTGAGGTCAAAAGAGGCATGGAAACGACCAATTGATGTGAATAAAGTGGAAAAGATGGTTATCCAGGTTCGTAGGAGGTCATGTTGGGAATAGACATTCCTAGTGAAGAAAGAGTAAAAGAATACATGGGAGAATGGTGTTCAGGATTCACTACTTTTGAAGTCGAATGGAAAGGGAAACTATGGCGCCTTACCCATTCTCCAAGTATTTGTAAGCGAGATATAGTATCTTGAAGAGGTATGAAGAAATATTCTATTGAGATTACTCTAGTAGGATGAAGAGGTGGAGGTGTCTCCACAATCGGTGGTGAACCAAAATTGGAAACATCATGCCCTAAGGAGGTTCCCCAAAATGAAGCGGTTGGACTGAAATAAGTTGTTATCGTGTCATCAGGAGTTCAAGTGAATATCCAATCGACGACACCAAGATGTCCTTCATGTGAATGGTGAAAATATGTGCCATGCAAATTAGGTTGTTCCTATGAAGAGGAAGAATATTGGTGTTAAGAGAGATTTTTCTTCCTATGAAGAGGAAGAATATTGGCTAGATGATTGTGACAGAGCCTCAACAACAATATGTACTACTATGCTTTCCAATATGGAGTACCTCATTGATCCTGCAGAACATCCAAGTGATAACTAGACAATATTGGACAGATTATTTGGAAAGAAGGAAGAGGATGATGTTAGCCATTTGTAGAACAAGCCTAGTAGTACTGCCTCCAATGCTCTCTCTATTCATGATTCATCCTATATCATCTCTCATGATGAAGTTGTTCAAGAGGAAGTTGAAATACATGACATGGTTTCAGGAAATATCATTGCAAAAGGTGTTGCAAACTACAAGTTGAAACTCTATGAGTTCTCCCACTTTCTACCTCTCTCCAAACAGTCTGCTCTTCACACACATTCAAATGAAGAGAGTATAACATGGCATGAAAGTAACACCAATGATGAAGTTGATCCATTTTCTAATTCGAATTCTGAGCAAGATATGTCAACAACTATTCTAGAATTTGAAGATACCTTCGAAATCTCTACTTCCCATGAGCCCGCTGATGTGCAAGATGATGACCTACTGAGTATTTTGGAGGTAAAATTAGATCCTGGAAGTGGTGCATTCTCCCTCCTTGATCAAATTCTTCCTATGGACTCCTATTTGGTCATTGGCACATTTTTTCATAGTTTCACCGAAGATGGAAGACACCATCATTCACTTGGGTTCAAGTCTTATGCATATCCTTGTGATCTTGGTTTTGATCTCACCTCTAATAGTTCAAAGGAGATCATAAGAAACCATTTATCAATTCTTGGAGCTGATTTTAATTCCAAGATACCATCATCGTATCATAGATCATTTGGTTATGATATCACCTATGTTGGTTCAAAGGATATATCAAAGAACTATCTACACATTCATGGAGTTGATTCAAATCACATGCTACATAATGATCTTCATATTTTTGGATTTGTTCTCACCATGCCTTGTAGGAAGAGCAAGTTCAGGAAGCCTCCAGATTCTCTTGCATCCATTGTTGGAGAACTCAAGCACATATTTTGGAGCTTGATCCACTTCTTCCCAAGAGGAATATAACCCTTTCTGAGCGAATGCTAGATCGAGATCCACAAGAACCTGAATATATAGCAACAGACAGTGAAGATGAGTGAATGGAAGATCCAGATCCACAAGAACCTGATGATCTACCACCTGCAGATCCTCCTCTTCCTAGATGGGAAGTCACTACTCTTAGATCTTCCCAAGATATTGTTGGTGATCCACTTTATCATAGGAGAACCAGATCTGATTTTCAGAATGAAAGGTTTCATCCTTCTCGCATTACTAATCCATTTCTTGTCGATCGATCCTTCTTTGATAAAGAAGGTCACTTGCCTCCTTCAGGGGTGAGTGATTCCATGCTACATTAGCATCTCCACAGTCTATTTTTTTTGGGGGGGGATTTCTTCCCACTGGTTTTTCTCTCTATCCTCACTTTATTTATTTAGATTCTTGTATGGGGTGACCTTTGGTCTTAGTTACCAACGCCCTACTAGTTTTTGGTTACTTTCTCATAGTTTGGTTTGCGGGGGGTGTTGGAATATTCTCACCATAATTTTTTATATTTGCATGCATGCATGCATACTAAATGCATCCAATCATCATTATGGTAGTCTCCCCAGCACTTAGAGCCTATTTTCAGCCCCCTAGAGCCTATTTTTAGCCCTCAGTAGCCCTCCTACCTACCTAGTGCGCATTGTTTTCCTCACCTGGATGACATATGCACCCTACTACACCTAATTGGATTCTAATAGTCAGTTGCAACATTGATTTCCCAGTTCATGCATTTATTGCTTAGTTTAACTTCCTGTAACTTCTAGTTGTCTGTATCGGAGTGCCACTTGACCTACTGATAGCCTCATCAGCCTCATGCACCCTCCTTGGAGTCTCCATCCCTTGATTTGTGCTCACATGGTTCAGTTAGACTCAGCTAGACTCATTTGACTGACTTTTGACTGTTTGTGACTACTGCCACTGATTGGGTGTGTTAAATTTTGAGCATTAATTCACAATACTCTAGGATCTTTACTGAGAGAATAACATGTATAGTATATCAATGCATAACAATCATATCAAGCATGTCAAGCATCACAAGAATCAAAAGAAAGAGAGACAAGAGACATAGAGTTTTCGTGGGGAAAACCCTAAGGTGAAAAACCCCACAACTTCCTCAGAGATAGAGAGAGCAATGGCTCAACCAAAGTAAAACCAAAATACACTGAGATAGTCTCCTAGTAGTAGATGATCCTCCTCCTCACTAGTGCGCCACTTTCTGAGTGAGAGAAGTATGAGTTTTCGAGTGATCCAAATAGAGATCTCCCAATCTCTATTTATACTAGTATGTTTTCCTAGTAACCTTATGGGGCTGACTTGTCTAGCTAAGTACATCAACCATATAATATGTATTTCAGGGATGACCCCACACATGGTGGTATACTAACCCATCGACAAGTACACACACTTGCGACACTTGTCAATACACGTGACGACACTTCCTTATAGAGGAATAACACATCTCTTATAAGGGTACAATAAATATATATGAAATACATAGATGAAATACATTTCGAAGTTATATATACATCAACACTCCCTCTTAACTAGGAAGGTATTTCTCGACACAGTTCTGCTAGACAAGTCTTCTTCTCAGGATCATCGTCATTGTCATCGTCCCTGTTGCTGCTATCTCAACCAATCTCTGACTCTACTCGCCATAGTAAGTTCTACAAAGCCATTCCTTTTTCATACTGGATGTAGGCCCACCACCTGCAGGTCTTCGTCATCATTGGCCATACTGTGGAATCCTCAGGACTTATTATGTGCATCACAAAACCTTGCAAGAGCATCCTAGGACTTATTATGGGCATACAGCCCAACCTATCGGATCTCCCAGGGAGCTATTAGATGTGACCCTACCACAAAACCTCGAAAGAGAATCCCAGGACTGATTACGAGCACATAGCTCAACCTATCGGATCTCCCAGGGCGCTATTATATGTGGTCACCACAAAACCTTGCAAGAGCATCCCAGTACTTATTACGGGAACACATGCCAGCCTATCGGATCTCCAAAGGCAATATTACATGTGGTCATGGAAAAACCTTGCAAGAGCATCCCAGGACTTATTACGAGCACACAGCTCAACCTATCGGATCTCCCAGGGCCGAATTATATGGCATAGGACAAAACCTCGAAAGAGCATCTACCAAATATCCCAGGGCCAAATTATATGCCATAGGAAAAACCTTGCAATACTATCTGCATATCTCCCAAGGCCAAATTATATGTCTTGCCAGAGAAAAACCTCAAAAGAGCATTTGCCATATATCCGAGGGCCAAATTACATGCCATAGGTAAAACCTTGCAATACTATCTGCAAATATGCTAGGGACAAATTATATGCTCATCTGCACAACCTGATCCACGGCCATAGAGTATCAACCTGATACTCACCATACATCATCCTGATGTATACATGATCATCCTGATCATCATCATTGCAACATCCTGCTGCATGTCATCTGGAGCAACATCCTGAAGCTTGTCATCCATGATCATCCTGATCATATAATGCACTTACCTGATGCATACCAAGTATCTACCTGATACATATCATCATACATGATCCACCTGATCATACAATGTATCCACCTGATACAAACACATGATCCACCTGATCATACCTAATACATATCAACATACATGATCTACCTGATCATACACAGTATCCACCTGATACATATACAGATACATGGTCCAAGCATCCAACACGATGCATATACAAATACATGTAAATGATCCAACTGATCATATCCAGCATCCAACATGATGTGTACATACATATACATATAAATGATCCAACTGATCATATCCAGCATCCTCCTGATGCATATACAGAGTAGTAACTGGAGCATCGTCCTGATGCTCATCATCCAGCGCTTACATCCACAGCCATGTGAAGGATCCTCCTTCCAACATGCTTGGAACGGCTTCTGCAAATGTGTCCATCACTTCTTCCTTGAAGTCTCATCAATATGAATAACACCAAGCCTCTTCCTGAAGTACTCAAACTTCACCCTGGTTAGTTGCTTCGTCAGCACATCTGCAATCTGCTCGTCCATCACAATGTACAGGAGATTCACAGCTCCTCTCTGCACCATATCCCTGATATAGTGATATTTGATCTCTATGTGTTTCGACCTTTCATGAAACACTGGGTTCTTGGACAGCTTCACACAACTCTGGTTATCACAAAAGATACCAAAAGCATCCAATGGGAGATCAAATAACTCAGACAGTAGCTTCCGTAGCCATACTACCTCACAACTAGCTGAACAGGCTGCAACATACTCTGCCTCAGCTGTACTCGATGCTATGCAGGACTGCTTCCTACTAAACCAAGAGATCACACATGATCCCATACTGCAACAACAACCAGATGTGTAGCACTGCCAGCCCAATCTGAATCAACATAACCCTGCAAGTTAAACTTTTGATTTGCTTCATACTTGAGCCCATAATCCACTGTACCCTTCAGGTACCTCAGAACATGCTTTACAGCAACCAGGTGAACACTCCTCGGATCCGTCAGGAACTGGCTCAATGTGTTCACCATAAAGCAAATATCTAGTCTCGTGTTCATCGGGTACATCAAGGACCCAATCATCTGACAATACATAGAGACATCAACCGGCTCAGATGAAGCATCACATAGAAGCTTTAGATTCGATGCCATAGGTGTGGTCATGGCCTTTCAATCCATCATCCCGAACCTCTTCAGGATATATACAGTATACTTCCCTTGTCCAAGGAAGATCCCATCTGTACTCTGCCACACCTCCATACCTAGGAAATAGTGCATCATCCCCAGGTCCTTCATATCGAACTCAGCAGCAAGCTTCCTCTTTGTATCTGCAATCAATCTATCATCTCCTGTTACAAACAGGTCATCCACATATAGGAGTAGAACCACAAGATTCCCTTCCTCAACCTTATAGTAAAGGTTGGAATCCGCTTTACTCTTAGTAAAGCCCAAACTAGATAGAAAAATTTCCATCCTACCATACCAAGTTCTTCACATATATGACTCCCTGTCATGTGTCTCAGAACCAAGTGGTTGCTCCACATACACTTTTTATTCAAGTACACCATTCAAGAAAGTTGTCTTGAAATCCATCTGGTGTATCTACCATTTCATCACTTGCTTTATATTTCTCTATGCTACCACCTGCAGCATGCTTGATCTTGTAGATCCTCTTTGAAGTCACTACAAATTCCCCTTTAGGTCTTGGGACTGCATCCCAAACATCTTATTCATGATCGATGGATCATGGCATTCCATTTCTTCATCCCAGATCATGGGAACTTCAATGTCGTCAATATCTTCAATAGATATCTTTGTTGCTGGAACAAATGTTGTAGTCCTTTTGTAGGTGAAGATATACAGTCTTTCCTACAAAACAAGTTAAATTGCATGATTAGAAACATCTCATAATTTTCAGAACAAATTCTTACACATAAAGAAATATGTCATACAGTCATGCAATTATCTTAGCCAATGCTTTATTACAACATTTATCCATATTCCGTAACTTTCTAGATGCCTTCCAATCTCTACCATAACATTGTTAAGAGTGTGCACATGTCCCAACATGTCAGCAAAGAGGTTTCATTCTAGATAACTAGCAATGGAATGTTCTACAGTTCCATAGGCCACTTACCCATCATATGCATATTAGTAGTATCATGTTCATTAATGCAATTATGCAAAAGGAGCATAAGCATATATATCATTGAACAATTTTATTTAAACAAACAAATATGTAAGAATTGGTAATTAAAATACTTATCTTTGTTTGTTTGTTGGGTGGACTCGCTCTGAGTTTTTGCTTCCTTGCAGGAGCTGCTGGAGTCCTAATCTGAAGTAGCTTCTTCTACACCTTTATGTTGTGGAATGTATAGAGATGGTCAACTCCCTCTAAATATCTGCATCCTTGCAGAAACCACTGGAGTGTGCTCCCTTTTGATCTTTGCTTCCTAGATTACTTGATCTTGAACTTATATTCATTCTCGATCCCTATGCATGCTTGTTAGTATCATCATTATGTTATCCTTGAGGTGTCATACATAATAAAACATTCATTAGTATAATCTTACTATTATCAAAACACAATAATCTCAAGCATGTATAGTCAGGATCATTTCAAACAAAAATAATAAGCATTCTTATGGTTAGTCATAAACATAATATACCTAAACCCATGATTACTCAAACCTATGACTCTTCTGTTTAGTCATATCATCAATTAAGGTAAGAAACATAATATGCATAAGTCCTAGATTACTCAAACTTGTAACTTCAAGAGTAATCATTATCAATCATACAAAAGTATATGATATATATAACAAAACATACCTAGTCATCATATTTGCTAGTTATGTCTAGCAATGTGTTCTTGTTCTCTTCAATGACCTGCATAACTCATTAGTTAACTTTTGCAAAAACAAATTATACATACCTCTATGTGATCCATGACTATGGATGAATCTTTGTCTTCATAGCATGTTCAGGTTGTCCCTTTAATTTGTACAATCCTCCCTCTTGCTCTCCAATCACTACTCCATCATCTATGGTCTTTCCATTTGGCGACATTAGAACTTGGCCATCTACAAATGCAACCCTCATGCCTTTTGCATCCAATGCAAAGATGGAGAGAAGGTTATTCTTGAGCCCAGGTACATAAAGTACTTCTTTCATCTTCAAAGATTTTCCAGAATCTAGGTTTTAGGAGGCTTCACCACTTCCTTTGATAGGGTATTGATAATCATCCCCAAGTTTCACTTTATGGGGTGATTCATGTTCAGACAGATTTACAAAAGATTCTTTAAAACCAATCATGTGTTTGGAATCCCCACTATCAATTAACCAATCATTACTACCATGGGAGATAGTACCTATGAGAGCAGAGATTAGAACATACTCTTCTTCACTTGATGAGTCATCATCACTATCATCACTTTTTTCCCTAGCCTTCTTCTTTGCAGGTTCATCACATTTGGCAGCATGAGCATGGAACTTTATTTTGTCGCCCTTCTTCTTCTTGCTAGAGTTGATGTTATCCCTTTTGTTCTTGGGACATTCTGAAGCAAAGTGACCCTTCTCATTGCATGTGAAACATCTTATATCCTTCTTATTCTTTTGTTGGTAGTGATAGCATCTCTTGTGGTGAGAGTGCTCCTTCTTGGGCTTGCTTCTTTTGGTGTGAGCTGCGAGAGCTTGATCTTCACCTCCCATCTTTTCTTCATGAGCCACAAGCCTAGATTCTTCTTGAGAGGATTCCTCCCACAGTTTACTAAAAGAGATCAATTTCTTTCTTGCAAAGATTCCTTGAATAAAGGAGTCCCATGACCTATGAAGGCCATTCAGAGTGGTCATAACAACTTCACCATTATCCACTACTTCATCCACAGCTTCAAGTTGTTCCTTGATCTGAGAGACCTTGGAGAAGTAAGATTGAATCGTTTCTCCATTCAACATCTTGACCCCTTTCAATTGATTCCACAGAGTCAACTTCCGATTTATGTTCTTCCCTTCAAATAACTTGGTCAAAGAGTCAAACATCTCCTTGGGTATCTTTAGAGAAGACACATGGGGTATGAGATGGTCTTTGATGGAATCAGCAATGATTCTCTTTGCCTTGACCATGTTCTTCTTATGAAATACCTTAGCCTCTTCATCCTTTGGGATAGGGATGTCTTCTTTTATGTATGAGTCCAACTCATTCTCTTCCAGGATTAACCCAACCCTATACTTCCAAGCTCGGAAGTTATCAGCCCCTTCAAGCTTATCCTAAATCTTGGTGTGGTGAGACATCTTAAAGAGTACTTCAAATGGAAATAGAAAATATTTAGGTCTTACCACTTGAAATGCTGACAACTGGATCTGGTCCCGAATTAGGGTTTGTCAGAAAAGCCCTAAAAATTCAAAATGTGAATTTCAACTTTCTGAAAGGATAGAAAGATGCGCCTTGATGAGCTGATCAGCCTAGTGTATTCAAAATTTGAGATCAGCAAAGCTTTACCCTTCAGATTTTCCTTTTTGTCCTCTCGAGTTCACTGGGGAGAGCCCTAAATTAGGGCTTGAGTTTCTTGGAGATCTACCTAGCCAAAAATCTCGATCCAAAGCTCTAAACTTTGATTTTTTCAAGGATCTTCTAGCTATGTCTTTAGATTTCAAAAATTCCTATTTTTGTGGAAACCCTAACTTTTAGGGCCAAATTTGAAAATACTCAGAATTGGACTCTGATTGGACACATAGATTCTCCTTTATGAGTAGAGTCAATCTACTATACTGCTTTTCCAAAATCTGTGGAGAGAAACCCAATAAACAAGAAACTCAACTTTTCGTCACTGCAAAATGTCTTCTTCTTAGGTTAGCTCTAATACCATGTTAAATTTTGAGCATTAATTCACAATACTCTAGGATCTTTACTGAGAGAATAACATGTATAGTATATCAATGCAAAACAATTATATCAAGCATGTCAAGCATCACAAGAATCAAAAGCAAGAGAGACAAGAGACACAGAGTTTCCGTGGGGAAAACCCTAAGGTGAAAAATCCCACAACTTCCTCAGAGATAGAGAGAGCAATGGCTCAACAAAAGTACAACCAAAATGCACTGAGATAGTCTCCTAGTAGCAGATGATCCTCCTCCTCACTAGTGTGCCACTTTCTGAGTGAGAGAAGTATGAGTTTTCGAGTGATCCAAATAGACATCTCCTGATCTCTATTTATACTAGTCTGTTTTCCCAGTGACCTTATGGGGCCGACTTGTCTAGCTAAGTACATCAACCATATAATATGTATTTTAGGGCCGACCCCACACATGCTGGTCTAATAACCCATCGGCAAGTACACACACTTGCGACACTTGTCAATACACATGACGACACTTCCTTATAGAGGAATAACACATCTCTTATAAGGGTACAATAAATATATATGAAATACATAGATGAAATACATTCTGAAGTTACATATACATCAACAAGGTGATGTCTCCAATGCTATCCAAGCCACACATTGAGGAGAATTCGAATCACCTTTGGCTAATTCGACTTCACTTGAAAATATTGTTTTTGTATTCATTTTTCATAGTGCCAGCTTACAGCTGATGTATGATTATACTGCAGATTTCTCCATTTATGAGTTTGAGTGATAATTGATTCATTTCTTCTTCTTCTTCTCTATAATTCTTGAGTGAGATTTGTGAGGTTTACTATAACTATGTGATCTATCGTGTAGAATTACACAATAGGATCGGTGATAGGAAGATTTACAGGAGGAGAAAAATCCCCCTCTGATTCAGTAATTGGAATTCCTTCTTCATGTGAACCAATTGTAATAGGTTGGCCGATATCTTCCACTCTGCTTCCTTCCTTGATGAGAGGGTATTCAGGTGGCAAGTTTTTTATTCTACAGAATCTCCTTAAAAGTTGCTCATCCTGAAAGGATGATGAAAGTCTCCTCCTAAGAGTCTTCTATGGAAAAACACACTTCAAGTCCTACTCAAGCTAAAGCTGCAAGAAAACTTATGTGACAATTGAGATAAAAAGCTAGATCCTCACAGGAGTGTCAACGCATAGCAACTCACGATATACCACAAGGTCCAACAGTAAAACTCAGCCCAATATTTCATAGCACTATCTAGGGAGGATTAGGACGATACCCCTGACTGTATTACCCAAATACCTAAGAGTGTGTGTGTAGTAGCTCCTAGAGTGTTGTTCTCGGTGTATTGCAACATCAAGATGGCCAATGGTTGACTCGGATGGTTTCAAGATCCTGGTGGGTTCTCCCGATATGCACAACGTACGTGGGAGCTCCAATCCATAGTAGTTTTTTCTAATGCACAATCGTTCGAAAAGATCCTTCTTATATACCGTCAAGTATGTGAAGTACCTTTCTATATACCCTTAAGTATTTGAAAGGTCATTCGATATACTGACTAGTACGTGGAAGAACTGCAAGCCCCTCGGATGCAATGCAAGAAAAGAATGACAACTGATACACTTAAAGATGTTGGAACATTTCTCTAACCTATCACACAATTTTCTAAATATTTTAACTTAAACTAGTGCTTGATTTTATATTGTACAGTTAAGTGGATGCATGAAGTGTATTCTCGAACCAGTATGCATGAATAACATAAATGAGATGTGAATCTTTTGTTTTTGATGAAAACTATCTAAGGAAAGTAGAGAGATATTTCTTCTTTTATTGAAACAATTAAAATATACCCCGAAACGCAATACTATCCTTTCACTTTTCTCCTTAAGCAAAACCAAAAGACATAAGCGAGTAACACTCTTTCAATAAAATCAAATGACACCAAAATAACACCAAAGCAAAAATTTTATTTTTGTTTTTTCAAAAGATATTTGACGATGCAAATTGAAAATAAAAGAACAACGGAATCTTTTAATTTTCAAAACACCTCAATTCCAAACAAAGAAGAAAAGGAGTTAAAAGGATATTTTAGAGATCTTTGAAACATCCACTAATTGTCAAAAATGTTTAAAAATGTAAACTTTATGATCAATATAGGAATTCTCTTATTTTTTAAAGACTTTTTAAAGATCAAAAGGCAGAAGATGTGGACAATTTCTAGCTCTTCCAAGTTTTTTCAAACAATTATTCAAGACCCAAAAGATATATATTCTCAACAAATCAAAGAATTATACTTTGAAGATGAAGGGAATGAAAACTAAATTCCTTTTAACACTATGTTCAATTAGATTCAAATATGACTCTGCTCACTTTGAGAGAGTTCTGCAAGTTTTGGAAAAAAAAGTATCCACTCAAGCAATCAATCTCAAATCATAAAAAAATCCAAACCAAACTTACACTAGAAAGGGTTGGTACATCCACACACTTTCGGAGGTCTCAAGACTTAAAATAGAGCATATTAGAGGCTTCTACAGGTCCATAAGACTAGTCACGCTTGAAAGAGAACAAACTCACTCAAAGAAAATAAAGTAACCACTTGACTATAAAGACTCAACGAGAAAGCACACTACTTCAAATTCCAAGAATAAAAAAGAAATAGAGATCTAGGGAAAATACAAACATTGACATAAACTCAGAAGATGACTAGGTCCAATTCTGAGCAAGGATAAAGGCCCTACTACAAAATTTTGCAGTACGATGATGTATATCAATACAACAAAGCGCGTCTTTGTGGGCCGACACAGTCTAATACACTACCCAGGTGCGTCGATGGCACACTGTGTATCAAAGGTAAAGTGCTTTGAGCTTCCAAAAACGATTTATTTTTAAAATGAAAGCTACAAAACCCATGAAATCAACAAATCTTAGTGGGCGTGGGGTTTCAAGAGAAATCTGGATGACCCATTGAATCAATAAAAGCATATCCAAATAAAAAAGTGACACGATCTAAAAAAATCCAAGCAAAGAAAAATAAATAGATCTAGGGAGCAAAATCCCTATTAGGGTCACCAATTTGGTTTTCAGGACTAGTCTTCTACAAATGCGGACATAAGACTACATCCCTAGTTTAATCACTAAACAACAAAACTAGCAATCATACAAACATTTACCTAACTTGATCTAATCGCAAATCCAAAGATAGATGACATACCTTTGGCTGTGAGTTCCCTTCAATTATCCAATGCTCTAGAAAGCTTGCTCATCCACTTAAGCCAAGCAATGCAAGAACAAAACTAGATCTAGGATTAGATTAAGTTATATATATGACCAAGGAGATATACAATAAATGAATAACAAACCATTTATGGGAAATGAAATGCAGTATTGTATTAACAGAAATGGTAAAGAGTACAACCACTCAAGCCTTAGTGTCGTAACTCCTCTCCAATGGATTCCTCTTTGCTCCAAGATGCCACTTCAATGAAGGAAGGATAAGGATCTAAATTCTATAACTCCTAGTGTATTTTATCCATCATAACTCTATTCTCAATTCCTACTCCCCTTTACCCATGGCCAAGACTTGAATTTATAGGACAATATGGATAGAGAAGAGATGAGATATTTAGGGATAATCGATGAAGTATGATCCCAACAAGTGAGGAATTCGAGTGAGATCCTAGCAAATAGGGAGGAAATGTCATCTAGATAATATTTTGTTCTAGAGACTTCTCGAAAACCCCTTTTTATGCCTGTACAAAAATCGACACGAATTGGACAAAGAGAAACGTGCGCCAAATGAGCTTGACGCGAGTTGGCCTGAAGGAAAACTGAGTCATCGACGTGGGTTGACAATAGAGAAAAGCACATCGATGGACTTCGACGGATGTTGCTAATGAAGAAGAGCACATCAAAGTCACAAAAAAGGTTATTTTCAGGGAAAAAAGAGTTATGGATCATTCATCATGGATGTGGCTTTAGGGATTATGGCAACATGTGGTCACATGGTCTTGTACAACTAACGAAAAATTCTATGTAACACTTCTAGACGATAAACCAATTTGAAGGGGGTAAATCTAGTAACAGGTTTTACTAAAGTCCTCTAAGCCCCAAGAGCTGAGAAAATCATCAGATGCCAATCTAATATACATGTCCCCAACATGCATTGGACCATGGTTTTCAGGACCTTTTTAATGGTCTCTACTTGTCCATTTGCTTGGGGGTAATAAGGAGATGAGTTCTCATGACAAAAACCCATTTTGGTGCTTAACTCATCCATCATGTGGCTTTTAAAGTATGAATCATGGTCAATGATAATGGCTTGTGGGACTCTGAACCTAGCAATAATGTGATTAAATACAAATAAGGATGCATTCTTGCCATCATTTGCATATGTAGGCATATCCTTTTCCCACTTAGTAAAATAGTCAACCGTGACTATAATGTAACTATGCCCCCCGAACGAGGTAGGATTACAATGCATAAAATAAATGCCCCATTTTGCAAAAGGTCCTACGGAAACTACTGGGTATAGTGGAGCGGGATGACAACGCTTTTTAGGATGAAAAACCTGGAAAGGGGGACACTTCTTAATAGCTTCTATACAATATTTAAATATTGATGGCCATAAGTACCCGACACGAAATATTTTATGGGTTGTACCCATGCCAAAAATATGACTGCCATATTCTCAAGAGTGACAGACATTCAAAACATGTTTGGCCTCCTGATGGGTTAAACACCGTCGATGGATAGAATTAACACTGCACCGAAACAAAGTGTCGCCAACAATAATATAGTACTTCACATGATGGTGAATATGACGATGATCTTCATGAGATGGTTTGGGATGAAAACAATGGATCTAGAGATATAAAATGATATAGTTTGGGCTAATGATGAACAAAGAGTCGTCCGAAAGAGATTCAAAGGGATCATTTTCTTCATCAGACGGGCAAGGTCACATATAATCTTAGCCAATTCTAAAGAGTTTTTGGATTTAGCCTTGGCAAATTCTAGATCAAATTCCTGAAGAATAACAATCCAATGTGAGTATTTCCCCCCTAGTATTTGACGAGAAAAAATGTGGTACATGGGGTTGAAATCCACAATAATTGTGGTTTCACGAAGAAAAGTATAGTGATGGAATATTTGGGCAGTGATGAATGCTACCAAAGCTATCTTTTCAACATGGGAGTATCAAACTTCGGGACCTGTGAGGCTCTTACTTAAATAATATGCCACATGTTCTTGGCCATTATCATCTTCTTGAACTAGTACCATTCCAATGGTGGAAGTGGACGCAACAAGGTAGAGGATGTAGTCATGTGTATAGTTGGGGGGATGCAACAACAGAGCATGGGTTAATGCATGCTTTAGAGTGTAAAACGAATGTTGAGCTTCATCATTCCAGTCAAAAGGGACATCTTTTTTCAGCAAACACATAAATCCTTTTGTAAGTTCTGCATAGTTATAGATTAAATGGAATACAAAGTTTTCCTTCCCTTGCAAACATTGAAGTTGGAGGAGGGTGGAATGTGGAGGTAAGGAAAAAATAGCGAAATTTTTAAAGGATCGATATGGATCCTGTCAATGGAGACAATGAATCCCAGGAGTCTTTCAGCTTCAACACAAAAAATACATTTGTGTGGGTTCAAGCGAATATTGTAATGATGGAGTCGAAGGAAAATAGCCCTAAGATGCTCAGGATGATCTTCTCAATGGGTTGAGTGAGCAGGTAGATCATCAAGATAAGGGTCCACAATATGCTTGATGTCATGGAAAGCATATGGCATAGCCCTTTGAAAACTGCCCCTAAAATTTTTAAGACCAAAGGGTAACTTGCAATAGGAAAATGTTCCTCATGGACAGATGATGTCTTCTGCTGATTGGATGGGAGTACCTCAATCTGATTATAGCTAGAGAAATCGTCCATAAATGAAAATATGAAACATCCAACACAGTTATCGATGATATGATTGATATAGGGAGTAGGGTAATTGTCCTTGGGACAAGCCTTATTTAAGTCCCTATAGTCGACACAAACTCTAATCATTCCTTGTTTTTTCTTGATTGAGACAATATTATAATCCCATTCTATTAATGGTATAGGATAAATGAAACCATCTTTCAAAATTTTATCAACTTTATCCTTGATGGAAATGGTCTTCCGAGGGTGTACCAGCTGGATTTTATGTTGGATTAGTTTAGCTCCTGGTAGGTCTTGATTCCATGCATTACAATGGATGGGTAAATACCTGGCATTTCCTCATAAATCCAAGAAAAAACATCGTGTAATTATTGAAACAAAGCCTTATATATTTTCAACTCTTCAGGAGAGAAGTTTTGGCCAAGTTGGATGTTTTCCACAATACCAGGTTTCACCGATATATCAATCGACATGGACTAGGTGTAATGTTTCCTAAATTTCCTTCGGAAACAGTGTCTTAAGAATAGGTGACTGAGGGTTATCAATAATATCTAGTGGAACGATGTATTTGATATCATTTTCTACTACATCCATTTTGGGGAGGAAGGATGATCGATGGTGACTATCCTCCCAATGTGAATAATATAAGTTCATAACCTCAATTATGGACTCAACCGATGGAAAAGTATGCAAGAGGTAATCCATAGAAGGCATAGAAGAGTCTAAATAGGACGGTAGAGAATATGGATTTGATGCCACACGTTGTTAATCATTGGGATCTGAGTTGTGAGAGGCAAATTGAATCGAATGATATACTACCTCAGTAGAGCTGAGAAGCATCTTATCAAAAATAGATTTTAACTTAGATGGACTAGGTACTTCCCAAGGATCATATGATTCAGGGGGTTTCTGTACCATAGATGAGATCATATTAACCGAGGAAACTTGCCATGGAATATCTCGGGAAGACAAGGGAAAAAATCTAATGAGTGGAGAATCCTTAAGAAGGATGAACCCCACATATTCGTATTAGGGTATATATTGTCCCAAGAGAGGGAAATTATTGGCAGCATTGTTGTGGATATCTAGTGTACATAAATCGAGTTGGTTAATGGTAACAAATTTTCCTTCATGAAGAAATTGCACCAGGAGAAAGACTAAGGATGTAATAGTGATCATCGCATAAAACCAATTACGACTAAGCAACAAATTAAAATCCAAAGGTGCTTCGACTACCTCCATGTGAATGGAAATATCCTTGCCCCTTAATTCCATGGCTAAAGATGGTAAAAGTACATAAAGATGAAAACCATGACAGTCAAATGCCTTAAGTTTAGCGGGAGATTGGTTAACTTTTAGGAGAGCCAATAGCCCTCCAATAGAATGAAGACATAATATAATTTGAGGCCCCTTTGTTCAAAATGGTTCGATGGGTATCTTTGACACAAATGGTCACATGGATTTGGAATGCAACTTGATGGGAAAACCTCATCTTAAATTATTCCATATTGAACATGATGGTGTTGGAAGTATCAGGTTCCACATCTCCAAGAGATAGCAACAGGGTTCTACATTGAGTGGGACAATTTTGTAGAAATTCAAGAGCTGACATAGCTCAAGGTTCCTAGGCCAGATCCTCAACAATATTATAGTTTTTATTAGCACTCGCACTTGGATTAAATGTCACTTTTCAAATTGTGCTTTTTGGAGGGTGAAGCACTATCTCAGGAATTGGATTCTCTATTTGAAGAGGGCCAAGAGTTGGAGGAGTAGTGGAGGTGGAAGTTTTATCCATAGGAATTCCATTGGTAGTCTTGTCTGGAAAAGTTTCTTAGTGGTTAAACCAATTGTCTCACTGCACATGAGGACATGGGTGGTTGTGGAAGCATACCCCTGATGAGGATGACTTGTTTTTACCCCTTGTGGAATGGTAGGATTGTGAGCAACCATTTATGTTTGTTGATGTGGGAAAGGGTCAGTTAATCATGCTGGCTGGGAATTCCCTTTTAGGAATTTAGTGACCTCATCACAACAGGGACAATCCTTCATGTAGTAATCATCTCCACACATTATGCAGGGAAACTTTTCCTTTCTCTTTGGTTTAGTTTTGGTTGTCATTTATTTGGATTTATTATTCTCCCATTGGTTCGAAGATTTCTTGGATTTACATTTGTTTTTCTTCTTACCTTTAGATGGTTGAGATGAATCGAATTGGATTGAATTCACATTGGACGATTGTGTGGGAGAAGGTGTGGTCTTGTTGTTAGTAGTAGTTTGTGATGAAGCTGGGGTAGAAGTCAGTTGGATTGGTTTCCTAGTTGACTAAGTCATGAAATGTGTTCTAATGGAGTCTACAAAACCATAGGCATGTGAATTCGTGGCTAGTCTTTATGGGTCATTAGACAAAAAGGGGGGATTGGGGATCAGATTGTATAGTGTGCTAGGTTGGGAATACACCAAAACAAGGTATTGAACAAGATTGATTGCCTACTCTTCTATGAGAGCTCCTCCCATGGCAAAATATCTAGCAATGGGTAGCAAGAGTGACTTCGTGAATCAATCTTCCAAGAGTTGGTTCGGAATGGTGGATTGGATAAATCTTCATCAATACCTCCACTCATGGATTTGATCCAATATGTGGGTGGAGGTGGATTGTCAGAGGGAAGTCAAAAGATCAGGATTGGTTTCATATTGAATGGTTAGTTTGAAGTAGGTAAGAAATTCCATGGTGAGAGAATTGAAATCACCAAATAATTGTTGCAATAGCTTAATATACCATTTGGATACCGAATCTGTAAGGTTTATTTGGAAAAGACGCAAATGAATGGATTCATCCATTGAGGATTTCAACAAACACAAAATATGGAAAGTCATCACATGGTTATTGGGGTCTTCTCCAGGTTTCACGTCAAATTTTGGGATTTTGGATGGTAGTTTGGTGGGGATAGTTGTCCAATGTGGTGAGTTTTGATCCCATGTGGGGCATGTTGAATGGGATCATTAGTTAAACGTGACAGATCAGGCAGGTCTAATGTCACAAAAAATGGGATTTATCGGTTTTCTTGTGAAAACTTGTAATACTAATGCGGCATCGGAATACCAGTAGGACCATAGGTTGGTTGATGTGGCATGTTGTAACCTGATCGTCCTCCCATGTATTGGTTTTGGGGGTTGTATTTCCCTATGGAGGAAAACCTATCAGATTGGGTTGGCCCCATGAAGCATTGATAACTTTGGGATATGGTAACCATGTATAGATTCCAGACATAAAGGGGGGGGTAGTTTCTTGAAAGGTTTTCCCCCTAGCTAGTGGTTGGTTCCTGGAAGGGAATTTCCCCCAAATGGGTTTTTTCCACCAAACGGGTTGTTTCCCCCCAATTTAACTTTTCCCCATGGGTGGGGGATTCCCCCTAGCTGTAATCCTTGTCATATCCCAAATTTGGAATTGGGTCGCAATGGCCTAATCACATTGGCGATATTCATTAGAGTTTGTAAAATTGATGTTAAAGGTCAAATAATTGCTAAGGAGGAAGATTACTAGTTTCCTAGGTTTGGGGTGGAAGCTCTGGGATTTGGAATAATGGAGATAATAAATGATGCTTGAACATTAGAGTGGCATAAATATTTAATAAAGGAGCTAAATAAATATATACAAGTGAAAATCAAAGTGGCATTTTATCATGAAGACACATGGAGGAAGTGGGACCCACATATGGCTAGATTTCCCCATTACACTTGGCATCATTCTCTCACTAATTCGAATTCAAGGTGAATGGTAACATACTTGGGGGAGTCCAAAAGGTATTATTCATGGCATGAATCATCCAAGGTCGAAATAGAGAGGAAGAGTAACTCACATGGAAGAGGAAGAGGCAATTTGGAGCTAGTGAGACACTTGGGCTAGATTCCCTAGCTCTATGACAACAATGATGAAGATGCTATGACACGTATGACACAAATCAAACCTGAAGGCTGACATATGACATGTCGGGGATAAAAGTAGACTCTAAGAGGGTGCTCAAGGGTGTTAGGGCAGCTAATATGCTTCCACATGTGATTTGGTGGAAGTGGGAGACTAGGAATTGTTGTACAAGTGGTGTTCTTTGGAATCTCTTCCCAACTTGAGTTGGCATGAGTCTCTTGGAAGGAATTCGACCCATGGAGGACATTAGAACTATATAAATGTCAATAACAAAGAATGAAACATCTTTTGATCATTTGTAGAATTTGCAATTGCATTTGTGAAGAGGGAGAGCTAGTGGATGACTAGTTGCTTGCCTTAGCCAATTTCGAAGGTGAAAGATTCCCATCCAAGTTGGAAATTGGAAAGGCCATTCAGACCTTTCATTTGGAGATTTAATGGAGTCTTTATTTGCAGGTGTAAGCTACAAGGCAGCTCATGGTTTCTTCTATTGCAGCTCACTCCTTCAACCATTTCCAATTTTCATGGCATATTCTTGATCCTTGAGGGAGGGCATTTTTTGTGAGATAATGTACTCTTTGGGGGAGCTTCTAATGCCCCATTTCTTTTGTAATATGAATTAAATACTCTGTTCTTCATCTCCAGAAAGTTCCAGGTCGAAATTCAAAGTAGAAATGTATAAATATCAATTTTAATGAAAGGACAGTGCCATTTCCCCACTACCTTGTTGTGAATCAATGTAATGCTAATGATTTCGAATGAATGGATGATTCTATGATGCATTTGTGATTAATGGACTTCTGTGGATGTATTTTACAAGTTTCATGTACTTTACTTGAGCATTTGAAGTATTTTTACTCGGTTTAATTGCATTGGGAGAAGAAATAGTGCCATTTCCCCAAGGGTCGAATTGGTGATTTTTGCAGTTGAATGGGAGAGGGTTGGAACATATATAATAATAAATTACTGGTGCACATGAGACATTAATAACATCCTTAATACATTCCCTACCTCATTTCAGAAATTTGAGTGGGTTTGGAGGCATTTGGGAAGCCATTTTCGGTACTTACCCCAGGGGGATTTGAACCCCAAATTACTAGTAAAATTGCATACTTGGTCCAGAATCTTAAGAGAGTTTGCAGAGGTCTTTTGGTGGCCATATGTCATCACATAACATCATATTCAAGTCCTAATATCATTCATACACCTTCCTTGAATATTTGAAGGCATTTGGAGTCAATTTGGTGTTAAATTTTCTGAATTTACTTCAATATAATCTAAGATCTTAACTGAGAGAACAACATGTACAGCATATCTACAGCACATCAATCATGAATACAATAATGCAAGCACACAAGAGACACAAAGATTTACTTGGGGAAAACCATAACGGTGAAAAACCCCAATAACTTCCTTAGAGATAGATAGAGCAATGATACAACCAACCATGAGAGATAGACATAACCTAGCAGCAGATCCTCCTCCTCCATAAGTGTGCCACTCCTCCTTGAGTGCATGTGTGAGAAGTGAGTGAGCAAATAGAGTGCCTCCCGCACTCTATTTATACTTGACTTGACTTGCCTTTTTACCTAACTCATGTAGGCTCGAACTTAACCACATAACATAATGCTGACTGGGCCGACCCCCAATAGGGTGGTCTAATAACCCTTTGACCCACATGACTTATACAGGGCCGACCCCAAACAAGGTGGTCTAATAACCCATCAAGTATAAGTTACGACACTTACAATATAAATGATGACACTTCCGTATAGAGGAATAATAACATCTCTATAGGAATACAATATACACATATGTGAAATACATTCCGAAGTTACATATACATCAACATTTGGAACCTAGAGACCAATACTAGTCAAAAGGAAATCACTAGTAAAGTTACCTACATTGACCAGAATTGAAAGAGGATTTGCAGAAGTATTTTAAAGGTCCAAAGGCATCCCTGAAACATATATTTATGTTCTAATACTATTCATATACCTTCTCAGAAGATTTGGGATCATTTGGGGCGAATTTGGGACCTAGAGATCAAAACTAGTCAAAGGTCTAACTAGGGAAAAAAAGTGAAAAATTGCCATTTTAATAAAATTCCTAACAAGGGACATTAAAATCCCCCCCCCCCACAGTAAGAGGCATAGATTGGTTCCATATTGAAATAGTTATGGGTACATATGGGGCTGTTTATGTGACTTTCATGATGTTACTATTAAGATTCAATATGCTAAGATATAAAATATCAGCATTACATTCCATTTCACAACATTAGCATATACAGGATCATTGAAAGAACAACAAGCATAGAATAAACACAAGAGACATAGATTTATCCTAGGAAACCCTCATGGGGTAAAAAACCCAGCAAAGCTTCCTCAATATAGATGACCAGCAAATACAAAGATGTAGTCCTCAACCATGAGCTCCTTCTCCTCCATAGAATATCTATCTCTCTCTTATGCGCCAATCACAAGTGAGTGAATGTGTTTTAAATGAGGAACACACCTCCTCTATTTATACACAACTCCGACTTGACTTTTACACAAACTAGGTTGGCTCCAACTTAACTACATAACATAATGTGACAGGGCCGACCCCACTAGGGTGGTCTAATAACCCTTTAACCCACATGACTCATACAGGGCCGACCCCCACTAGGGAAGTCTAATAACCCAAGTTACCACATTATCCATAGTGGAATAAAAAATCTCCGAATATACAATAAGGTCTTCACGGAGGAATGAAACATCTCCAGAATAATAAAGTACAAATATAATATTCTTAAAAGTTAAAATATCTCAACACTACCCCTTAACGAGAATGATATTATAACAACATCTGCAGGAGCAAGGAGTCATCAACTACATGATATAGGATACATCTATAAATCATTGGAAGCTTTCTTCATACATCATCAGTAACTCAACCAGTTACTGGAACATCTTCAAGATCTTCAATATTGGATCTTCATATTCTACATCACTCGAACAACTATAGTAACATCATCATCTCGATCAACAGCATCATCATCTGTATCCTCTCGATCAACAACATCATCATCTGGTTCTCACGATCAACAACATCGTCATCTCATGATCAATAGTATCATAGCAGGATACCCTGCAATATACATGATCCATTTAAGACACCATAATATGCCTAGGGACGATGCAGTCCACTTGTCAACTTAGACAGAGTCTAAGGACCTCTTTTTCGAAGACATATGTCTATGGATCAATTCAAGGACCGAAGCCTGGGGATGATGCAATCTCCTCTCGGCCACTAGGGTGTTAAATTTTCAGAATTTACTTCAATATGATCTAGGATCTTAACTGAGAGAACAACATGTACAGCAAATCTACAACATATCAATCATGGACACAATAATGCAAGCACACAAGAGACACAAAGTTTACTTGGGGAAAACCATAACGGTGAAAAACCCCAATAACTTCCTCAGAGATAGATAGAGCAGTGATACAACCAAAATACAAGAGATAGTCTTCTCCTAGAAACAGAGCCTCTTCCTCCACAAGTGCGCCACTCTCCCAAGTAAGAGTGAGAGAATAGAATGTGTAAAATGAGAGAGACACACTCTCTATTTATACACTAACTTGACTTGACCTTTACTCAACTAGGTCGGCCTCAACTTAACCACTTAACATAATGCTGACTGGGCCGACCCCCACTAGGGTGGTCTAATAACCCTTTGACCCACATGGATGACCCCCAATAGGGTGGTCTAATAACCATTTGACCCACATGACTTATACAGGGCCAACCCAAACAAGGTGGTCTAATAACCCATCAAGTATAAGTTACGACACTTACAATATAGATGACGACACTTCCGTATAGACGAATAATAACATCTCTATAGGAATACAATATACATATATGTGAAATACATTCCAAAGTTACATATACATCAACACTCCCTCTTAACTAGGAAGGTATTTCTCGACACAGGTCTTCTAGCACAAGTCATCTTCTTTGGATCATCGTCACTGCTGCTGCTATCTCAATCAACCTCTGAATCTACTCGTCATAGGAAGTTCTACAGAGACAGTCCTTTTTCATACTAGATGTAGGCCCACCATTTGCAGGTCTTCGTCATCACTGGCCATACTGTGGAAATCTCAGGAATTATTACGTGCATCACAAAATCTTAAAAGAGTCTCTTGACTAGCAAGAACCCTAAAGAGAATCGGAGGCCTTTTTCATCCTGTCCAGATCTCCAGGACTTATTACATGTGACCCCACCACAAAACCTCGAAAGAGAATCCTAGGACTGATTACGAGCACAAGGCTCAACCTATCGGATCTCCCAAGGCAAAAATTACATGTGGTCCCCACAAAACCTCGAAAGAGCATCCCAGGACTGATTACGAGCACAAAGCTCAACCTATCGGATCTCCCAGGGCACAAATTACATATGGTCATGGAAAAAACTTGAAAGATTATCTGCAGATCTCCCAGGGCACAAATTATATGTCCTCCCAAGCAAAACCTCGAAAGAGCATTTGCCAGATATCCCAGGGTACAAATTACATGCCATAGGAAAAACCTCGAAATACTATATGCAAATCTCCAAGGGCACAAATTATATGCTTATCTGCACAACCTGTTCCACGGCCACGGAGTATCAACCTGATACTCACCATACATCATCCTGATGTACACATGATCATCCTGATCATACAATGCATCTACCTGATGCATACCAAGTATCTACCTAATACATATCATCATACACGATCCACCTGATCATATAATGCATCCACTTGATACAAATACAAATAAATGATCCACCTGATCATCCCTGATACATATCAACATACACGATCTACCTGATCATACAATGTATCCACCTGATACATATACAGATACATGGTCCAAGCATCCAACATGATGCATATACAAAATACATACAAATGATCCAACCGATCATATCCAACATCCAACATGATGCGTACATACATATAAATATAAATGATCCAATTGATCATATCCAACATCCAACATGATGCGTACATATACATATAGAGCAGTAACTGGAGCATCATCCTGATGCTCATCATCCATGATCCTCCTGATCATCATAGCATCGTCTTCTTCAGACCATCTCATTGTCCACGAAGCACAGCCCAAATGCACATCATCTAGTACTTACACTACCGACATGGGAGAACACATCTACCACCATTCGGGGAAGGATCCAACCCTTACTTTTTCACCATGGGAGAACACATCTACCACCATGTGAGAATGGCTCCAGCCCTTACATCTACACCATGGGAGAACACATCTACCACCATGTGAGAATGGCTACAGCCCTTACATCTACACCATGGGAGAACACATCTACCACCATGTGAGAATGGCTCATCAATTACATCAAGACCATGGGAGAACACATCAACCATGTTAGAAAATCTCATGTGCATCTGCATCTTCCGAACTCATCACTTCCCTTTTGAATGAACCTCGATCTGAAGTGCACCAAGCCTATCTCTGAAGTACTCAAACTACACTCTGGCCAACGGCTTGGTCAATACATCTGCAACCTGCTCATCCATCACAACATACTCTTCTTTGGTTGTACTCAGTGCTACGCAGGACTGCTTCCTGCTAAACCAAGAGATCACACCTGATCCCATACTAAGGCAGCACCCAGAAGTGCTCTTCCTATCTGCAGCACTGCTTGCCCAATATAAATCAACATAACCCTGTAGGTTAAAATTTTGATTCACATCATATTTGAGCCCATAATCAACTATACCCTTCAGGTACCTCAGAATATGCTTTATAGCAACCAGGTGAACACTCCTCGGATCTGTCAGGAACTGGCTCAATGTGTTCACCGCAAAGCAAATATCTGGTCTCATGTTCGTCAGGTACATCAAGGACCCAATCATCTGACGATACATAGTGACATCAACCGGTTCAGATGAATCATCACATAGAAGCTTCAGGTTCGATGCCATAGCCTCGCAGTCCATCATCCCGAACCTCTTCAGGATCTCTACTGCATACTTCCCTTGTCCAAGGAAGATTCCGTCTGCACTCTATCATACCTCCATACCTAGAAAGTGGTGCATCATACCCAAGTTCTACACATATATGACTCCCTGTCATGTGTCTCAGAACCAAGTGGCTACTCCACATACACTTCTTCCTCAACTACACCATTCAAGAAATCTATCTTGAAATCCATCTGGTGTATCTTCTATTTCATCACTTTTATATTTCTCTATGTTGCCATCTGCAGCATGCCTGATCTTGATAGATCCATATGGAAGTCATAACAAACTTCCCTTTAGGTCTTGGGACTACATCCGAAACATCATTCTTCATGATCGACAGATCATGGCATTCTTCCCATATCCTGGGAACTTAAATATCTTCAATAGATAATTTTGTTGCTGAACAAATGTTGTAGTTCTTCTTTTGTAGGTGATAGCATACGATCTTTCCTACACAACAAGTTAAATTGCATGATTAGAAAACATCTCATAGTTTTCAGAACAAATTCTTACACATAAAGAAATATGTCATACCGTCATGCAATTATCTTAGCCAATGCTTCAATACAACATTTATCCATATCCCATAACTTTCTAGATGCCTTCCAATCTCTACCAGAACATTGTTAAGAGTGTGCACAACTCCCAACATGTCAGCAATGAGGTTTCATTCTAGATAAGTAGCAATGGAATGTTGTACAGTGCCATAGGCCACTTACCCATGCATATTAGTAGTATATTGTTCATCAATGCAACTATTCTAATATGCATAACACACAACCTAATTCTAGGAACATCAGTATATACATTATTGAACGGTATTATTTAAACAATAAAATATGCAAGTAATGACAATTCAAATACTTATCTTTGTTTGTTTGTTGGGTTGACTCCCTCTCAGTCTTTTCTTCTTTTCTGCAACTCCATTCTTATGTGGATTGTGAGAAGTGGTCAACTCCCTCTGAATATCTGCATCCTTGCAAAAACTACTGAAGTGTGCTCCTTTGCTTTCTTGCAGGAACAACTAGAGTGTGCTCCCTCTTGATCTTTGCTTCCTGGATTACCTGTCCTTGAACGTACATCCATCCTTAATCACTATGAATTCTTATTAGTATCATCATTGTGTTATCCTTGAGGTCTCATCAATAATCACACATTTATTAGTATAATCTTAATACTATCAAAACACAATAATCTTAAACATGTATGTTCATGATCATTCACAGATAATAAACATTAGTATTCAAGGTTTCGGGGAAGTCTTCTTTTACTCATACATATTCTTATTTGATCATAGGACTCTTCTGGTTAGTTGAATCATCAATCAAGATAAGAAATATAATATGCATAAAACCCGTGATTATTCAAACCTACACCTTCATGATTCTTCTGGTTAGTCATATCATCAATTATGGTAAGAAACATAATATGCATACAACCATGATTATTCAAACCTATGACTTCATGAATAATCATTATCAACAACACAACAGTATAAGATCCTAACACAAGGTAGGATTCTAGCTTGATATAGGAAAAACATACATGGATTAGCATGCTAGCTAGTTATGTCTAACATACCCGCATAATGTCTTCTAGTTCTCTTCAGTGACTTGTGCTAGTAACCTGCATGTCTCATAAGTTAACCATTTTAGAACCAAGTTATACATACCTCGAAAGTAGATCTTCTATGTGATCCATGACAATGGATGAATCTTTGTCTTCATGTCACCATGAGCATATGTTCTTGAAGTAGAACATGATTTGACTTTCTTGGTGTACCTTTTGTGTTAGCAAACAACATAAACCTCATACAACATAACAATGCATTAGTACAATCATAAGTGTCAAAACCTTAATCAATGAATATCTTCTATTAAGGTGATACGACAAGTCCAGTAATTAATCAAGATTGTACTATAATGATATGAAGACAAACATATGATAAACTTAACCATTAAACATACCTGTAAGCCATACCTGTCAAGATTGCTTGTAATCTTATTATGGATGGCCTTAGCCTCATCTCCCTCTGAGACAGGAACTTCTTCACTTATGCAGGTGACCAATCCATCTTCTTCTAGGATCAACCCAATCCACTTGATTTGAAAGAACTGGACCTGGAGCTGGATTAGGGTTTGCCAAAGAAAACCCAAAAGTTCAAACTTTGAATTTCAAACTTCTGAAATGATAGAAATATGCACCTTGATGAGCTGATCAAGTTGGTATATTCAGAATTTGAAAACTGCAAAGTTTCACCGCCCAAAATTGCCTTTTAGATTTATGGATTCACTAGGGAGGACCCTGAATTAGGGTTTGAGTTTCCCGGAGCTTCACCCAACCAAAATATTTGATTCAAAACTCTAAGCTTCGATTTTTCTGAGGAGCTTCCATTCGTGGTCACAGATTTCCAAAATTCCAATTTTTACAGAAGCCCTAATTTTTCGTCTTTCCGATCAAAGTCCCAAACTAGGGTTTGATCATGTCCGGCCTTCTGCCCAACCAAAAAATCTGATATTGGTCTCTAAATTTTGATTTTTATGAGTAGCATCCATCCGTGGTCTCCGATTACAAAAATTCCAACTTTCTTCGAAGCCCTAAATTCCGGAAGCCGTGAATGAAGGTACTAAAAAATAATTCTGTTTTGACAGAAATATGTACCTGATTGTTTCTGGTGTAACTCTAAAATTTTTGATCCACAGGGTCTGAAAATTTTGTTTGAGATAACCCGACCTGTTATCTTTCCATCCCGACAGGTCTGACCTCAATTGGATTCTCTGAGAGAGAGTTATGCCAAGTGTCGCAATGTGACCTGTTTATGGGATAATACAGGAGAGTGAACTTGTACGGCATGCCATATGTCACTGTTTCAACTTCGGCCTCTGAAATTTTTTTCTAAGATATCCCGACCTATTATCTTTCCATCCCGATGGGTCTAACCTCAATTGGATTCTCTGAGAGAGATTTATGCCAAGTGTCGCAATGTGACCTATTTATGGGATAATATAGGAGAGCGAGCTTGTACGGCATGCCACGTGTCATTGGTTCAACTTCGGCCGCTGAAAAATTTTCTTGAGCTAGAAAAGTCTGTATACTACCTTTCAATTTTTACAAAATTTCATTTGGAGCTTCCTAGCCCAAGTTATGACCTTTTTCCCAAGGTCACCTGATTTTGACTCATATATGGAAGAGGCAGAAACCCTATATTGTATAGATCATAAATCACAACGTACAATGAATTAGAGGTTGTTCTTTGGACACAAAAAACTTCGCCAAAACGGATATATAGCGAAAGTTCTATGATGACTGGTTTTTTCTATATCAAGCCCTAGCATCGTAAGTGCAACAAGTGTCATACATGCCATATCATGCCTTCTTTCAGGCTAGCTCTGATACCATGTTAAATTTTCAGAATTTACTTCAATCTGATCTAGGATCTTAACTGATAGAACAACATGTACAGCAAATCTACAGCATATCAATCATGGACACAATAATGCAAGCACACAAGAGACACAGACTTTACTTGGGGACAACCATAAAGGTGAAAAACCCCAATAACTTCCTCAGAAATAGATATAGCAATGATACAACCAAAATACAAAAGATAGTCTTCTCCTAGCAGTACAGCCTCCTCCTCCACAAGTGCACCACTCTCCCAAGTGTGAGTGAGAGAATAGAATGTGTAAAATGAGAGAGACACACTCTCTATTTATACACTAACTTGACTTGACCTTTACTCAACTAGGTCGGCCTCAACTTAACCACTTAACATAATGCTGACTGGGCCGACCCCCACTAGGGTGGTCTAATAACCCTTTGACCCACATGGCCGACCCCCAATGGGGTGGTCTAATAACCCTTTGACCCACATGACTTATATAGGGCCGACCCCAAGAAGGTGGTCTAACAACCCATCAAGTATAAGTTACGACAATTACAATATAAATGACGACACTTCTGTATAGAGGAATAATAACATCTCTATAGGAATACAATATACATATATGTGAAATACATTCTGAAGTTACATATACATCAACATAGGGACCACTTCTCGGAGACATATGTCTACGGATCAATTCAGGGACCAAAGTCTGGGGATGATGCAATCCCCTCTCATCCACTAAGTACCACTTCTCGAAGACATATTTCTACAGATCTGCTCAGGGACCTAAGTCCAGGGATGATACAATCCCTCCTTGTCCACTTAGACAAAGTCTAAGGACCATGCATTGACCTCATCATCGTAACAAACAACCTCATCATCAATACAAGTATCCACATCAATACAGTATCCACATCATCGACACAAGTATCCTCATCATTGATACAAGTATCCATATCATCGATACAGTATCCTCATCATCAATACAGTATCCTTATCAATAATACAAGTATCCTCCTCATCGATACAGTATCCTTATCAATACAAGTATCCTTATCATCGACCTTGCTGTCGATATAGGAAATCTCATCATCGATACAGGTATCCACATCGATACTAGTATCTAAATATCATCATCGACCATATCACTCCCCCTTTCGAGGAGGCTCCTTCTAAACTACACCAAGCTTGTCTCGGAAATACTCAAACTTTACTCGAGACAGAGGTTTGGTAAACACATCAACAACTTGTTTGTCAGTGCTCACATACTCAAGCTTGATAGCTCCTTTCTACACCATATCCTGTATAGAGAAATATCGGATCTCTATGTTCTTTGACTTATCATGGAACACTGGATTCTCTGTCATCTTGATACAACTTTGTTTGTCACACAGAATAGCATTGGAGTCCATCTCTAAGTCAATCAATCCTGATAAGAACTTCTGAAGCCATACTGCTTCACAACTAGCAGAGCAAGCAACTATATATTCCGCTTCAGCTGTGTTGAGAGCCACACTAGACTGCTTCCTACTAAACCATGAGATCATGGCAGATCCCAGACAATAACATCCACCCGATGTACTCTTCCTATCTGATACACTTCCTGCCCAATCACCATTTGTGTAGCCATACAATCTGAAGTCATGATCTCCACGATAACATAGACCAAAGTCTATCGTACCCTTTAGGTACCTCATCACATGCTTTGCAACAATCAGGTGAAATCATCTAAGTTCCACTAGATACTGACTCAAGGTGTTCACCGCAAATCATATATCTATCCTGGTATTCGTCAGATACATCAATGACCCAATAATCTATCTGTACAGAGTTACATCCACTAATCTATCTGTACAGAGTTACATCCACTAACTCTGATGAGTCATCAGCTAACAACTTCAAGTTGGAGTCAATGAGAGAGGCCATTCCAACATATCAGATATTTTCAAGATTTCCACAGCATACTTTTCCTAGTTGAGAAAGATTCCTTTTGACCCTTGCCATGCTTCCAGACCTAGTAAGTAATGCATCAATCTAAGATATTTCATCTCAAATTCTGTATCTAGCTTCTTCTTGCTTTCCATGATCTATCTCTCATTCCGTGTCAGAAAGAGATCATCCACATACAATAATAGTATCATCCATAACCTTAAGGTAAAGGTTAGGATCAACTTTACTTCTGGTAAATCCCAAGCTTTTCAATAAACTTTCAATTCTCCCTCTGTGACTACACATCATTCACACTCTGCATTGAGTGATCTTCTGCATATTTGTTTGTGCCATCTCCCATCAGATGGGTATATTAATATGAGCCTCAATATCATTCGAACTCTGTGGTGATTTCCTTCTTGCATTCATCTAAAAGAAGAATGTCATCTGAATATATACACCACATTCAACCTTGTATCAAAGGTTTAAATCTGCATCACCTATGGTGATCATTAAGCTCATCAAATGACTATTGATCCTGGGTACCTGTACAGAGCTTTCTTCAATTAAATCCTGGGAGTTTTCTCGATTCACACTTCTTCTTTAATTACACCATTAAGAGAATGGTCTTATCTAGCAACTTGGAGCAAACATTTCATCATGATTTTCTTCCTCTTTCTAAGAGAATCTTCTAGCCACGAGCCTTCTATAGTATGTTTGATTTGTAAATCTTCTTGTTGAACATCCATCACTTGTTCGGTGTTCATCATTCTTCATGATCTTTCCTACAAATCAAAGTTAATTACATGATTATTAATACTTCATAATCATCAAATCATGTTGACATGATAATCTATTATGCATACAGATATGATTCACATAGTTATGCAACTATCTTGACTAGTACTTTGACACAACACTTTTCCATATCATGTATGCATACAATGTCTATCTAGATGCCTTCCATCTCTACCAGAACATACTATCGAGAGCGTGCACATCTCTCAGCATGTTAGCAAAGAGGTTTCATTCTAGACAAGCAAAAATGGAATATTTGTCCAACTTACCAATCATATGCATATTAGTAGTATACTGTTCAATGTTATATGAATGTTTACACTCAACATGATATATTCTAGGAATGCATACAACTACTACGAGCAATATCATTTACTATTCAGAGATTCAAGAAGTAATTCAAATGACAACTTAAATACTTATCTTTTATGTTTGTGTGGTTTCCTCTCGCTTGATCTCTATTTTCACTTCATCATTATATGTCTTTGAACTTCTATCCATCCTGGACCACTATGCATGCTTAACTGTGCACTAGTGTCATCATCATGATCTCATACATAATCATGCATTCATTAGTATAGTCTTAATACTATCAAAACATTATGATTCTAAATAATCTTAAGTATGTATGGTCATGATCATTTCATACATAGTTATACTTACCTAAGATCCTAACAAAGTAGGATTCTAACTTGATATAGGAAAACATACCTGGATTATCAAGCTTGGTTATGTCTTAACATACCCAAACAATATCTTCTTTGTTCTCTTCAATGATTTAGAGACCTTGTGCCAGAACCTACATATCTCATAAGTTAAGCATAGTAGAACAAAATCATACATACCTTGTAAGTAGAGCTTCTATGTGATCAAAGATTATGAATGAATATTTGTCTTCATGTCATCATGGTCATAGAACTTGATTTGTCTTTCTTGATGTACCTGTATCTTGTTAGCAGACAACATCATCCTCATACAACACCACAAGTGCATTAGTACAATCATAAGTGTCACAACCCTAATCAATGAATGTCTTCTATCATTCACATTCATTCATTATACTAACCATAATTGTACTAACCTCAATAACATGAAGACAAACATATTATGAACTTAATCAAGAAAAACATAGATGTATCTCCTTAAGTTATACCTGTCAATATTTCTTGTAGTCTTCTTATGTAATTCCTTAGCCTCATCTCCCCCCAATACTGGAACTTCTTCACTTATGTAGGTGTCCAATTATCTTCTAGGATTAACCCAATCCACTTTGATTTGCTGAGACTGGATCTGGAGCTGGATTAGGGTTTGTCAAAGAAACCCTAAAAATTCAAATTTTGAATTTCAAGCTTCTGAATGGATGGAAAGATGTGGCTTACTGAGCTGATCAAGCAAGTATACTTCACTTTTGAAAACTGCAAAATTTGACCCCTCAAAATTGCCTTTGAAACTTCTGGATCTTCTAGACAAGATCCCAAACTAGGGTTTGATAAACCCCGGTCTTCTACCGGTCCAAAAGGTTTGATATTGTGTTCTAAACTTTGATTTTTCTGAGGAGCTTCCAGCCGTGGTCACAGATTTAAAAAATTCCAGCTTTTGCAGAAGCCCTAATTTTCCGCCTTTCTGATCAAAATCCCGAACTAGGGTTTGATCAAGCTCAGCCTTCAGCCCAACCAAAAAATTCGATCTTGGTCTCTAAATTTAGATTTTGATGAGGAGAATTCATCCATGGGCTTTGATTCCAAAAATTCCAACTTTCTCCGAAGCCCTAAATTCCCGCAACAGTGATAAGCCAAGAATGAAGGTGCTCAGAATCCAATTCAGTTTTGACAGAAATATGCACTTGATTGTTTCTAGTGCATCTCTAAAATTAAGAATCCACAGGGTCTAAACATTCAGTTTGTGGTAGCCTGACCTATCATCTTTCCAACCCCATAGTTCTGACCTCAATTGGAGTCTATGAGAGATAATTATGCCAAGTGTTGCAATGTGACCTGTTTATGGGATAAAACAGGAGAGCGAACTTGTACGGCATGCCACGTGTCATTAGTTCAACGTTGGCCTCTGAAAACATTACCTGAGAAACTAGAGTCTATTCTCTACCTGTCAATGTTTACTAAATTTCATTTGGATCTTCCTAGCTCAAGTTGTGAACTTTTTTCCTAGGTCACCTGTTTATGACTGAGATATGGAAGAGGCAGAAACCCTAACTTGTATTGATCCTAAATCACAAATTACAATGAGTTAAAGGGTGTCCTTTGGACACAAGGTATAGGGGGGTGTTATCTACGACTTGTAAAGGTTTCAGATCTTGAAACTTCGCCAAAATGGATTTATAGAAAAAGTTCCATGATGACTGGTTTTTGCTATATAAAACCCTAACCTTCAAATTGTCGCAAGTGAAGCAAGTGTCGTAAGTGTCATACATTGCCTTCCTTCAAGCTATATCTAATACCATGTTAAGATTCAACATGCTAAGACATAAAATATCAGCATTACATTCCATTTCACAACAATAGCATATACAAGATCACTGAAAGAACAACAAGTACAACATAAACACAAGAGACACAAATTTATCCTGGGAAACCCTCATGGGATAGAAAACCCATCAAAGATCCCTCAATATAGATGACCAGAAAATACAAAGATGTAATCCTCAACCATGATCTCCTTCTCCTCTATATCATATCTATCTCTCTCTCTTATGCGCCAATCACAAGTAAGTGAATGTGTGTTAAATGATGAACACACCTCCTCTATTTATACACAACTGTGACTTGACTTTTACACAAACTAGGTCGGACCCAACTTAACTACATAACATAATGTGATAGGGTCAACCCCACTACGGTGTTCTAATAACCCTTTAACCCACATGACTCATACAGGGCCGACCCCCACTAGGGAAGTCTAATAACCCAAGTTACCACATTATCCATGGAGGAATAAAACATCTCCGGATATACAAGAAGGTCTTCACGGAGGAATGAAACATCTCCGGAATAATAAAGTACAAATATAATATTCTTAGAATTTACAATATCTCAACAGTTACCTACTTGAGGGACGGAGGGAAGACCCAAGTTACTCATAATAGGACTCGGGAGAATCCCACTTTGGGTCACTTGACTAGAGGGGTGTGATGCATATAAGCATTGGCATAGTTCTAGAAGTATGACCAAATTAAAAATCAAGAGGATTTGTGCAAATGAATGGAATGGTCATATTCATCTGACCTAACTAGGGTATGTTTTGGGCCAACAAGATTCCCCATAAAGGAGAATTGCCAGTGGCGGTGGGCTGGGCCAAAGTGGCTCTCATAGGATCAAGCACAGTGGAATTTGGTAAAGGAGGTGACACCGCAAACCTATCTGAGGGATGGAGTGGTGTCAAATCCATGTATGAAGGATTCCTACTATGTGCATGAAGTAAGAGGGAAATTCTCTAGAGGGACGGGACCTTCTATAATGGTCTCAACCTCCCCTTCAAGTTGATTGTTAAAGGGATCTATATTCCAACTTCTGAAGGAATTTATTTGTTAATGCTCCCTTGATTGGAAGAGTGGTATGAGTCTTGTGGATGTGGAATCCCTTACTCCTTAGGATCCAACCCTTGTATTCTATGAGATCTTTGCATACCTGGGTGGGCCACGATGAAAATGTAATGAAAACAACAATTCCTATGGCCAACTACAAATGTGGGGAGAACACACCCCAAGAAAAACAACTAGAGATAATTAACCAATCAAACAGTGGATAAAGGTATCTTCCGAAGACAAGGTATAAAACAACCAAAAAAGATATGAGCAATAGTTACGATAATATTCTTGGATCAATCCCCCAAGGTTCAAGTAAGTGCCCGTAGGAAAATACCCTCCTGGATCACTGAAACAAAGATTGAACGCATGTTGTAGGGATCGCAAGGAACCTTCTTTACAGAAGGAATCCCCATCACAGTCACCTATGTGGAACCCTAAAGAAAAGCTACTATAGTGACCAATTCACAATGGATGGCCAGGAAGGTATAGTCAACAGTCAAGACTAGCAAATGGGTATGGGAATGCTAGACACACATGTACTATGACCCAAACACTAAGAAGGAAAATGCGTCACCCCAAGGATCTTCTAGTTCTTGAAAGCCCCAAACTTGCAATAGCCCCACTAAGTGAACAGAATAGGGGAACTCTCAACCCATCACTTTAGTTGAAATCATGTTTAACTCATGTGTTAGAATATATTTCTGACCACGTCAATTGATACTACTAGATTTATCTCTCTTCAGTGTTCTACAATCTCATTTAATAGCCTTGTATAATTTACTCACTTTTCCTAGTCCAAAATATTTAATCCCTATACTACTATTGGTGTGCTATAAAACAAAAAGTATAATTGATTATATTAACATTTTGGTTAATTTTAAAGTTGTTTTTTACTCAAAGGGTACATGGAGATGAAAACTATGGTATTATGACTTGACTCCAAACCATGCAACTAAATGAAATGCAAAGATTCGGTTTTAATGAACTCTATCTAATAAAGGGAGAGGAGTTATTTTTCTTCTCAATGTATCCAAACATCCAATGAAATGCAAAAAAAATGGCTTTTCATGTAATGCACAATTTTTCACTTTTATTTTCAATGACTGAGGAAAGCAATGCCAAACTATGAAATAGACACTCTTGAAATCTAAAATCAATAAGAGACAAGGCTTTTTAATAAACACAAAAATGAAAAAAAACAAATATTGTTTTCTTTATTTTCAAGTTCTAAATTGCATAAAATAATTGAAACATACACTTCTTTGTTTCAATCGAAAGGATTCAATTCTATTTGCAAAATAACTAAAAGGAATGAAGCCATTTTTATGCTTTCAAAGATTCCTAAACTGCATTAAAAATCTTGAAATAAAGCTTCTTTGTTTCAATTGAGACGATTCAATTTCACTTGTAAAGAACCTAAAATCAAAGAAGATGAAGAAAACTTTCCACTTTTCAAAGACTTCCAAACTGAATTAAAAACCTTGAAATGTGATCTCCATTGTTTCTATTACAAGATTCAATTACAATTGTAATGGATCTAAAACCAAATAAGACAAAGAAATTTTTATGTTTTCAAGAGATTTTGAATTGCATAAGCGACTTCAAAAGGAAATATTTGTGTTTCAGTATTGAAATAAGAGGACTCCAATAACTTTTGAAAGTGATCCAATACCAAAGAATCTAAATAAAACAAGCAATTCACCCAAACTAACAAGGGTCAAAGGATTTGGATCACATAAAGATCTTCAAAGCTTGCTATTTGCAAATGAAAACCCAAACTATCAAACTTGCAAACCAAACAACTAAACAATGAAAAGAGGATCTTTTTGAAACCTTTAATGTTCAATCCAAGCAAAATCATATGGCAATGAAGAGTTGTTATAGTGATACGTGGTTCTTGGACTTGTAAGGGAGTCAAGATTTCACCCAAAACAAAGAAAAACAAGAACTTGAAATGTAGAAGGACCAAACAACACACTTTGAATCCCAAACCAATCAAGTAGGTCCCAAACATAATAAAATGGGATTTGAGGGGTTTATAATCAAGGTAAGAGAGGTATGAATGCCATTGGATCGGAGGAATCATATCAAAAAGGTTTTTAACTCAACAAAGGATCAAGTTAGCCTAGATGGATGTTATACATCAAAGATTGGCAAGGAAAGAAAGAAACCAAACAGGAATAAAAAAATCAATCAAACACTCAATTCAAGAGCATACTAAGATTTTACCAAGCAGTAAAGGCTCACACAAAGGGTCTTGAGACAAAAAACTAGGAAAAACCAAGCAAGAGAGACTAAAAAATTATCCAAACAAAGGATTATCTCCCTTGTAACCTCACAGAAAGAGAGGAAAAGGGTTTCATCGCCATCTAATAGACTAATAGGGAGAGATGAAATTTATTTTATCTCTCCCTAGACAACTACCAAGGATGGATAAAGTGGTTTTATCACTCTGTAAGTTTATTTGGGGGAGAAATAAAGTCTAGAAACGTTGGGTAAGTGACAATTCTTGCTCAGATCTAAGGGTGGTTCAAGTTGTTGACTCAAAGATGATTAGGGAAGGTAAGAATTGAAAGGAAAACACACACTTGAAGAGATTCAATCATCCAAACAAGCACTCAAAGAGATACTAAATCTAGGGAAATTCCCCAATGGAGTCATCGGTTTGTGTGTGGACAGGTAGAAGTTCTCTTCAATATAAAATGGTCCCCCAATCCAAGACATAGGTCAAAAAGTGGGCACTAACATCCTCATAGATCAAAATTTCATGCATACAACAAGACAAGAAGAGAAGAGGGTAAGAAAGAACAGATGACCTACCTCTTTCCAGATGGTTTTCCTTGCTGCTCCAACATTTGATCTCTACGCCCAAAGATCCAAAGCATAGAATAATCCTACAAAGACAACACAAGACTTCCTTCCTTCCACAAATTTTTGTTAAGCAAAAAGAGATCTATCGACTTTATGTGATATTTTAGAAGTAGGATCACTAAGTTGTAGCATACCTCACTAAAACTCACTCAAGAAGTGCAGAAAGAAGAAGAATAAGTGTTGATTCAATAATCACTCATACACAAGAAATGACAAAAACTCTTGTATCATACATGAGTTGTGAGATGGAACTTTGAATAGTGAATAATAAATTAATACGATAAAATGAATTCGAATGCCTCCTAAGGTCATTCGAATTCTCCTCAATGTGTGGCTTGGATGACATTGGAGACATCATCCAATCAGTAATAGAGGTCACAAGTGGTCAAACATCAGTCAAATGAGTCTAACTGAGTCTAACTGGTGCATGTGGGACAAATCAAGGGAAGGAGAGTCCAATGTGGGTGCATGAGGAGCTGTCAGTAGTCAGTATAGCTGATCTAGTCTCTCTGGAGGTCTATCTAAGTCGTTCAGTCAGTTAAACTAGTAATCAATCCCCAAATCAAGGAACAAGTCCACTAATCATGGAACTAATTGAAGAATCTCCTAAATAGGTGGAAGAGGGCGCACTTGTACTCTAGTGGTGAAAACAAGGGCACATCTGTGGCTAGGAGGGCTAGAACTGAGCAGAAACAAGCTCCTGGGGCTGAAAACTTGAGGACTAGGTGTTGGGAGAATACCATATTTATGATTGGATGCATGCATATGCATGCATGATGGCCGGATGCATGCAAGAATGAAAAATATAAAAATGATGCTGAGAATATTCCAACACACCCCTACAAGCCAAACTATGAGGAACAACTGAAATGGTAGCGCCCTGGTAACTTAGACCAAAGGTCACCCTATACAACAATCTAAATAAATAAAGTGAGGAAAGAGGGAAAACCCGGTGGGATGAAATCCTCCCCTCAAAATAGACTGTTGTAGGATGATTAATCATGTACATCACTCACCCCAAGAAGAGATCTAAGGTAAGTGAAGTTCTTCACTGAGAATTTCTTAGTGAAGATATCTGCAATCTTCTCTTCTGTCGGAAGGTAGAGCAGTGAGATGGTTCGATCATGCACCAATCCTTGGATATAATGCATGTGTATCTCAATGTGTTTTGTTCTCTATCTCAAGACTGGATCTGTAGAAATCCGGATAGCACATTGATTGTCACAATAGATGACTGGTGGAGTACTGAATCAAATCCCAAACTCTGACAAGATTCCCTCCAACCATATGCACTGTGTGGATTCATTGACTGCACCTCTATACTCAGCCTTTGCTGAAGAAAGAGATAAAGCATTATTCTTTTTGCTCGACCAATAGATAGGTCCATATCCAATCATGAAAACAAAACCAGATTTTGACTTTCGATCTGAGCTGTCTCTAGCCCAATCTAAGTCAATATATCTAACAAGGTTCAAAGGGGACCCAGCTGCATAGTGAATACCATAGGTCTTTGACCCTTGCAAGTAATGCAATATCCTCTTTGCTTCCTTCCAGTGAAGCTCATGAGCCTCCTACATGTATCTAGAGACAGCGCTGACTACATGGGAAAGATTAGGTCGAGTGTGTGTAGGAAACAATAGACTCCCAATCAACTGTCGATACAGTGTACTATCCACTAGAGGTGTGGAAGAACCATCCTCAATGTTGATCCCTAAAAGAAAATGAAATGTTGTTTGTTTGCATTCAATCATATGGAACCTGTCAAACAGATCTTAAACATACTTGGACTATGCAACCTTGATTCCTGAATCACTCTGAGTGACTTCAAGACCAAGAAACTATCTCAACAATCCAAGATCTGACATGGAGAAGGAGTTATGCAAAGCTTTTTTTATAGATCTGATGCATGAAGTGTTTCTCCCAATAATCAATAGATCTTCAACATATAGAACAATCAGAATTAGAGAGTCCCCTTCATGTCTCATATAGACATTCAAATCAGATTTGCATCTCATGAAATTTTGTGACAGAAGGAAGAAGTCCATTTTTGCATACCAAGCTCAGGGAGCTTGCTTGAGTCCATACAAGGAATTCCTCAATCTGCATACCAGTGAAGAGTCTTCAACATACCCCTCAAGTTGTGATGCAAGGGCATCAAGGCTAAGACAACAATGTGATTGCATGTTCACATGTTGTGGCGAGCATGAGGATGAGTTGTCCCAAAGTGAGAGAAAGTTTGTTATTAAGTATTTTGAATAATTACAAATATGTAACCGAATAGTATGTTGTCAGTTTTGAGGAGATACAACGTAGTGGCAATTTGATACTCCCTGCGTGGAGATCAAGCCAGTTAGATAGTTTTTTATGGATGATAGTGACTCCTTTAGTGATGGAGAGAGTTAGGTTGTTGGTTTGTTTTGTTGTTCGGACATTCTGTTTTGGGGGAGCCGGATGGATAAAAAAGGGGAGAGATGAATGAGAAGGGGGTTGGTTGTTTTGGTTGGAATGAAAATTGTCTAGTTATCTGTTCATATAATTAGAAGTTTGTGTGTTCGATAGGGTTACTGTGTATCTTTAATGAAGAATGATCTGAGATTCTGTCAGGTAGAGCTATGTGCAATTGTTGGCTTGATTTTTGTGTGAATGAGTCTCTGTTTCATATCTGGGTGATTTCCATGTGCAGTTAAGAAACTCAAATCATTTGCAGACCGACTGTTGTTAAGTAGCTTAAGTAAATTCTTGTTTGTATTTATTTTCCCTTAGATCTAGACGAGGGTCGAGTTGGATTGATCGATTGCTTGATCAATTGACAAAGCAATCGTAGAGTAATAGAGTCGATTTAGTTAGCAGAAGTTGAACAGTTCAGATCAAAGTTGAAAAGGAGATCAACGATGGGGGAAAGTTGCAACAAAGTGAACGTGTGCAGGAATTAGCATTTTTGCAAGTCGAGTTGAAGTGTTCACATTGATCGTAGATCAACGACCGAGATCAGATCCACAAAGGATCAACGGCTGAGATGGTGTTCTGCACAAGAAAGAAGCACGGGAGTTAACGATGAGGAGTTGCGGAAGCCAAGTTGCAGATGAGTCTTTGCGAAAGGATTTTCAAGAAAGGTCGAAAAGTGCACCCGCAATCCACAATCTACAAGTGTGGAAAGGAAATTGCAGAAGGGAAAGTGCAAAATCATTTTCAAGAAGTCGCAAGGAGTGCACCCACAATCCACAATCTACAGTTGCGGAAAGAAGTGTTATGGAAGGACCATTGCAAGAAGGCGATTGCAGAAGGATCATTGCGGAAGGCACTGTAATTGCGGAAGGAAGGTGTTTCTGCAAGATTGTTGTGGAAGGTCAGTTCTGACCATTAGAAGGTTGCGGAAATCCCAGTTCGGAGAGAAGGGATGCCATTGGTAAGGACCTAGCTATTTTTCAGCTAAGTCTAGTGGTTTGATTTCAGGAATCACCCTATTTCCTGGGAAGGTGCGGGTTGGACGAGCTGTGGTCATTCCCACCGACACCAGGTTGCTTCATGTAGATCTCCTCCTCTAGATATCCATGAAGGAAAGCACTCTTGACATCCATGTGATGCAATTCCCAGTGCTTGGATGCAGTAAGAGAAAGAACAAGAAGGATGGAATCCATCTTAGCAACAAGAGCAGATGTCTCTCAGTAGTCAATCCCATGGACTTGGGAGTAACCCTTTGCAACTAGTTGATCCTTGTATTGGCTAGTGACCCCATCAGAGTCCATCTTAGTTTTGTAAACCCACTTGCATTGAACAAGCTTCCTCCTAGGAGGGAGAGAAACAAGCTCCCAAGTTTCATTTCTTTGAAGAGATGCATACTCTTCATCCATAGCTTCTACCCATATTGGATCTTGGTAGGCTTCAAAGAATGTCTTTGGATCTAATCCAATCATAAGAAAGCATCTCTCAGATAGAAATGGATCTGTGTGAGAGAGTAGATCAGATCCTGGATGTTCTTGAAGATGATGGATCTCCAACAAGATCACTAATGGATGCAGTATTATTGGTGTCCCATTTTGCAATAGGAGTTCGAACCTTAGGTGATAGATCTTCAGGTTCTTGTGGATCTAGATCTATCATTCGCTCTACCTTCTTAATCTTCTTTTTCTCAACCTTCTTTGCTGGATATTTTCCATTCAAGCAACCTTTGCAAGTGCCTTGGGAATACTTGATCTTGGGCATCCCTTCAACCATCACTTTAGTATGAATGTCTTGCAAGTCTTGATAGTTTAGATGCCCAAATATTTAATTCCATAGCCTACTCTCTTCATTTGCTTGAGTGTGAAGAGAAGACTTCTTTGAGAGAGGTAAGAAGTGCGAGAACTCATAGAGTTTCGACTTATCATTTGCAACTCCTTTTCAATGGTATATCTTGTTACCATGTCTTGAATTTCAACCTCACTTGGAGAGAAGATCACTCTCTTGGGCTCTACAGTATGGGTCATATGATATACTGAAAGTAGATTTGCAGTGAAAGTGGGGACATAGAGCACATCTGAGAAGTACCCATGATCAAGTTTGATTCCTCCAATCCCCTGAGAGGAGACCTCATAATCGTTCCCCAACATAATGGATGTTCCAATAGTAGCTTCGAATCCAATGAAGAGATCCTTGGAGGAAGACATGTGTCTTGATGCTCCAGAATCTATGATGAAGGAGGTTGAGTTGATGCACCTTCCATGAGGGCATGGCATCTCTCTTTGTTCTCATATCCAGATGGTTCACTCTCTTTCTTTCTAGCACATGGCTTCTAGAATTCCCTCCCAAACATGGCTAGGGAGTGGAATAACGATATGATTATGGGTTGTAACACACCTAGGGAGCATGTCAATCATACTTTTCATGGTGATGAAGCACTAAAACAAAGAAGGACACATGAGGGTGACATTTTGACGTGTAACACTTTTATGTTTAGGGTGGGATTTGCGCATGGGATAAGTTTAAGTTGGATGTTCAACATGGTATTTAGATATATATTTTCCAAAATTAGAAGAGAAACTCCTGGAGGACGGTTGGAAAATACTAGGAAATAGAAGAATCAAAGAAGCCTAATAAACAAATCCAAGGATATGGAGATGAAGCGGGATAATTCTTTCAGAAACTTAGAGAATGTACAGAACGAGGGAGAACCTTAAAATAAAACAATGCACACACATGAGCCTATGTTGCAAATCAAATTGAAGAGTCGGCAGTTGGCCCAATTTTAATTCCAAAGAAAAAAGTCAACACAAACTATATCAAAGGAGGTATGTTGCAAATTGATATTAAAATTGTTGTTTCATATAAAATAGTAGGTCTCAAAACTGAAATTTTCCATGCTAGGAAACTTGTAGAGGGAGAAACCATGATGTATGGATGTACATTTCAAATCTTGGGAATTTAACATTTTCTTTGCCTATCAAAAATAAAACATATTTACAATATACTATTATATAACTAATATACAATATGGATGAAATCTATTGTTGAGGTTCCTCGCACTTGTTTTTCTTTAATATCACCTTATTAAAAAAACAAAACTATCTTCTTGTTGGTACAAAATAGATATAACTATGAAATTAAGTGATTTGATTTAGTAGTTCAATCTTTTAGATTCTTGCTTGAATAAAAACAACGATCCATAATCACTCACTGGTTGATACAACCAAAAAATATACATCAAGAAGTATTTGATACCATTTCTCCTTAAAGATATGTAAAATTTGCGTACACAAAATCTAATGTTGCATAGGAATCTCTTAGAATTTCGAGAATATGCGTAAACATACATGTTTTCTAAATGCAAAGCAATAATATTCTATTGTATCCTTCTATCCATACAAGAAACAATAATCAAAGTAAGAAACTAAGAGAAAATAAATTATACACTAGAAATACATGTTAAAACTCCAAATGGGGAAACATCCTCATAAATATCCATCTTATAATACATGGCATCCTCACATAAGCATCACATCATACTCCATATTCACATCATGTCACAATGATGTTTCACCAACATACCCTCAAACGGTCCCCTTCACCACTATTACATAGCTAGAGGTATGGAATAATAGCATCCCATAATACATGTGGGATAAATTCTTTATCATTTCTCTTGTATAAAGAATGGCAATAAGAGAATTTATTACATGATGCATGTAGGATAACTCTATTTTATAATATTAGATTTAATCATGGCTTCTTTGAAATAAATGGTCATTACACAACTAACAACACCACAAAATCCATCATTATACAATATTCTAATAGGATCAAGCCAATAAAGTCAAGGCCCATAATTTAACCCCTCCTTGCAAACTACAAAAGACAAGTTAAATTCTAACTATTTCGAGTCACTTTTCCAAAAAAAACCTCAAATCTAAGAGTTAGTAATTAATGAGAACCAACACCAAAAAAATAAATAGGGTTTAACTAAGATTTTCAATAATTAACAAACATCAAAGATGAGGTTTAATCTGAGGTTTTCAATAATTAACAAACAAGAAAGCTCAAGCACTTTCTTAAAAGTGTCATGCATTGATCACCAAGGATGGATCAAATGAAATCTTCAACATCTAATTGTTTTATCCAAGAGAAAAAACATCACTGGACTTATATCTCATTAAAATGATAAGTCCAAAAGAATCAATTACCTCTAAATATTCATAAATATCCATAGTATTTGGTGCAACAATATGTTGATTTGATTTTACACAAACCAAGTTCACTATTTCATAATTATTAGTTAAAATTGTAAATAACCAAATTTCCACACTTTTTTGTAACAAGTAATGCAACCTTCAAACATGTTGGAATCAATGAATGCAATATCAACAAACTAAATTGTGCATAAAACCTTCATTCTCCATTCTATGGAGAAATGAAATACATATACCCATTGTATACACATTAAAAAAAAAGTATATCCCCACAAAGAGTTGAATATAATGACAATAACTTTAAAGAAAACTTAGATTGAATCCAATCCCTTAAACAACAAGGAAAATATTCACGCGGTCATCAAATGTTAATTGAAAACTTGATTCGTTTAATTATTTGTGGATGACTTTATGTACATGGTAAAATAACATGAAAGTGTCCATCTAAAAATTAGCATGGTTAATTAATCAAATATTATTAAAATAAATTAATAGTTAACATAATAAAATAATATTTATGAATTTTGGAGGAAAAAGAAAAAAATTACTTTTTTTTTCTTCGTATTTTTAACATATCTTCCTGTCATTATACTCAAATTTCGAGCGAGAGCATTCGTTGGATGCAGAATTAAATTACGCATCCAACTAGGACACACATTGCATACTTTGAGGCACTTTTTCAAAAAATAAATTATATATTTGGTCATTTTTAGTCTCTAATATTGCCTATATATATACATAAAATATGTTTTTAATTATAATATTCGCCAAAATTTACAAGTTTTAAAATATGTTTTTTTATCATAATATTTGCCAAAATTTACAAGTTTTGGTAGTAAATTGTATGTTTCATATTTAATATTCACCTACCTATCTATATATATGTTTTTTTCAATCCAGGATAATCGCTTAGAATACTATACTTAAGTATAATATTAGAATCCTTAAAAAACACCCTACTTTGGAACCTTGAGCAAGCCAATCTCGACCTTGAGTTCATTGAGGTGATTGAACAAGTCTTCTCATAACCAAACAAGCAGTGTTGTTCCAACCAAGTAATTTGTAATGCAACGATAAGGCACACACATTCTAGGGAGTCAATGAAATTGTCTAGACAATATTGCAACAATAAAGCACCCAACTACCACCAAGTAGTATAACTAGAAATTTAAGGGAAAGAGAGATAACATTAGATGTAGATAGTAATAACACAATGGAGAATGAGAAAAAGCACTAAAACATAAAGGAAATGAGGAGGTCGTACACCAAAGTACTGCCAACACCAAAATGGATGTGAAAAACATCAAAACTCGTCAAACACCAACTCACAATCATGGGAATAAATAATAAAATGAACAACTCCAATAATCAATGAGATGAACAACTCCAACACCATACCATATCACAAATAGAGAGTACAATCCCAAAATTGTAACAACATACCATCAAACCCAACTCCTATGTCTTTACCAATGTGATTCTATGTCTTTACCAATGTAATTGAAGAGGTTCACATAACTAAAAGCAGAAAAATGTGAATGACAACAAAACCAAGCCACCTACCTACCTCATTAAATGCACCATAAACTCAAATTGCGTTCCACTGCATTGTTATCACCCTGCCAAACCTCTTGGATAGATGGAGACTAAGGCATTCTCAAACCTATTCAGTATAATCATTGGGAGAAGACGTTGAAAGAAATCACCCAAGTTGATTAAGAGAATAGCTCAACTAGATTTCATCCTCCATTCGTCTAATTGTTTTTTTAGCATTAGGAGAATGCTCTCTAGATTCAATACTTAATTGTGTGCTTGGTGGGTACTATGATAGCTCGTGATCCTAAGCTCACACAAAGCCTCAATATAATAGTAAGATTATTAGCTTCCTAAAATCACATGCAAGTGAGTCCATACCAAGATATGACAACTATTCATACATTTCTAAGACTACATAAAACTTGTCACTTTGTTTATTTATTTCCAACGAAAAAAAACTACTATTGATATTCATTACGAATCAAATAGTACAATGAAAATACATGATTCATAAAAGTTGAATCATTTACTGTTCTTCTTGAAAGTTCAGAGCTGCAAGAAGTATCAGGAGTTACTAAATATTGTCAAGACGACCATCAGAGCTATCATCAAAACATAGATGGTGAATATATCACCCCATAAACAGAAAGCCAAAATATGATAAACTCTAAAGCAAAAAGCCAGAAACAGACCCAACAATAGTTCAGTCAAGAAAATATAATGATCCCCTGTCCAAAATGGAGTTATCGCACTGTTGGAGTCAAGGTCGTAGCTACGGTAAAAGCTGCGAATTTTGGGAAAAAAGCACAAGTATGGAAGGAAAGTGCTAATTTTGGGACAAGCACTAAGTTTTGGGCAAGAAGGAGACGGTGCGCAGTACGGTGCCAGATAGACAAGCTCAGCGAAGATCACGGACCAGAAATCGCGGAGCTCGCGCGCACGTCAGAAGAGAATGAAGGCTGAATAGAAAGCTCAGCTACCACAATAAATAAGGCGATGGAGTAGAGGGCTCAGCTACCCTCATTTAAAAGGCTACGTACAGAAGTTATGGTTGCTCGGATCAAGGAGGAGCAACGGACCAGAGCATTGAAGGCGAAGGACAAGCGCCCATACCCACAATCTACGCCGAAAGTCAAGGAGCCTGCAGGAAGCGGCGACATGACTGCAAGCGGCGCCTACAGTACACCTAGCCATGTGTGTGGTTAGGGTTTTTGGGAATCACTGTTGGGAAAGGCCCACAGTTTTGTAAAGGTGCGACCGCCATGGCCACCTATATATATGAATAATTGTAATGGATAGATGTTAGTTAGAGCTAGCTAGCGAGCGAGTTAGAGTTAGAGTTAGAGAGCAAGAGTTAGATACTCTTGGGATAGATTGATGTTTAGACTGTTCGATAGTCAGTCTCGAGGATAGATCATGTGTTGATTATCCTTTGTTAAGTGTTCTACCGAGTCTGTAGAACTAGAGAAGAATCGGATAGCCGAGGAGCTAATCCCTGAGTTGCCAGACAGTCTGTGTGACGTCTGCGCCTTTGTAATCTCTGTAGAGAAGAGACCAGATTGAGAGAAGGGCTCCCAGCTGTGTGCGTGGAGTTTCCTGTAAAGATCTAAGGCTGCAGCTGTGTGCGCAGCGTATTGTATAACTCTATGGTTTTCTGGTTAATATGAACTCCCGTGGACGTGGTTTGCCTGGAGGAGACGAGCTTCACATATTTCCACTTGTTATAATGTTTGCGTGAGTGAGTAACTGTTTAAGTTCATTACATGTGTATGCAAAACTCTTGTATTATCTTTGTGACTGCTTGATTGAGTTTGGAAAGGTCCATTGATAACCATAAGTGTTAAGAACTGAAGAAGCGGTGGAGCGCTGTCACTGCAGCGATCGAGGACTGCGATACTACGCTGGGTGCGCAGGGTGAGGAAGTACTTAACGCTTCGACGCACGGAATAATTGCCGTCTGCGCCAGAGAGGAAGGAATCCGCGCAGTTGCGCCGAGGGGCCTGCGGGAAAGTCCGACCACCGATATCTGAGGAACCAGAAGAGGAAAGAACAATCTTCGCGTCACCACGGTTGAGGAAACCTGATTCCTTAGCCCCCCATAGCCACTTCGGGTGAGACCTCGAGTTGCTGCGCAGCTCGTTGCCGAGAGGGCCAGTGCGCCAAGGGGTTTGTTGCTGCGCTTCATTAAAACCCGGGTCTGCCCAAGAAAGCCGCCAACAAATGGTTCCGTTGCCTTGAGACTTTTTATCCCGTGACGTGCGAGATTGACGCGCAACCTAGAGGAAGAAAGGAGCCAACAAATGGTTCCGTTGCCTTGAGACTTTTTATCCCGTGACGTGCAAGATTGACGCGCAACCTAGAGGAAGAAAGGAGCCAACAAATGGTTCCGTTGCCTTATGACTTTTTGATCACGTCACTTCCGTTGCTCTGAACCTTGTTGTTGAGCCAACAAATGGTTCCATGGCCGCGTGACTAAAACTTGCTATTTTTGCGACGTAGAAGGTTGTTGCTCAGTCAACAAATGGTTCCGTTGCCTTGCGACTTGCTGCTGTGAGACTTATTATTTCCGCGACATCTGAGATTGTTGCTGAAGCCAGCAAAAGGTTCTGTTACACTGAGACTTGCTCAGTTGACAAATGTGTTACTGGAATCCTACAGCTAAAGAAATTGGAGACTGGTTTGATTTAAAGGCTAAAGAGTTCGCTGAACAAGAAAATAGAAGTTCTACGCTCCAAACAGAAGACTGGTTACAGAAGTATATTTATACTGACCTTCACGAAATTTTCTTTGTTAAATTCGCACTGGAGTTACACGCTTGGATAGCCAAGTTAGCAGATTCTAGACCTACTGTGCATATTGATCGACCCGTCGCTTGGACGCCTGAGCTAGTCAGTATTGTGAAGCGGATAGACAATCCTGTGTCCCGCGCAGTCGACTTTTGGTTGAATAGTCTACTGAAAGGCTTCATCACCGAGTTTGCAGTAGATACAAGAAAGAGTTTCAGTGAAGCTGAGAGGAATTTCTTCCAAGTACACAGAGGTAAGTTCTTAAATTCTCTGAACTTATGGATTAAAATGCTTCTGTATGGAAAAGGAAAGCTATGTATTACTTCTGATGAATAGCATAGACAAGTAATGTCCGTAGATTCTGATAGTGATCCTGAACTTATTGGTTGCACTCGTAGTGGAAAACGATATAAAGTAGGCCTTGACCAATATTCTTTTGAGTCTAGTCCAGATGATAGCCAAGTCCCTGGACCAAGCCATATAGAAAGACAAGGGAGTGCTCATATCCCTTATCACCCCTTTACACCACAAAAACCAGACGGAGCTCAGTATAACCCCGCAGTAACACCTTCTAGTAGCTCACACGGTACTTCTATCACCTCTGTACCACCTTTATTTAACCAGCCCAGAAGCACTGCTACAACACCCTCACCTCAACCTAGCACAAGAAGGATGGGTGATGACATGAAGCTACCAACTTTTAGAGGAACAGGGATAGAAGACCCTGAGCAGCATTGGTTCTTATGTGAAGCCATTTGGACAATTAAGCAAATTAATGATGATGCTGTTAAACTGGTTTAGTTAGCAACCACACTAAGAGAAAGAGCCTTGACTTGGTTCATGAAATACTCAGCAGCACAGAATAGAACGCTTGCGGAGGTAAGAAATGCTATGATTCAGGAATTTAAGAAACCTAAATCAGAATCACAGTGTATAACAGAACTCAAAGACATTAAACAGCTACCTAGAGAATCAGTATGGGACTTTGACCAGAAGTTCAAAGCCTTGATAGATCAAGTAAGCTTCGAGTTTGCACCACAGCAACATAAGGAATGGTTCATTGCTGCACTGCTTCCACACATTAGACTTCCTCTTATGCAACAGAATCTCAATACTCAGGAACAAGCTCTAGAGATGGCTATGAAACTAGAAGCTTCGCCAATTGCGGGAACAAGCAATGATGTTGCGCATTTACAGAACCAATTAGCAAACTTAACCTTGCAAGTGCATGATATTAAGAAAGGCAAGGAGATCAAGGAAGAAATTTGGTGTACAAAATGTAAAGCCCAAGGTCATTCAAAGGACCATTGCCCCGTTTTCATAGACTATATTGCAACTGGAGCACCTAACCCTTTACCACAGGCACAAGGGCCTTGGTGTGAAATCTGTAGAACTAGAGGTCATAGACCACAAGAATGTCACTTACTCCAGAAATACGTACAAACTCCAAAGAATCTATATTGTAATTTCTGTAAATCAGTAGGTCATGATGAGAACAATTGTAGAGCATATGATCTTATGATAGAAAGAAAGCATGATGTTTATAGGGTACAAGCAGAGACACAAGGACCCACAGCAGGTCCACCGTATGACCAAACCCGCGACGCCCGAGCAGGAAATTACAGGGGACGTGGACGCACAACAAATTTTGGTCGCGGAAGAGGACAGATCACTTGTTATAATTGCGGAGCACAAGGTCACTTTGCTAGGGATTGCCAAAATCCTACAACCCTCTGCAGGTATTGTAAATCTTCTGACCATATCATTGAAGAATGCCCTCAGTTACAGGCTAAGATGCAAGCAAAGACACCACAGGTCAATCAAAATATTCAGTTGATTGCAGCAGAAAGAAGAGAACCAGACCCTACAGTTAATATAGTGACACGCAGTGGAGCAACCACTGGTGCGCAAGAGATGGAAATGGGAAAGCAAGCGATGCAATGGGTGCACCGCGCTAATATTAAACCAGCCCCACTTAACCTGCAGAAGCAAAAAGAAGCATTCAAGCAAGCTCAAGAGTATTTCTCAGATCCGAGAGCTTCAAGTTATGCCGCAATTCCGCCGAACAATATTAAATCGCAAATGCTAAGACAAGACAACCTGGTACAAGAACAGGCCACTATAATTGACAGACTTGACGAGGAGCATGCACTAGGCAGTGTTCATGCGTTCCTGCGACAATGCTTAAAATTGTTGCGCAATGAAAAGGCAACTCTAGAACTCCAACACCTGTTGGATCAGTGCCAACAGTCTGCTTCGACAAACACACCGCAGTGTGCTGTTCACCAGATTAGGAGTCACATTAGAACTGGAAAAGAGATGAGACTCACAGCGTAGATTGGAGCATTTGAAATGGACGAATTCATGTTAGATTTGGGCTCAGAAGCCAATGTTCTCACTATGCAGACATGGGAACAGATGGGAAGCCCTCAGCTTACAAGATCCCCTATCCAGCTAAGACTCGCGAATCAGCAACGAGTCTCTCCATTGGGCAGACTACCCAATGTACCTATTGATATTGAAGGAGTCAGAAGCTCTACAGATTTTGAAGTAATCAAAATCATGGATGATAGTAGACCATACCCAGCACTTCTAGGAATAGACTGGGCATTTGATAATTTGGCTGTCATTAACTTGAAGAAAAGACAGATGACCTTTGAGGATGACCAGATTAGGGTCATCGCACCACTTGATCCTATTCAAGGACCAAGGTATATAGAACCCATTCGCGCAGAAGAGGAAGCGCGCCACATGGAAAGTTTGTACCAAATGACTACTAACCACAGTGACTATGTCAACCCCACAGCAGACGGCCATATCAGCTGGCGATGCGATAGCTCGTGCACATCAGACTCAGATGCAGGATTGGAAAACTGGTAGAATCGTTTACATGAGGTTTCTGCAAGACGTTGCGCCATGATGACTAAATCCATTCGATGGATTGGCACAGAATTAACTGACACTCCAATTTTTGATGGTTCAACTGAAGTAACTAAATTCATACAGGAATATGAACAAAAGCTTCCAGAACAGCAGCGCATACAGGCACTGGATGTAGCATTGCGCGCCACACCTGCAAGATGTTGGGTTGCGCATAAGGAGAATATTCATACATGGCAAGACTGTCGCAGATTGATACTGCGCAGATTTCAGGACACCACAGCCGAAGTCCTACGCAAATACGAGGGACAGAGTGACCCCAGGTCACACATTGAAGCATGCATTCAGCAATGGTCATATATTCCGCAAGATGAATGGGTTCACCTATTCATCCACACATTGGATACAGTTCCAAGGAACTGGTATACTGAAACAAAACTGCGCAAAGGCACTCTTACTTGGCCTCTAATGATAGAAAGTTTTCAACTTACCTTCAGTTTCGAGTCAGAACATCCAAGTATTGATCAGGCTCTGAAGTATATTAAAAAGAAGGTATTTGAACCATGTCTAGTAACAGAATATTCCCAACCAGATTGGGCTGTCCAGATAGAACATGCCCTGGAATGCTATAACTTCACCGCTGAAGATGAGGAGGACGATCCTCGCAACATCAATATCCCAGAATCAGAAGGGACGCGCAATATTGAAGGTCTTGAGCTTGATATTCCTGCCATCACAGAACACATCAAGCTCAAGAGAATTAACATTGGTACAGAAGCTGAACCAAAGTTTGCTTCTATAGGAGATTATTGGGATGATGAAACTGTTGGACATGTTTCAGAATTATTGCGTGACTACCAGGATATCTTTCCTACCAAGTTCACAGAAATGAAAGGCATCCTAGGAGACTTAGGAGTGATGCGCATACCTCTGAAACCAGATGCCAAGCCAGTAAAGCAGCGCCCATACAGGTTGAACCCGCGCTATAAAGAAAAAGTCAAAGAAGAAATTGATAAGATGCTTGCAGCAGGTATTATTGAGCCAGTAGAGGAAAGCGATTGGATTAGTCCTATGGTGGTCCAAGAAAAGAAAACGAAAGGCGAAATAAGAATATGTGTCGACTTGCGCAAACTCAATAATGCATCAGCGCACGACCCATTTCCCACTCCTTTCACAGATGAAGTACTTGATAATGTTGGAGGACAAGAGGCTTACTCTTTCACTGATGGTTTTTCGGGATATCATCAGATCAGAATTCATCCGGACGACCGCCACAAGACTACTTTTGCAACTGAATGGGGCTCATTCCAGTATACGGTAATGCCCTTTGGTCTTAAAAACGCACCTGCTATCTTCTCTCGAGTTGTTGTTGCTGTTTTTAAAGAATTTATTCACAAGTTTCTAGAAGTCTATTTTGATGACTGGACTGTATTTGGCCTATTAAAGAACCATATTGAAAATCTGCGCATGATGTTAGAAAAATGTAGACAACATCAGATTTCCCTTAACTTGAAAAAATGTATCTTCTGTGCGCCCTTTGGTATTTTGTTGGGACATATTGTATGCAGACAAGGACTCCTGATGGACCCTGCGAAGGTTGCCATCATTGCTAATTTACCTGCGCCCAACTCAGTTAAACAATTGCGCACTACATTGGGACATACAGGATACTACAGAAAATTCATCAAGGGTTATGCAAAGATCACAGCGCCTATGGAAAGATTGCTCAAAAAGGATTCGAAGTTCCAATGGACAGAGGAATGCCAACAGAGTTTGGACACACTTAAAGAAAAGATGATCACAGCGCCTATTCTAGTTTTCCCGGACTGGAGAAAACCTTTTCATGTTCATGTTGATGCTTCTTCCATAGCATTGGGGGTTGTGCTTACACAGTCTGGAGAAGGAAGTATTGACCACCCGATTGCTTACTCCAGCAGAAAGCTATCTACAGCTGAGAAGAACTACACCACCACAGAAAGGGAAGGATTAGCTATGGTGTATGCCTTACAGAAATTCAGACACTACCTGTTAGGCGCTCACTTTAAAATGTATACTGACCATTCTGCTTTGAAATATTTGGTCAATAAACCAGTGTTAGGAGGAAGAATTTGCAGATGGCTACTGCTCTTTCAAGAATATGATTTCGAGGTCATTGTAAATCCAGGCAGATTGAATGCAGGGCCTGACCATTTATCCAGGATAGAGTCAGGAGAGGAACCTACAAGTCTGGAGGACAATCTACCTGACGCACAATTGTTTTCTATTCAAGCAGCAGACGAATATTATTCTGATATTCTTGAGTTTCTCACTACCGGGCAAGCGCCGGCTGAGTTTACAATCCAGTAGAAGAAGCAACTTGTTGTCAGAGCCGCAGACTTCACTTTGATAGCAGGCCAGCTTTATAAGTTGGGTCCTGACGAAGTTTTGCGCAGATGTATCTTACCACATGAAAAGAACTCTATCATCGCAGAAGCGCATTCAAGTACCGCAGGAGGCCATTTCGCAGGAAAGCCGACCGCGCAAAAGATATTAGCCGCAGGTCTTTGGTGGCCGACATTGCACAAGGATACTAAGGAATTCTGTAAATGTTGCGATGTGTGCCAGCGAACAGGAAAACCCTCAAGGAGAGATGAAATGCCGCTAAGACCCCAGATTACACTGCGAGCTTTTGATAAATGGGCCATTGACTTTGTAGGACCTATTAACCCACCCGGAAAAAGAACTGGCGCAAGATACATCATTACAGCTACTGAATACCTCACCAGATGGGCTGAGGCGAAGCCAGTTAAGAACTGTGACGCTGCTACAGCCGCGCAGTTCATTTTCGAGAATATTATCACTAGATTTGGATGTCCAGTGATCCTCATGAGTGATCAGGGTACACATTTCCTCAATGAGACTATAGAAGCCCTTACCGAAGAATTTCAAATTAATCACCATAAGAGCACACCCTACCATCCTCAAGCTAATGGTACGGTGGAAGCATTCAATAAGATCCTTGAGAATGCCCTGACGAAGATCTGTAACCAACAAAGAGATGATTGGGACCTTAGAGTCACAGCTGTATTATGGGCTTACAGAACCACTTGCAAGAAACTAACAGGTCACACACCTTTCAGCTTGGTGTATGGACAAGAAGCAGTTATGCCCATGGAATACATTATTCCCAGTCTTAGAATTGCGCAAATTACAGAAATGGCAGATCCTGATACTATGAATGAAAGACTTTCGCAACTGCTTGCCTTAGAAGAAGACAGACTCTTAGCCGGATTCCATCAACAGGTACAGAAGGCAAGACAGAAAGCTTGGCATGACAGGCATATTAAGAATAAAGTCTTTCAGGAACGAGACTTGGTACTCCTCTATGACAGTAAATTTACCAAGTTCCCAGGCAAGTTTCGTGTACATTGGCTAGGCCCTTTTCAGGTGATAAAAATAACAGACGGAGGCGCAGTTCAGCTTGCAAAGCTCGATGGAGAATTACTACCTACAATGATCAACGGGAGTCGGCTCAAGCTCTATCGCGACGGCCACTCTGCTCTGTCGACCTAATATATTGATAGTAATGCATATGCCCAGTGTAGTTGAAAGAGGCACCGCATTCAGTCTACACGGAAGTTGCGAGACACTCAGTCTCCGGCATCCTGCGCAGTTCCTAGAAACATCCGCGCATGTCTAAAGTTTGGTTGGAGCGAACATAGTTGCGCTCTTGTGAAGCTTCTCCCCGGACCGTTGAACTCTCACTCTTGCGGAGTTCCCTTTGATAATTTGCCGCTTGAAAAAGTTTTGTTATGGACCCCTAGAGGCACAGTTCCCTAAGTTGAAATGACCCGCCGGAAATTTTGAATTACAGCAGTTATGTAGCCGCGTCTGAATAAATGAAGGATAAGTCCGCTATTTAAGTCTAGCCGTTCTGACGGATTCGGCTTGATCTTCGAAAGATTTGCATTTAACTCAGGCGCCGAAAGCATTAGCTTCTCCCGGAAGGCTGTCAGAGCCCGTCAATCACACTAAATGCACCCCTACGGCGAGGAGGATAGCGTGTTGTCAACTCATCTATAGCCGCCTATAGCTACGTAACCCCACCTGGTCGCATTTATTCACCTCTGGCTATAAATACCTCACACTTGTATAATTTTTGGGTTACTTTCCTCGAGTTGCTATCTTGTTTACGAATCCAAGTTATTGTTTTCAGAGCCAAGTTGTGCAGAGTATTTTCCCTTGTTTTCAGCGTCCATATCCTACGAAGGTCCGCCATTTGCTGTCCAAAGTTTTTGTTCCCTACATCGATTCAAGACGGAGAACTTGTCAACTGAAGAAGTTGTTCGTCAATTCCTGCGCCGAGGCTTAGATTTCGGCATGACTACTCCAGTCACGGCTTCGACTTATGTACATCCTGGTTATCAGGATCCCAGACAGTCTCCGGCTACAAGAGCATCGCCATCACAACCAGAAGAACCTGTTCCAGAGCCGTTGGCGACCATGGCGAACTATATTCCGCCGCGTCCAGATGATGCGCCAGAAGTACAGATCCCGAAGAATGCAAAGTATCCCATTCTGCTACCGCCACTACCGGCTAGTGTGCGGGTAGAAGGGCAACTGCTGGGACACATTCCACTGGTCAAGTTCTCTGATTTCAACCTCGGAGACTATAAGACATACCCTCAGTTCCAGTTAGATCGATATCTGAATGTTGTGCATAATCCCACCAGACAGGTTGACGAGTTTATCCCGAAGGGATTTGCAGCAAATCTTGAGCGCCCTGGACTCCTGAATTTGTTGAAGCTACCGCACTTTGGGCGTAGCAATGAAGTGAACGCAGTCGTTAAAACAATGCTATCCTGCGTTCATGGAGGTTACCTTTGGCTCGGGAGGCCAATTGATCTAAATGTTGATTTAATTCACCGCATTACTACTCTATCTAAGGCTGGTAAGGATCCCAATATTCATTTTGTGGGAAAGGACAAAGACAAAAAATTGGCTGCACAGCTAGTGCAGAAGTATAACTTGACAAGAGGAGGTCGGGCTTATGACCTCACCACAGTAGAAGATGAGGCACTTCGATTTACAGGAAGTCTGCTTGCAGGCAGACTTCTCACAAAGTGCCGACCGAAGGAAGTTACTGGAGCTGTCGTAGAGCTCGCCATCACAGCTGCGGAGGGAGAGCAGTACAACTGGTCTCTCTTCCTGCTGAATTCTTTCTTGGCTGATTGCCTGAATGTGCAGGACAATGCAGCCTAAGCATTCCATTTTTCATGGCTTCTAATTTTATGCGCTCTCGTTGGGTGGAAGGAGCCCCCGAATACTCAGTTCCTTCCGCGCCGCGCAGGAGAGGTTTCCGGCATGTGCTACATCAACCTCTGGGATTCCCCTAATCCCGCGAAGCGCAAGATGAATCGCGCTGTCTTTTGTGAGTACTACTTTCTCCTCCGAGATACCATTCAAGAAATTCCAAGGCTGAGCGAGGAGACAGCCATATTATATGAAGGAAAGTTGGCTTTTACTGCCGACATACATCAACTTTACCTCCGCCCTTGCGGCATTCCAGACGAATGGGCGCTAGGCCTTTACAGGATGACTGCCGAGGATGTTGAAGAAACCATCAAGTCTTGGTCGGATGAGTGGAGGGAGGCCGCCGATCTCGCATCCGCGCTGCCAACCACCGCTACGAAAGAGAAGGATAAGGGCAAGGAAGCCCGTGAGCAAAGCAGTGATGAAGGCTCCACAGAACCGGCCACCAAGAAGCAAAAAGTGTCGCATCCCGCTGAGGTTATTCCCTCGGGGATCGACCAGTACCTACACGAGCAATTTCATGAGCTACGCAATGTGCATGCTCACATTAGAAGTGCTTTAGATTTGCAGTTCGTAGAACTAAAAGGTCTCGAAGGAAGAGTTGCGCAGACCCATGCGCCAGCATCTACTTCGCAGGCGCCACAAGAAATTCCAAGTGCCGAGCGAGTTGAAGAACTCATAGAAAGGCATACTGTCATGCATATTCCGCCTACCAGCATGACACTTCCAGATCCGCTAGCTTCACTACAGGTAAGCTCAGTTGGGCCTGTAGAAATAAATTTGTCTTTAATTCCTATAGAGACTCTACAGCTAGTGCATGAGAAAGTTTCTCTTGAGTTGAGAGCTAGAGAGCTCTCTACATTTCAGGAAAATCAACAACTACAATCGCAGGTGTTAGAGTTGAAGGCAATCCATCAGAATACCTTTGAGAAGCTTGCACTTTATGAGGCGCAAGACATCGGTATCAGAAACGCAGTGGATGAGATTGCCCAGGAATTGTCGGCTTGCGAGATTCAACCAGACCTCCCTCTGGTTGCAAAAGTTCAAATTATTGGAGAAAGGGCGAAAACCCTGGAGCAAGAAATAGTTGCTATGGCTGAAGGCCATAGAACCCAGATCGCTGAGCTAGAAGCTCGCGTTGCTGCGCATCTTACGGATGATGCGCAGGTACAATTTGAAGCACTGAGCAGAGCTTCCACGCAGATGAAAGATCGAGTACAGGAAGCTGAGAACCTGATGAGCCAAGCTATGGAAGCTTGGACGGAGCTTGTGAATCTCCCTTTTAAAGTTGGACTGTCAGAACAGGTGCAAGCTGCAGAACAATCTCTCACTGTTCTGAATGAAGAAGCTAAGGCCTTAACAGGCTTGCCAAAAATGAAGAAAATGGGCGAAGTGCGCAAAATGCAGCAGCAACTGCACAAGCTCAGAACTGAAGATGAGAAGCTCACCAACAGCATTCAGCCATTCATGGATGACTATGCTGAAATCGTTGCCCAAGTTGAGACAAAAATCAAAGAGATTGCTGACTCTCAGGAGATCATTGCTACCATCACTCCAGACGAAGCAACCGCAGAAACAGTGCAGACAGCTGTAGAGTGTGTCGATGAATTGGACTCCGCTATTGCGAAGTGGAAGAAAACATTCGCGGAGACACAAGCAAAAGCAGATGCGCAAATCAAGCGACCACACGCCAGTGCGAGTGGCTCGAGGGCGAGCCACAAGTGAGTGTTAGGGGCCTGTTGGAGTCAAGGTCGTAGCTACGGTAAAAGCTGCGAATTTTGGGAAAAAAGCACAAGTATGGAAGGAAAGTGTTAATTTTGGGACAAGCACTAAGTTTTGGGCAAGAAGGAGACGGTGCGCAGTACGGTGCTAGATAGACAAGCTCAGCGAAGATCACGGACCAGAAATCGCGGAGCTCGCGCGCACGTCAGAAGAGAATGAAGGCTGAATAGAAAGCTCAGCTACCACAATAAATAAGGCGATGGAGTAGAGGGCTCAGCTACCCTCATTTAAAAGGCTACGTACAGAAGTTATGGTTGCTCGGATCAAGGAGGAGCAACGGACCAGAGCATTGAAGGCGAAGGACAAGCGCCCATACCCACAATCTGCGCCGAAAGTCAAGGAGCCTGCAGGAAGCGGCGACATGACTGGAAGCGGCGCCTACAGTACACCTAGCCATGTGCGTGGTTAGGGTTTTTGGGAATCACTGTTGGGAAAGGCCCACAGTTTTGTAAAGGTACGACCGCCATGGCCACCTATATATATGAATAATTGTAATGGATAGATGTTAGTTAGAGCTAGCTAGCGAGCGAGTTAGAGTTAGAGTTAGAGAGCAAGAGTTAGATACTCTTGGGATAGATTGATGTTTAGACTGTTCGATAGTCAGTCTCGAGGATAGATCATGTGTTGATTATCCTTTGTTAAGTGTTCTACCGAGTCTGTAGAACTAGAGAAGAATCGGATAGCCGAGGAGCTAATCCCTGAGTTGCCAGACAGTCTGTGTGACGTCTGCGCCTTTGTAATCTCTGTAGAGAAGAGACCAGATTGAGAGAAGGGCTCCCAGCTGTGTGCGTGGAGTTTCCTGTAAAGATCTAAGGCTGCAGCTGTGTGCGCAGCGTATTGTATAACTCTATGGTTTTCTGGTTAATATGAACTCCCGTGGACGTGGTTTGCCTCGAGGAGACGAGCTTCACATATTTCCACTTGTTATAATGTTTGCGTGAGTGAGTAACTGTTTAAGTTCATTACATGTGTATGCAAAACTCTTGTATTATCTTTGTGACTGCTTGATTGAGTTTGGAAAGGTCCATTGATAACCATAAGTGTTAAGAACTGAAGAAGCGGTGGAGCGCTGTCGCTGCAGCGATCGAGGACTGCGATACTGCGCTGGGTGCGCAGGGTGAGGAAGTACTTAACGCTTCGACGCACGGAATAGTTGCCGTCTGCGCCAGAGAGGAAGGAATCCGCGCAGTTGCGCCGAGGGGCCTGCGGGAAAGTCCGACCGCCGATATCTGAGGAACCAGAAGAGGAAAGAACAATCTTCGCGTCACCACGGTTGAGGAAACCTGATTCCTTAGCCCCCCATAGCCACTTCGGGTGAGACCTCGAGCTGCTGCGCAGCTCGTTGCCGAGAGGGCCAGTGCGCCAAGGGGTTTGTTGCTGCGCTTCATTAAAACCCGGGTCTGCCCAAGAAAGCAGCCAACACGCACCATTCCTCCCAGATCATATGTCCTTCCATACCAAATATAGCTTGTTTAGAGAGCTTGTCTGCCAGAGAGTTGTGTTCTCGATAAATATGTTAGAACTTGATGTTCTAATGTTTTGATATTTCAAATAGTGTTCTATTGGCCCAATGTCTCAGTTGGATAACATTGAGCTTGAAATCACCTGCCGCCCATTTAATGGTGACCCGAGAATCACCATATACCTTGATATTAACCAATCCAAATATGTTAGCCACTTTAAGAACACACCAAAGAGCCAATAATTCTGCTTTCATGCTTGTTCCAGTGCCACAATTGAGTCTGATAGTAAAATAATGAGTTTCATTAAGATAAATGACCCCCCCAACTGCACATATCCCAAATTGTGAAGCACCATCAAAGAAGAGAACTGGCTGCTCCACTTTGAGCTTGAAAATACCAATTTTGTCAGACTTCAAATTCCGGTTATCCATCTTACATGAAGAAAACATTTTTAGTGCAGTCAAGCAGCACTGCACTATATCAGGTGTTGAATTTTGGAAGATGACACTATTTCTGGAGTACCGAATAGCCCACGGGATACAAATAGCTATATAAAAATGTTTCTTGCAATGTCTGTGCCAATTTAGAAGACATGTATTAAAGTTACCAACATCCCAGCATTGAGTGATTTTAAGATTTATGGAAATCACCTCCCAGATTTTTTGTGTAAATGTGCACTGAACAAACAGATGTTGTTTTGTTTCTGCTGCATTTTTACAGAGAACACAAAGACTGGGTCCAATCCAACCCCTTTTGCACATGTTATCCCAAGTCTTCAATTTATTCTGCAATAGTAACCAGATGAAACATTTCAATTTTAAAGGAATATTCCAGAGCCAAATTCTTTTATACCACCAATCCTGTGGAAATATAAGCTTTTCCTGAATAATTCTAGAGTATGCAGATTGAGCCGTCACTATTCCAGATGCCGGATTTCCACCCCAGACCAGTCTATCGGCTTCATTGTTCAAAATGACACCTGCAGCATTTAGATTCTTAATGTATTCATCCCATCTGCGAGCTAAAAAACCAGAAAGTCCAATCTCTTGTGCCGAGAACCACTTCACATTATTCTCAATCCCCAAACTGTGATGATGAATTTTATTCAGCGTGTTCAGCCCTAAGATCTGCAAATACTGAGGGATGATAGGTGGGAGATTGTAATCCTGATCAAAACCTATGATAGGATCAATCCCAACACGAATCAGGTGTCCCGAGCCCACCTGCCAAATAAGATCATTTTTTATCCAGTGGAAAATTTTCATAAAACCCCTCCAGAAAGGAGAGAAATTCCAACTAACCAATTTTGGATTTCTAATCCAACAGAAAATATCAGATTTTATATATTTGCTGTGAATGAGCCTAGACCAAAGAGTTTTTCCAAAAATTCCCCTCCACGCACTTTTTAATTTGAGAGCAATGTTAAAGATCTCCAAATCTTTATTGCCCCATCCTCCAAAACGATATGGTCTCGCGAGACTGTCAACCGCAACCAGAGGAATCTTTTCATTACAGACAGTCCTAGACCACAGAAAATTAAATAAGTACTTTTTAATGCTCTTGATGATGAATGAAGGTACTTCAAGTAAAGAAAACCAATACACTGGTATGCTAGAGAGAACAGACTTCACAAGAATTAGTTTACCCCCAATCGACAAGAGCCTGTAAGACCATTGAGCAATACGTGTCTCAACTTTTCTCAGGAGCCAAAACCAGTCCTTGATTTGATAATTATTTGGCTTAAGATTAAAACCAATATATTTGAAACCTTCATCAATGGAGCAGCAGTTATAGGGTAGAATCGATTGGATGTCTCTGAGTTGATCATCATCTATTGAATAATGATAAAAGTTAGATTTTCCAGAACTAACTTTCATACCTGATGCTCTGCAGAAAGTCTGAAAAATTTCTTTGTACAAGGCCCACTCCTCCTTAGTGTCAACCCCAACCACTAAGACATCATCAGCAAACAGTATGTGAGAGATCACACAGTCCTTTGTAATCTTAATACCTTTAATTTGACCTCTAAATACAACATTATTTACCAATCTACTGAAACCATCCATAATCAAGACAAATAGAAGGGGAGATAGGGGACAGCCCTGCCTAATTCCCCTGGAACAGCTGAAAAAGTCAGATGGACTTCCATTTATAAGAACAAAGATATTCATGGATGTAATGCAGGCCATAATCCACTCAATGACTAAGGAGGGCACCCCAATTCTGATGAGGATCATTCTGAGAAAAGACCAATTAACCCTGTTGTATGCTTTTTCCAAGTCCATTTTAAGCAAAAGGGCTTTTTTCTTGTAAATCTTAATACTGTGCATCAGCTCTTGGGAAATACCAATCGCATCATGAATCTGCCTGCCCGTTAAAAAGCCAAATTGCTCAGCAGAAATGTGATCAGATAGAACAGACTTCAATCTATCAGCAATAATTTTTGTGATGAGTTTGTACAGCAAGTTACACAGAGCAATTGGACGATATTCACCAAAAGATATGGGCTTATCTTTGTTAGGTATAAGGGTGACAAAGGTGGAGTTGAGACTACCTGGGATATATCCCTTGATTCTAGAATAATTCACTAATTCATGCAATTCACTCCCCATCAGGTCAAAAAAATGCAGATACAGCTCCACCGGCCACCCATCAGGCCCGGGGCTTTTATCTTTAGCAAAAATGTTCAAAGTCTGTTCAATTTCATCCATCGTGACCTCTGCTTGTATCCTATCAGCATCCAGCTCACTAAAGAAGCGTGGGAATAGAGAAGCCACCTTTATCTGATCTATCATACTGCAATCACCAGGATCACGATATATGTTACCAAAAAATGCCACCGCTTCAGATTTAATGCTATCAATTCCAGTCAATTGATTTCCATTGTCATCAATAATATCCCAAATGTATTTCGAATTCCTCCTAGCTGATGCGAAAGAGTGGAAGAATTTAGTGTTTTTATCCCCATGCGAAATCCAAATGGCTCGACTCTTTAGTCGCCATTCTTTTTCTTCTTGCATAAGTAACTCTTATTTTTTCTGCTCAAGTTGCTTCATAACCACAAAAGAGTCAAGGGAAAGAGAATTATTAACATTTGTTAAAATAGAGTCCTGTAACTTCTTCTCTAAAAGAAAAAGTTCAAGTTTGTCTGCCTTCTTTTTATCGCTGATCCATTTAGCAACAATCTCTTTTAAACCCTTCAGCTTGAGACAGAAATTCTGTATTGGATTTGTATCATAAACCCCACAGCTCAGCCAGTATGATCTAACCATACTACAAAAGGATTCATCACTCAGCCAAGACGCATTGAACTTGAATGGAGACAAATGAGAGTGTACAGAATCATCAAATTGTAGGAGAATGGGCCAATGGTCCGAAAATTTGCACTCAAAGACCCATGACCGATATTTCTGAAAACTGTTCAACAATGTCGCTTTAACAAGGAATCGATCCAAACGCTTGTGAACTCCATCTTGACCAAAATGCCCATTAGTCCAAGTGGGGGTCAAAATATGTGGTTGAACATCAATAAAATCAGAATCCATAAGAAACTGGGCAAAGAAACCCCCATATCATCCAACCTGGCAGATGCTTCCCAGACTTCTGAAGCATGACAAGTGAAATTTAAATCCCCTGCAATAATCAAATCATTTAAATTCATAAGACCAGAACTTTGTAGAGAAAGCCAAAATCTCTGTCTCTCCCTATAGGGAGCATAGCATTTAAGGATGGAAAGAGTATTCTATTTTTTATAGAAATGGCCCTTTAATAGCACACCCCAAAGGGTGGAGAAAACCTTGAAATCACAGAACTTAGGATCCCATGCCACAGCAAGACCCCTTGATAAACCACAAGAACTGACTGCAGACACCTCCCGGAAGTAGAGAATATTACAAAGTTTCTGAATGGAAAATGTAGCATCACACATGGTCTCCTGTAACATCATGATGTAAGGGCCAGTAGCTTTGATCAGGTTGGATAAGGCCCGTTCCCTTGACACCTTACCCAAACCACGAACATTCAGTGATAACATAGACATCAGGGAACTATATCGATGGGGGAAGTTGCTCTAAGCCCCAGGGAAACCTCCATCTCATTCATATCAATCTCCTCTAATCTTCTCGATAATGGGGTGTATGAATCAGCGCAGGGATGAATAGATTTTTTCTTTTTACCCCGTCTAATAGTAACATTTTGGAAATTTAGGGCCTGTATAGGCTTAGCCATAGACCCACAGCCCGGATTTTTGGTGTACGAGGGTAAAGGTGGAAAATCTTCCCCAATCTCCGAATTATGATATCCACTATCAACAAGAATGTCATTATCCACCGAAATGGGACAGTCAACAGAACAAACCCTATTTTCATGACCAACCAAACCCTGCCCATTATTATTATCCAACTTCTGAAGAGAATCAGATAAAACAATCTCAGAGGGAGAGGGACCCGACCCTAGAGAATCAGAATGAGACCTCAAATTGTTAGGCTTGGGAGACCTTTCAGGAATAGAAGTTGTCAAGTCCTTCCCTTCAGAACAAGTCAACAGAGGCCCCAAATAATTGGATTCAGATTCTAATTCCCCAAAAAGCTTACGACCCACATTCAAAACAGACGTATTTGGAACAGGGCTAGATACAGGAAGACCCGTCACAGGATCATGTCGTAATTGGACTTCTCCCTTAGAAATACGACTCAAAAGCAATTTTTCAGATGATTCAATAAATGCAAGCTCTGCATTAGATAATTCAGGAGAATTAAAAGAGTTTTCATTTTTAAACTTACCCGAATGTTCAAAAGCTGAATTAAATACTCCATCCCTGGGAGTGGAAGGTTCCACAGCTGTTGTATCCAGAGAAAGCCTTCGGCTGGAAGGACAGGAAGCCCTAACATGCCCAATCTTTCTGCACGCGAAGCATCTAAACGACATTTTGAAGAAATCTAAGGTTTGATTCCAAACCCTAGTTCCCCAAGCAATAATAATTTAAGCAAGTAGACCCCCCCCTCAAATCAATTTCCACCATAACTTTTGCATACTGGCGGTCCATGCCATAGAAGTTTTGTTTATCAAGACGCTCAAATCACCCAACTAAATTCGCAATACCCTTAATGACATCTTTTGTCCATAGCTGAATAGGAAGACCCGGGATGATCATCCATAAATGTCGAAGGGATTGGTATTCTTTAAGAGGATCAAAATTCAAGTGCCAACGTTTGATAAATAAAGACCCCCGCTTGAACTCCCAGATATTGGACAAGATCAAGTCTAAATGGGCCGCCTCCGAGAAAGTGAATAATATCCAGCGATTCGATAACAAATTAATGCGAGGAGGCATACCTGTAAGAGGGACCCAAAGCCTATTAACCCAATCTGCAATTTCTAATTTGGTACCCGAAGTGAATTCGAGTCTACCCACCAAAGCCCTCTTTGCAAGAATCCGAATTCTATCCAGATTATAGTCTTCATCAATATTGAACCTGGCAATTTCACTCCTTGCCTTAAAGGTCTTCAAAAGCCTTATGTTTTTTGCTTTCAATCCGCGAAGTTTTCCATTTTTTGTTTCAACCCCTGCCACACAGTCAGAACCCAACCCTGCAGCGGAATCCGATAGATTAGGGTAATTTGAGAGCTGAGGGTCCATCATAGAGGACACCAACCCCGAAAATCAGATGAGATCCACAGCTGTCAACAACCGACAGCAAAAACTGACAGCTGCAGGTGAAGGCGGAAATAGAGGGAGCCCCAAAAGAAACGCAGAATGAACCCCCAAACAAGCCAAAAAGTAATCATTCGCTAAAAATGGAAGAGGCCCCAGATACACAAAAAACTAGCACCAAAGATAGAAAGCAGAATCAAACAGGAAATCCGAAAAATCCAGCAGAACTGAAGAATGGTGGCCTCCGACAAGAATGCTGATTCCCACTTTTTTTAACCTTGGCTGGTACTAGGCTGATTCGACGAATCAGCTTGACTCCAAGTCATCGAAGACCCCACAATCTGTCAGATCAACCATCAAAATCAGGAAATCCTGCAGAAACGCCAATTGACTGGAATTGATAGCATTAAATCTGACAACAATAATTATGCTAGTAGATGTTTATATTTTAAAATTTAAGATGTACTCGATGTTATATTTTTTTACATGGTAACCAGAGTCTATATTGATACATAGATAACATGTAATGTAATTAAGTTGATACATAATTGAATCAAAGCATTTTATCATAATCTTGATGATGATACGTGCTTTTATCATAATCTTGATGATGATACGTGCTAAGAGGAAAAAGCGAACTGTTGGGATGCACTAAGAATTAAATGAAAGAATTTTATTCCATTAGAAAGCTTCTATCCCGAAAATTCCTGTCCGCCAGAATTCATATTTTTCTCCTTTTCTGCACAGGAAAACTTTTATCCCAAAAAATCATGTCTGCCAGAATTCAACTTTTTCTCCTTTTCTGCACAGTAAACTTCTATCCCCAAAAATCCTGTGGGCCAGAATTCATATTTTTCTCTTTTCTGCACAGCAGCAGAAGACTCAGGGTAAAATAAAACTTGTAACATCACCGCAGATAAACTCCTTAGTCAAAGAGCACAGACATGGAACCCACATAAAATAAAATAATTTACCGATGTAGGCCCCCCCGGATTCGCCCACCGCTCCACTGAGCAAGTTGCCTGCGAGATGATGAAGACGAATCTTTTCACATGCGTTTCAACTTTAATCACATAGATGGATAGATAGATGGCCGGTCTTCTGCAACGTGGATAAACGCTCATCGCTCGCTCGTTGAAGATGAACAAGATGCCCCAAAACACAATTATAAACAGATCGTTGGAGGAGTAAATTGTTCAGAGGACCGTGAGCAAATTAGCGACGAGGAGATATCTGAGATCCACTCGTCCTATTTGTCACATGACTTCCATGAAGAAAACATTTGCTGTTACCTCACACAGATACAATTTGGTGTTCTGTGTTGAGCATGGGAGAAGTGGCTTCTCTGCTGTGTTTATCAAAGAAAGAGTTTTGGCAACAAGCGGCCAAACGCCCTGTCATAGGTTATGAGAAGTGTTGGATTGAATACTTGACAACTAGTGTATGAAGGTTTTACTAGACAACGATTTTTTTAAATCATCATAAATGGGTTGTCAAGTATCAATCAATCCAGCACTTCTGATAACGTTCTGGCACAGCATGTAACTACTTATTCTCAAATTCATCTCTGTAACCTTTGGCACAGCATGTAACGTTCTCTGCAAACACTCTCTTGGAATGGCTTTTCCTATGTACCAAATTGTGTTTGTGATGTAATAGGACACGATCCCATTGAAGAGGAGCACTTGACAAGCATTGGCCTGAAGATTTACTACTCAGGTCAAAGGTTTGATGTACAATTACTTTGCAATTGTTTCTTTTGTTTCTTATGGTAGAAGTTACAGCAAGTTGGCTATAAACAAGGTTAGAGGAAAAATATTAAAACGATGACAGTGTGTATTTGACCTTTCCAAAACAGTGTTCCCAATATAAAACAATGGCTATCTTGAGGGAGAGTAATCTTGCACATATGGGAGGGGTTGGTTGTTGATCCACGAAGTCCCTGTCATATGGGTTGCTTTAAGGTTGTATAGTGATTTTATTTATTTGATGGTTCTCTGGCCTGTGCACCTTTCTGTAAGTATCCTTTATATATGATTTACAAACTATCTTACCTTAAAATTTAATGTTTCCGTGGAGTTTACAGTAAAACAAGGACACCTCATGCTGGTTAAAGTGTTTCCTTATAACATTGCTGGTTAAAGTGTTGCTTTATAGCATAAATATTTTTGAATGCAAGCAATAAATCTTCTAAGAATGCAAGAATGCAAGTAAAAAGGAAGGTACTTCTTTTATGGTTATGCTTCTCTTAGTGAAACTTTTGGATACCGAGAAATCAAAGTAAGATCTTGGGCTATTGATAGCATCGTGAACTTGCCGCAACACTGAAGTAAACCTACATCATTTTTGAAGAATGGGTTTTGACCTATGTTGAAAAAAATTACACAAATATATGCAAGAATGTCAAGGGAAGGAAAAATTCTAAACCCCACATCTTCGAGAGTTTGTTGGGCACTCTTCCAGTAACCTTGGCCATCCTTAGCTAGACAAGCTCAACCTTGATCTTCTTAAGATGATTTAAAAATAACTCTTCTAGATAGACAAGCAAATTTTCTCCAAACCACATACACTAGAGAATGAGAGAAAGCCGTATGGAAATGAGGAGCTTGCACACTTGATTACTAGCAACACCAAAATTACCAACGAAAACACCAAGAATCATCAAGTGCCAACTTGCAATTGTGGAAATTATAGATTATGAGATGAAAAAACCCAATAGTTAGGGAGATGCCCAACTCCTATGCCTCCACCAGCGTGATTGCAGAGGGTCACATTTTTATGGATTGGTCAATTGAAAGCAAAAAGACATGAACAACAACAAAACCAAGACAACCAATTATGTCATTAAATACACCATAATCCCATCATTGCATTCTACTTCACTATTATCATCCAACCCAACCTCAAAACTTGACGGAAAGAGCCATACAAATATATGAAGATAGCGATAACACAATGGAGAATGAGATAAAGCACCAGCACATAGGGAAATGAGGAGCTTGTACGATAGAGTAGACTATCAACACCTAAATGACTAGTGAAAACACTAAGTGCCAACTTGCAATTCTGAAAATAGATAATGAGATGAATAACTCCAATAGTCAAGGAGATGAGCAGCTCCAACACCATACCATATACCATACCACCAACACGGACTACAATCCCAAAATGAGTAAGATACCACCAAACCCCAACTCGTATGCCTCCATCAGCGTGATTGCAAAGATTCACATTTCGATGGATTGATCAATTGAAAGCGGAAAAACATGATTGACAACAAAATCGAGAACCCCAACTACGTCATTAAATGCACTAGAAACCTTTCATTGCATTCTACTTCACTACTCTCATCTAGCCTGACCTCCTGGACAAACAGAGGCTAGGGAATTTTCAAACTTGTTCAATATAATTACTAAGAGAAGAGGTTGAAAGAAATCACTAAAGTTGGTGAAGAGAATAACTCATCTAAGTTTCATCCTCCATTTGTCTAACTAGTTATCCTTGAGAAAATGCTCTCTAAATTTAATATTTAACTATGTGTGCTCATTCAAGACTCTAATAACATACAATATCTTTTGGATATATTCCCAACTAACAATAATAAAATTGTTTAACATAATCATGGAATTGCTTCACCCTATAAGTAGCTACCACGGACCAAGGACATTTGTTTAGCATACTCATAGAATTGCTTCATCCTATAAGTAGCTACCAGGTAGCCACCACGGACCAATGACATTTGTTTAGTATACTCGTGTAATTGTTTCATCCTATAAGTAGCTACCAAGGACCAATGACATATATGAGTCCATAACTTATTATGTCCACTACCTACATCCTCCATAACTTATTATGTCAAATGCCCACATTTGTTTGACATTAATGAAATATGGATGGTTATTATCGTCCTATGCCGCCAAGAATTAATCAAGCATAAAAAGTTCAACCATCTTTGAAATTACATCAACCATTTATGAGTTTAATTTCCTTGGGCTTGTCAATATTACTCCATGAAAAACATACTTATGATTAATAAATTCGTAAATGTAAACTTTGCTTTTTTATTATCCCTGCCGATATACTTTTCATTGACAAGTCAACCTTCATCGATTTGCATTAGTTTGTTTTTTGATAAACAAAATTTTATAATGTTACACATAATTTTAATATTAAATATAATATTTATAAAAATTAAAATAAATTTAAGAATTTCTAAATTACAATAATTTGATTTTATAATTGGTCAAGTACTACTCTGATGGACATAAATCCCTGCAGGAGTGGGCGATCTCTGTAGTGGCTTCCAAAAATCGCCTTGTATCCCCAATAAGTAGCGTGATGAAATGGTATCTTGGTAACATGCGATCCGATGGTCAAGATTCATGACATCTTCCTCACATAATGTGATTTCCAACTGTATCAGGATCGCTTTCAACAGACTTAGTGATGTGTGGAAGACCATCTCAATGATCTAATAAAAATGCAAATTATCAGCATATCTGGCATAATGGATTGATAGATCCTCCTTACTGTTGTCGTGCAATCTCTGCAATCTCCTCTTCTGTTACACAAAAAATATTCAGAAACAACTAACCCAATAATATAGCTTACTGTTGGCGTGCAATCTCCGCAATCTCCTCTTCTGGTACACAAAAAATATTCAGAAACAACTAACCCAATAATATAGCAGCATTTTGGTCGGGTGATTTCGTAGAAAGATGATGTACAATATCTCACCAATCAGAATACAATCTATTAAAACTTATTTAAAATCAAAACTAAGCAAGAGACAAAAACGAAAGTGAAACTATTGTAAAAATAAATTGGAAAACTAAAAGATTTAAGATTTTCAATTGATGAAGACAATCTTCTCAAATCCTAGGGTTACACATGGACTGCCATTATTCATGCATTGATAATCCGATCTGGTGGTAATTTTCCCTCAAAAATCTCATTAATCCTTTTTAACTAGTGTTCTACAACAATCTCATTCCTTGGTTGGCTCTTATCCATAGAAAAACGTGTCCTTCTTATGTAGCGAAGTTTCCTTTACTGCTGAAATCTGGGCAACGTGGTGAACTGGGCTAATGCACCATTAATTACAATCCCAATGGTAAATTAACTCCATATATAGTAGACTGGCGTCGATGAAAATAAATCAATCTCTGCGTTCTAGATAGATCAATACGTCATTATCTCCATAGTTTATTTCCATTACTGGGATATTGTAATCCGGTGTAACTTGGTTGATCAATACCATTTAAAATCGATAATAACCATTTAAAATCCATAATAACTGGACCGATAATAACAGGGGCATGGAAATACTTATTATTTTGTGATAATCTCAAGATGTTGAAATTACAAATCTTCAAGGGGGAAAAGGCACACCGCGCGGGTTTCTACTGCAGAGCGATTCCACTTTCGATGGAGCTTGACTTTGTATGGACTGCGCACTTCATACAAATCACTTCTCAAATTTCTTTTAACCTTTATAAAGATTAATTGCCCGGTTAACTTTGTATATTTATCTAACTGCACATAACCTAAATTTAAATAATCTTTATCTTAAAACATTTCTTCTTAAAAACATGAGAACCGAAACATATGTTGAAACTTACTGCTTACTCCTTGTTAAAATAGAACTTATACCATAGTGAAATACTTAGAAATCTTGATTTCTTTTACTGCGCGTAAATGTAAACAACATTTACATAGGTCAATATGAAATAGATGCGAGGCATGCATAAACCAACATTCTCGAAAATGAATTCATAAAACTATAGATTTATATATTACCACTAGTAACTTTGCCGCACTTACAAAGAGATGAGATTTTACTTCAATCTTTTACATTCACAGAGTTTGGGCTCTTCATATACTTCATGGGTCTTTCACCTCGTCTTGTTCAATCTTCTAGCTCTCTGTCTAATCCTCTATGAGTGATTTTCATTTATGGAGTTTCATTATCACTGATTCAAGATGGCTTCACTTGGAAGTTACAGGTTGCATTAAACACATAAATAAATTTTTACCTAAGAAGATGTGATCTTATAGAATACAAATGCGGCTACTTAAATATTAACTTGCGTTTGATAGAACCAACGTATATCAAATACGCTATCAACTCATTAATTATGATATTTCCAACAAATCTGACACAATATTAATGAAAATTACAAAAATAGTTGACTTATATATTAAGCAAAGTGCGACGAAAATGGTTTACTAGATAAATGTATTTAATTAAGAAAAGAATCCATCTCAATAAGGCGAAAAGAAAGATTCAACAGACATGTCATATGAAGATAATGGCAAACAATAATTTTCAAATTTTCAAAATGTAAAAGTTTTATTGTTTATTAAAGAAATAACGTTTAAAGATTAATAAATAAAAATCTAAAACAAAAGACTTATTAATGAACATTTACAATTACCTTTTCAAAAGTCCTGTTTGTTTAACCAAGCTTGAAATAGACTCAAATAGAAAAATTTAAAGAAATTAGAAATTAATATTATTTCAACACGGGAATTTGTAAAAATCAATTCTGAAAATTTAATTAACAATATGAATGACAAAAGCACTAACTTCACACAAATTCATAATTTTAATTATGGTTGTAAAATTAACATAATTTAATGGAAAAGTTTTACAAAAATCATTTAGTATTTTAAAATAAAATAAGAATGAAAACCGTGAATAATTATAACGATGGAGGACTTATAATTTTTTTTTTTTTCATAATGTAATAAAATAACTTTTATGTTTATAGGGTAAAGGCACTTACAATAAGTAATTAATTAAAATAACTAATTATTAAAAATAATGAAGTTTATTTTATTTAAAATGAGCTTTAAAATATTATTAAAGAACATTTTTCAAAAGATATGAAATAAATAAAAGAATTAAATGAAATTAAAAATTTTAAAAATCGAATAATTTAAATTATGTCAATAAGAGAATAAGAAACTTGCCTAATGCCTTATGCAAAATGAAAGTCTTGATTGATAGATTGTTAGTCACATTAAAATAACAGAAGGTTTAATTTTTGCAAAGTTGCCAAACCACCATATTAAGTAAATAATTTGCAAACTGAGACACAAGATCAATTGAATAAGCTCAAATAGGGAAATGCAAGTGTTATGAAATGACCAAGAAGAAAAAAGACCAACATGGCATAAATCGATTGAATCACCAAAACCTAACCATGCAAAATCCATCTAAGCAAAAGGTGAAGTCAAACAAATTCAAACCAAACAAAAGCGAAATATTTACAAAATTAAGAATGGGGGCCTCTAAAATAAGGGGGAGTTGTTAGGGGCCAACAACATATGGAATAATATGTTTAGCAAGGCCATATTCCTAAAGGGTATGGGTTTTTACACCTATCATGTCTCCCATAGGGGATACCTATCAACTATTTAGGGGAAGAACTGGTTATGCAAAGGGTGGTTATACAAGTGAGGTCATCAATCAAGGGAGAAATATGGGAAGATGAAACTTCAATGGTATCAAACTTGGTGCTAGTGGAGTGGGAAGAAGAGATCCCTAAGGTGGCTCTTGGCATGGTTACAGAGGATAAAATGAAATAGAGGGTCAAATTTGTAATGGATAATTAGTAAACTTAATACAAGCATAATTTCCATACTAGAATAGGAAATTGATCGAGTTTCAAGATTGAAAGATGACTTGCATAACAATTTAACGATGAACCATGTCACATATGTGATAGCGGTAGGATGACAACTTAACTGCAATCATTTGGGTGGACCTGAAGGTATTTTTAGCTTATATTAGGCTCTTCTCAAGCCTCGATGGCTCAAATGAATTGTAAAATGAGTGCATGAGTTGTTCTTTCCGGAAGGTCACTAGTACACATTTATAAGACATTATGTGATGCAGAAAATACATCAAGCGCAAGTTTAATCCATTTGCAGCATCATTAGCAACTATTAGCCTATCAACATTTGAGCCTGTTGGTGCTTTTAGTTTTGAATTTTTATGGCAAAACAAAAACAAAATAAGAAAAATAAAAAAGAGAAGAGAGATAAATGAGAAAAAATTAGATCCATTACAAGAGGGTCAAGTTCATAAGGAAACTAACAATGAATGGTTGGAGATAGGGAATTGTCTGATTGGCAAATATCATAAAGTTGTGAGCAAATTTTTACCTTTGGATGCAAAAATTTTGCAACCCCCACCTGGAATGAAGACAACATGCCCTCTTCTTGTGGTTGCAACCCATGTTGGATTTGTAAGGATGACCTTACTAAAGTGTTTGAGACCAAAACCAGTTCCTTTGAAGATGCTTGCAATTGGGATTCTAGGAATCGTTTTTAATGTCACACTAGGCATCTAGAGAACATACTGAGAAGTTTTCACTAGTTGTTGTTGGTTTCCTTATGCAAAAGGAACTTTTCTACCTTTAGAAGTCAATATGTTTCAAGATGAGATGCTTGTAGGTGGATTTAGTATTGTTGGTGTTTCAGTAGTGGAAAGAGATTGGTTAAGCAAAAGTAAACTAGTATATGGAACTCATAAGATGCTTCATCAAAAGCTAAGTATGTTTTTAGAATTTTGTACAAACTAAGATTTTGTAAGAAGGGGCGAGAAAAGAAGAATTGCAATGTTGGAGATCAATAATCCATTATCATCTACAATTGAGTTTTCTTTTCACAATGGAAGCATTGGTTGGAGAGTGCTTGGGAATAGTGTTGGCTTATTTCCTCTATGAAAGGATTGATGTGTAGTCATTGCATATAACGCATATTTAGTTTCCAATAGTTTAGAGTCCAGATTTTGAATTGTGATATCATGTGTCTAGTTTTGACAATTAAAAGCACAATGCAATGCTGAATGATTTGGCTTAGTAATTTGTGTCTAGTTTTGACACTTAGACCTACCTCTTTCATATATCTTGCTATTGGAGTCACAACCATACATGTGTTTTGTTGGAATGAATATTGTGCTTGGGTTTGAATTGTTTCCTTCACCTATAGGCACATTCACATGGTAGAGAGTCAAAAATATGTATCAATCACATAAAAAAAAGTGTTTCCTACTTTTCACCTTGTACCTAATAGGGAGGAATATCATGGATTCACAGTCAAGCTTCAAGTTTCGAAGCACTATCAATAAAAAAAACAAGAAAACCTAAGCCATAGCTAACTCACAAGGCTCCACCCTTTATGAACGCTAGAATGTCAATGGAAAAATGAAAAAACTTATTATTATCAATGTTTACCTTCATCTTATGTTTATCAATTATAACTCAACCTACCAATATCTTAGAGCTAACTTCAATATTCTTGCTTACAACTTAGGTAGATATTCTTACTTACACCTTAGGCAAGGATTAGTTGCATTGCAGCTTCCTCTTGTTTTATATTGTGTTAATGATAAAACTAATCTAATAAAAGTTTATAATTTCAATTTCACCTTAATTTATGACATTACAAAAATTATTACACTATCACTTTAACTTGTGATTAATTTATGATATTACATTAAATATTTATAAAATTAATTTTTAGACTTGTTAAAATGTTTTTTTTTTTTTTAACAAGAACGGTTATAGGATTTATATTAAAGAAGGAGTCTTCAAAAATATTGACAAATAGTTTCTGGTTTTCCTCCGAGAGGGACAAAAATTCAAGTTTTTCTTGCTTGTTTTACTACTTCTTCTCTTAACTCTAAATAGTCTAAGGCTATGATAACTGTAAAGCTTTACAAATTGTCCCAAAATAAACTTGCAGAAGAAGAACATTACAAAATTTGGATCTGAAATCCATTAATAGATGATAAAAACCCATATTTAAACTGCTAAGATCCAAAGTTACTTCTAAGCTATTGCAGAAAGAAAATATATAACCCGCAAAAATTGTAGAACTAGCATGCTGCATTATTTATGGCGTTGACAATGAGGTTCTGGGCTCTCCATGGAGTCATTCGGGTTGGAGCTGGAGCCTGTTGTGTCATGAAACCCTCGAATGCAGCAAGCTAAGTCTTCACGGAGGCTGCCCATCTTGCCTTCCAAGTCAGAGATGTTCCTGTAATTGTCATCCACCTTTGAATCCACATTTGAAATGCTATTTGCAGTGTAATCCACCACCTCAGACATGGAAGAGATTCGTCCATTCATGAGGTCGTTATTATTTCTTATTTCAGTACTAAGAGAGTGCATAAGTGTTTACATTCTATTCATATTCCTTTTGATATCAACAACCTCTATTCTGATCTTGCACACCTGTGCTTCCATAGCATCTACCGTGGAGCCTTGTAAAACCGAAGAGGGTGGAGTTTCAAGGGCAGGAGCCTCTTCTTCACGTAGACTGAGGGATGAGAGGTCATCAAGCAGAAGTCGTAATGGTTCCAGAAGTCTTTCTTTGGGGAGAATGACATCTGAGGGATAGTGCAGAGGCTTTTTATAGAGCGAGCAGGAGGAGGGTTACAGAGAAGGCAAGGAGCTAGTGCCCAGGGTGGGAGCAATGAATGCAGAGCAATGAGCTTCCATAATTTGAGCGGGAGCTAACAAAGGAGAAGTCGAGAAGTGTATGGAGAAAGGAGAAGATGGAGTGTGTGAATAGTTGGAGGTAGGTGAGGTGAGGCCATGTGAAGGCATTAAATGCCTCCATCTGCCCTCGAACCCAGCGATAGGTGTAAACATGTAGTAATGGGGATCAATGAGACCAAAGGTGGTGAGGGAGAGGGGGTAAGAAGGACGTGGAATGGGGGAAAGGACAACCCTAAGGAGGAAAGGGTTAGGGAACCCAACATGAAAGAGGGAGCTTGTCATTTTGGACCAAGTAACCATAGTTTAGAAGCACGCCATTATTGGCCATTTCATCAGCATGTTGATTGTTTGAGCGGAGAACATGGAAGAATTTAATAGAGTTGAAATCTCTGCTGATGAATTTGAGAATGTGTTGATACTTACTTGAAAGAGTCGAGCCTTTTCTTATGAGATTGCGAGCTTCACAGACTACAAATAGAGAATTTAATAAAATATTTAAAAATATATTTTTATATTTTATAAATTACAACAATAATTATGTTAGTAGATGTTTATATTTTAAAATTTAAGATGTACTCGATCTTATATTTTTTTACATGGTAACCAGAGTCTATATTGATACATAGATAACATGTAATGTAATTAAGTTGATACATAATTGAATCAAAGCATTTTATCATAATCTTGACGATGATACGTGCTTTTATCATAATCTTGATGATGATACGTGCTAAGAGGCAAAAGCGAACTGTTGGGATGCACTAAGAATTAAATGAAAGAATTTTATTCCATTAGAAAGCTTCTATCCCGAAAATTCCTGTCCGCCAGAATTCATATTTTTCTCTTTTTCTGCACAGGAAAACTTTTATCCCAAAAAATCATGTCTGCCAGAATTCAACTTTTTCTCCTTTTCTGCACAGTAAACTTCTATCCCCAAAAATCCTGTGGGCCAGAATTCATATTTTTCTCTTTTCTGCACAGTAGCAGAAGACTCAGAGTAAAATAAAACTTGTAACATCAGCGCAGATAAACTCCTTAGTCACAGAGCACAGACATGGAACCCACATAAGATAAAATAATTTACGGATGTAGGCCCCCCCGGATTCGCCCACCGCTCCACTGAGCAAGTTGCCTGCGAGATGATGAAGACGAATCTTTTCACATGCGTTTCAACTTTAATCACATAGATGGATAGATAGATAGCCGGTCTTCTGCAACGTGGATGAACGCTCATCGCTCGCTCGTTGAAGATCCACAAGATGCCCCAAAACACAATTATAACCGGATCGTTGATGGAGTAAATTGTTCAGAGGACCGTGCGCAAACTAGTGACGAGGAAATATCTGAAATCCACTCGTCCTATTTGTCTCATGACTTCCATGAAGAAAACATTTGCTGTTACCTCACAGATACAATTTGGTGTTCTGTGTTGAGCATGGGAGAAGTGGCCTTGCTGCTGTGTTTATCAAAGAAAGAGTTTTGGCAACAAGCGGCCAAACGCCCTGTCATAGGTTATGAGAAGTGTTGGATTGAATACTTGAAAACTAGTGTATGAAGGTTTTAGACAACGGTTTTTTTAAATCATCTTAAATGGGTTGTCGAGTATCAATCAATCCAGCACTTCTGATAATGTTCTGGCACAGCATGTAACTACTCATTGTCAAATTCATCTCTGTAACCTTTGGCACAGCATGTAACGTTCTCTGCAAACACCCTCTTGGAATGGCTTTTCCTATATACCAGATTGTGTTTGTGATGTAATAGGACATGCTCCCATTGAAGAGGAGCACTTGACAAGCATTGGCCTGAAGATTAACTACTCAGATCAAAGGTTTGATGTACAATTACTTTGCAATTGTTACTTTTGTTTCTTATGGTAGAAGTTACATCAAGTTGGCTATAAACAAGGTTAGAGGAAAAATATTAAAACGATGACGGTGTCTATTTGACCTTTCCAAAACAGTGTTCTCATTGTAAAACAATAGATATCTTGAGGGAGAGTAATCTTGCACATATGGGAGGGGTTGGTTGTTGATCCACGAAGTCCCTGTCATATGGGTTGCATTAAGGTTGTATAGTGGTTTTAATTATTTGATGGTTCTCTGGCCTGTGCACCTTTCTATAAGTATCCTTTATATATGATTTGCAAACTATCTTGCCTTAAAATTTAATGTTTCCATGGAGTTTACAGTAAAACAAGGACACCTCGTGCTGGTTAAAGTGTTGCCTTATAACATTGCTGGTTAAAGTGTTGTTTTATAACATAAATCTCTTTGAATGCAAGCAATAAATCTTCTAAGAATGAAAGTAAAAAGGAAGGTACTTCTTTTATGGTTATGCTTCTCTTAGTGAAACTTTTGGATACCGAGAAATTAAAGTAAGATCTTGGGCTATTGATAGCCCTCATGAACTTGCCACAACACAAAGTAAACCTGCATCATTTTTGAAGAAAGGGTTTTGACCTATGTTGAAAAAAATTCAACATAGTTGAAAATTACACAAATATATGCGAGACTATGCAAGAATGTCAAGGGAAGGAAAAATACTAAACCCCACATCTTAGAGAGTTTGTTGGGCACTCTTCCAATAACCTTTGCAATCCTTAGCTAGGCAAGCTCAACCTTGATCTTCTTAAGATGATTTAAAAATGACTCTGCTCCTAATTAGATAGACAAGCAAATTTTCTCCAAGTACACTTTATTGCAACCACAAAGGGATGCTAACTAGTTGCGTAACTGGAACATGGTAGATAATATTGTAACAATAAGGAACCCACATGCCAATAAGTAGTATAAATGGAAACTTGAGAGAGAGAAATACAAATATATGGAAATAGCAATAACACAATGGAGAATGAGAGAAAGCCGTATGGAAATGAGGAGCTTGAACACTTGATTACTAGCAACAACAAAATTACCAACGAAAACACCAAGTATCATCAAGTGCCAACTTGCAATTGTGGAAATAGATTATGAGATGAAAAACCACAATAGTTAGGGAGATGAGCAATTCCAACACCATACCACACCACCAACATAGACTACAATCCCAAAATGAACAACATACCACCAAATCCGAACTCCTATGCCTCCACCAGCGTGATTGCAGAGGATCACATTTTTATGGATTGGTCAATTGAAAGAAAAAAAAAAAGGAGGAACAACAACAAAACCAAGACGACCAATTAATGCAACAAATCCTATTAGACAAGGTAACACCCTATTTTTTGAGCAATAAATGAAAGGAAGGTCTCTCTGTGTATTGGGGAAGGATGTTACTTGCGATATGGTGATGGCACTCAGTCAAAGGGCCCTAGTTGGGAAATTTGAGTATATTAAGCTCCATCGGCCTGAAATTTTGGACTAGATTGACCGAATGTGGGAACCTTACATCGAAAATATACTTAGGGTTTTACTTTTGAATAATGGTTGGATTATGTTTCAATTCCTCTCTGAGGAAAATAGGAATAGTATTGAAAAGAGGTTTTGGGTCATTGGTCATGGTTCTCTGGTGCTCTTGAGGTTGTACTATGGTTTTGACCCATGAACAGAAAGGATGAGAAAACGACATTTGTGGGTCTTGCTGCCAGGTTTTCCGCTTCAATGTTGGTCGCTCAAGGGTTTCATGGCAATAGAAAATGCCATTGGGAGATTTATCCTTTTAGAAGAAGAGAAACTCTTGGGGACTGAGCATAAAACACCTAGGGTGCTGGTGGTAGTTGATACAGAGGGAGGTATGTAGGGTGAGCTCAAATTTATTTGGGAGGGAGGATCTTCAATTCAATTGCTTGACTACTGGAAGATTTTATTTCAGTGCCATTCCTGTCATCAGACAGGGCATTAAAAATTTTAGAGTCCTTCATGTCTCCTTACTGTTACTGATGAACGACTACTCGAGGTAAAGGAGGGGCATGAAAAAGAGGAAGAAGATTTGGTTTCATTTATGCCACTCGATTACCTTTCAGCTACAAACATAGTCGGTAAGTTTACTAAATGTATTCCTTCTTTACTCAAATTATTATCAAGGGAGGAACTAGCCAACTCTCTATCTTCGAGGGTCTTTCACATTCTGCTGTCGGACCTGATTAGGTCCTCTTCTCCTTGGAATAAGGAGGAGGGTTTGGAACTTAAACAGTTGGTTTCATTTACAAAGGACTCTTTGGGTGGACACTCTCTGGTTCCAGATGAATTTTTAGATTCCAGGGATGTGGTATGCCCAGAACCTATACTACTTCGTCTTTCTTTTGCAATTGATACTCTGATTTCTGCTGAGTATGATCCTGAGGGAGGGGCTATTGGGATAGACTTAGAGACTTTTTTTCCCCCACTTGTGGTGTCCATACCTCTGCAGTTGGGTATATACCTTTCCTCTTCCCCCCTCTTGGACCAGGAGCTTTCTCCTATCAAGGATTCTGGTTTGGTTTCTTTAAATTGTCCGTTTCCTATCTACTCTTCAACCCAATAGGTGAATCCCTCAATTATTTCCATAAATTCCATTTTCAATGGGAATGTCACCATCCGTAAACCCATAAAAGTGAATAAGGGTAAGGAGAGAGGTGTTAGTGAGATTTTTAACCCAAAGATTACTTAGGCTTATTTGACAAAGGCCTACCGAGGGACTTCACTTCTCCTCATTCCGACGGTCTTGGGGCTCTTAGAGAAGAGGAAACCATTTTGGGGATTACCTCATGAACCTTGTGTCCTTTAATATCATAGGTATGGGCAGCGGATCCAAGAGAGTTGCGCTCAAAAGATTGCTCGAGTTGACTAAGCCGAGCATAGTTATTCTCCAAGAAACTATGTGTCCCTCCCTTTTTTCTTGCAATTACTTTCTTAAAATAAAACCTGGATGGCTAGTAGCAGCGTTGGATTCTGTTGATCTGTCTCGCGGCACATTGATTACGTGGAACCCAAATGTGGCTAATATGAGGGATTATCTTTTTGTTGTAGGTATCTTGATTGAAGGGACTTTTAGGGGCTTTCCGCACTCGATCTATATCCTAAATATTTATGGATCATATAATAGGAGGAAAGAATTTTGGGATCAAGTCACTCTTTCCGGAATTATAAAATATGGTTATCTTATCATGGTTGGTGACATGAATTTTACCACCTCTTTGGAGGAAGTATGGCATGCTAGAAAAACTGTTGACCCTTTTAGCGGAATATTTTTCCATGTTATTTGAAGAGGAGAACTTAATTGATATAAAACCCCATGTGATGATGCTGACATGGTTTAACAGGAGAAGTGGGGGGGTGGGAATATCTAAGAGACTGGACCGATAATTCACCTCAGAAACTCTCTGTTCCAGCATGGAGAGATATATAACTTGGGCTTACTCAGCTGGCATTTTTTATCATAAAGTTATTATATTGCAGCTCGATTTTGACTGTTCCTACATGGTCTATCCGTTCAAATTCAATCCGTCATGGATGGAGGAACTTCCTTTTTGTTCCTTTATTTGAGAAACCTGGGCAAGTTTGTACACGACTAACTATGGCTCTCCTTTAAAAAAAATTTGGCAAAAAAATTCTCAATTAAGAGCAGAAGTGAGAGTATGGGATAAGGCTAAGAAGATGATTCTTCATAAAGAGATGGAGGATATTCAGTTGGAGATTCAATCCATTTTAGACGTGATGGATGATAGTTATTTCTCTGAGGATAGTAAAGATAAATTAACCTCTTTGGAAGCTCAGAAGTTGAAGATACTTAATTTCTGGGAGGAAACGTGGAGACAAAAGAGTAGGGCAATCTGGATTCACGTTGGATACAATAACACCCATTTTTTTCAATGTTTTGTGAATCAGCGTAGGTTGTAGAATTCCATTTGGGACTTAAATATTAAAGAAAATGTGATCAATGATCATAAATCATTGAAGAAGGCAGTCGTGTCTCATTTCAAGGATTTATTTTCGAATAATTCCTCTATTGATCTCTCTTGTGAGTTGAAAACCATTTTAAAGTTCCCTCGCTTCTTCATCCCGACCAACTATGCGGAGATTGGAAAGCTAGTTACGAAGGAGGAATTTTTTGAGGTGCTAAAAGAATTTTCTAAGGACAAGAGTCACGGGCCAGAAGGGTGGATGGTTGAATTTTATCTACATTTATTTGATTTTTTAGGGAAAGAGTTGACTACAGCCATTGATGAAACCAGGATAAAGGAACATGTTCCTTCTTTCATAAATTCTACTTTCATTACCTTAATTCCTAAGAAGGATTGACCTATGGATTTCAATGATTTTCATCTGATTTCGCTATGTAATTTGATCTATAAGATTATCTCAAAGAACATTGCTAAGAGATTAAAGCCTTTCCTAGGAAAGTATATATCCTATGAACAATTTTTTTTTTACCAAATCGATAGATCTTGGAAGCGGTGGGGATGGCGCAAGAAGGGATCCACTCCATAAAACACAAAAAGCTTGATGCCTTCATTATTAAAATGGATTTCGTAAAGGCATATAACAGGGTTGATTGGAGCTACTTTAGGTTTATTCTCATTCAAATTGGGATTCGATGGAAATTACCAACTGGATTATGACTTGTATCACATCTGTGAGGTATGCTGTTCTTATTAATGGTTCTCCTACTACTCAGTTTTCAAGAATTCGTGGGATTAGGCAGGGTTTTCCTTTGTCCCATTATTTGTGTGTATTAGCCATTGAAGGATCGAGTTTAATGATTAAAGAGGCTAAAGAGAATGGACTTCTAAAGGGTCTAAAGGTTGCTAACGCTTGTTTTATTACACATCTCTTGTTTGTGGATGACATGTTACTCTTTGGTGAAGCTTCAATTAATGAATGGATCTGTTATAAAGGGATAATTTCATACTTTTTTCTAGCTTCCGGGATGGAGGTAAGTCTTGTAAAATCTACCTTTATATATCAGTATTGTTAGATGGATCTCATTCCTAAAATAAAGCAGATATTACCCTACAAGATGATTGGTATTAATGAGGGGGGTTTCTTCCTGAAACCTAATGGATACAAACATTTGTTGAAATATTGTAACTTCAAAGAATATTATAATTGTACTTTATTATTCCGGAGATGTTTCATTCCTCCGTAAAGATCTTATTGTATATCCGGAGATGTTTATTCCTCCGTCGGAATGTGGTAACTCGGGTTATTAGACTTCCCTAGTGGAGGTCGGCCCTGTATGTGTTATATGGGTCAAAGGGTTATTAGACCACCCTAGAGGGGTCGGCCCAGTCAGTTGTAGTGGGGTATTTAACCCATTGGTTAAATACGAGCCTACATGTACTTGTGTAAAAGATATGTCAGAGTAGTGTATAAATAGAGGAGGTGTATTCCTCATTTGATACACTCACACACTTAAGGATAGTGCACTTGTGGAGGAGAGGTCTCCTATTGTGGAAGAGGAGATCATGTCTCAGGGTTTCATATTTGTATATTGCTGGTCATCTATATTGAGGAAGCTTTACTGGGTTTTCTATCCCATGAGGGTTTCCTAGGATAAATCTGTGTCTCTTGTGTTTATGCTATGCTTGTTGTTTCTTCAGTGATCCTATATATGCTATTATTGAGAAATGGAATGTAATGCTGCTATTTTCTGTCTTAACATATTAAATTTTAACATGGTATCAGATCTAAACTGAAGGAAGGCAAGGTATGGCACTTACGACACTTGCTTTACTTACGACAATTTGAAGGTTAGGGTTTTATATAGCAAAAACCAGTCATCGTGGAACTTTCGCTATAAATCCATTTTGGTGAAGGTTCAGGATCTGAAACCTTTACAGGTTGTAGATAACATCTCCAGGTATCTTGTGTCCAAAGGGCACCCTCAGATTCGTTGTACTTTGTAAGTTATGATCAGTACAAGTTAGGGTTTCTGCCTCTTCCAAATCTGAGTCAAAATCAGGTGACCTAGGAAAAAAGGTCATAACTTGGGCTAGGAAGCTCCAAATGACATTTCGTAAAAAGTGATAGGTAGTACACAGAATGTACTATCTCAGGAAACTTTTTCCAGAGGCCGAAGCTGAACCAATGACACGTGGCATGCTGTACAAGTTAGATCTCCTATTTTATCCCATAAACAGGTCACGTTGTGACACTTGGAATAACTCTCTCTCAGAGAGTCCAATTGAGGTCAGACCTGTCAGGATGGAAATATAACAGGGCGATATATCTCAGGAAATGTTTTTAGAGGCCGAAGTTCAAATAGTGACACCTGGCACACCGTACAAGTTCGCTCTCATGTATTATCCCAAAACAGGTCACGTTGCAACATTTGGCATAACTCTCTCTTAGAAAATCCAATTGAGGTCAGACCTATCAGGATGGAAAGATGACAGGTCAGGCTACTGCAGAGAAAGTTTTCAAATCCTGTGGAGTGAAAAACTAGGAGTTATAGCAGAAACAATCAGGTACATATTTCTGTCAAAACATAATTATTTTTGGAGCACCTTTATTCATGGCGTCCGGAATTTAGGGTTTCGGAGAAATTCAGAATTTTTGAAGTCTGTAACTACGGCTGGAAGATCCTTAGAAAAATAAGAGTTTAGAGACTTGGATCAAACCTTTTGATTGAGCAGAATGGTGGGCTTCATAAAACCCTAGTTCAGGATCCTGTCCAGAAGATCCAGAAGTTTCAAAGGCAATTTTGAGGGGTCAAATTTTGGAATTGAAGTATGCTAGTTTGATCAGCTCAGCAAGACACATCCTTCCATTCATTCGGAAGTGTGAAAGTCAAAGATTGAATTTTTAGGGTTTCTCTAGCAAACCCTAATCAAGCTCGAGATCAAGTTTCAGGGGGAGTTGAGGCTAAGGCCTTACATAAGAAGACTACAAGAAGTCTCGACAGGTATGACTTAAGGAGGTTCAGGTATGTTTTGAAATCTGATTCTTGATTAAGTTCATGACGTGTTTGTCTTCATATTATTTATTAGTACAATCTTGATTAATGTTAGAATTGTCTTATCACCCTAGTAACAATATGAATGCATGTGAATGATCGAAGACATTCATTGATTAGGGCTATATGATTGTACTAATGCATTATGGTGTTGTGTGAGGTTGATGCTGTCTGCTAACAAGATACAGGTACATCACAAAAGACAAATCAAGTTCCACGACCATGACAACATGAAGACAAATACTCACGAGGTATGTATGACTTTGTCATATTATGTTTAACCTATGAGACATGCAGGTTCTAACTCAGGATCTCTAAATCATTGAAGAGATTGTTTAGGTATGTTGTACATAAATATGTAGGTATACTAATCCAGGTATGTTTTCCTGTGTCATGTTAGAATCTTACCTTGTGTTAGGATCCCTTATGTAAGTATACTTGGTATGATTGGTTAGTAATCAAGGGTTTATGCATATTATGTCTCTTATCTTGGTTGATGATTTAACTAACTAGATCAAACAAGAATATGCATGAGTAAAAGAAGACTTCCTTGAAACCCTGAATACTAATGATCATACATATTCAAGATTATTTAGAATTAGAATGTTTTGATAATATTGAGAATATACTAATGAATGTATGTTTGTGTATGAGATCATGAGGATGACACTAGTGTACACTTGAGCATGCACAGTGGTACAAAATGAATAGAAGTTCAGGAGACATACAGAAGATCAAGCGGGAGGCAACCACACAAACATAAAAGATAAGTATTTGAGTTGTTATTAGAAATAGTAAATGATATTGCTTGTATGCATATTTGTATTCCTAGAATATATCATGCTGAGTGTAAACATTCATAAATCATTGAACAATATACTACTAATATGCATATGATTGGTAAGTTGGACAAACATTCCATTGTTGCTTGTCTAGAATGAAACCTCTTTGCTGACATGCTGAGAGCTATGCACACTCTCGATAGTATGCTCTGGTAGAGATGGAAGGCATCTAGATAGCTACTGTATGCATACAGGATATGGGAAAGTGTTGTGCCAAAGTATTGGTCAAAATAGTTGCTTAACTATGTAAATGATATCTGTATGCATAATAGGTTATCATGTCAATATGATTTGATGATTATGAAATATTACTAATCATGTACTTAATTTTGATTTATAGGAAGAGAATCATGATGAGATATTTTGATCCAAGGGACTAGATAAGACCATTCTCTTAATGATGTAATTAAAGAAGAAGTGTGAATCAGGTTCTGTATGGGTACCCAGGATTGGTAGTCAATTGATGAGCTTAATGATCATCATGGGTGATGTGGATCTCAACCTTTGCTACAAGGTTGAATATGGCTTCTATACACATATGACATGGATGCAAGAAGGAACTCACCACAGAGTTCGAATGATTTTGAGGCTCATATTAGTAAGACCCATCCGACGAGAGATGGCACAGATAGATATGCAGAAATGCAGAGTGTGAATAATGGACAATTGACAGCTTCATGACAAAGCTCGGGCTTTACCAGAAGTAAAGTTGTTCCTAACCTTTACCTTAAGGTTGTGTATGATGAACCTATCATACCATTATTGTATGATGATGATCTCTTTCTGACAAGGAATGAGAAACAGGTCATGAAAATGGCTGCAGAAATGAAAATGAAAGATCTCGGATTAATGCACTACTTCTTAGGTCTAGAAGTATGGCAAGATCCAAAAGGAATCTTTTAAATCAAGGTAAGTATGCTGTGAAGTTTCTAAAAAAAGATTTGATATGTTGGAGTATAAAGCCATGGCCACTCCCATGGACTCCAACTTGATGTTATTAGTTAATGACTCGTTGTATTTAGTGGACCTAACACTATATAGACAAATCATTAGGTCATTGATGTATTTAACAAATACTAGGCCAGATATATGCTTTGCTATAAATACCCTAAGTCAGTATCTAGTAGAACCTAGAAAGGTTCACTTAATAGCTACAAAGCATGTAGTGAGGTACCTAAAAGGTACATTAGATTTTGGTCTATATTATCTTGGAGGTCATGAACTCCGTTTACATGGTTACTCAGATTCTGATTGGGCAGGAAGTGTCTCAGATAGAAAGAGTACATCAGGTGGATGTTATAGTCTTGAATCTGCCATGATCTCATGGTTCAACAAGAAACAATCTAGTGTGGCTCTAAGTACTGTTGAAGCAGAATATATGGCTGTCTGCTCTGCCAGCTGTGAAGCAGTGTGGCTTTAGCAGCTATTATATGGAGTGTTTGACTTAGAAATGGATCCCACTATGATTATGTGTGACAATCAAAGCTGCATTAAGATGACTGAAAATCCTGTGTTCCACGATAAGTCAAAACACATAGAGATCCGATACTTCTATATACGAGATATGGTGCAGAGAGGAGCTATCAAGCTCGAATATATAAGCATTGAGGATCAGATTGCTGATATCTTGACTAAACCTCTGTCTCGAGTGAAGTTTGAATACTTTCGAGACAAGCTTGGTTTAGTTCAAAAAGACTCTCCTCGAAAGGGGGAGTAGCATAGTATCTGATAACAAGTCTGTCTCATCAATGATGAGGTTACCTATTTACTGCACTTAGTTACTTAGAATTATTTAGATTTAGGACCCTTATATTTTTACTTTTGATGATAGATGTATTAGTGAGAATACATGCTTTTGATGATAGATGTATACATGCTTTTAATGATAGATGTATTAGTGAGAATACATGCTTTTGATGATAGATGTATACATGCTTTTGATGATAGATGTATACATGCCTTTAATGATATATGCATTTGATGCTATTGATGAGGATACATGTTTTGATATACATGTTTTGTTGAAGAGGACACATGTTTTGATATACATGCTTTGATGATGAGGATACATGTTTTGATGATGAGGATACATGATGCCTTGATGTACTTGTATGGATGAAGATACTTGTACCCATGATTGACATATGAGGGGATTGGATCATCCCTGGACTTCAGTCCTAAAGAGAGCCGTAGACATGATGTTTCCGAGAACAAAATACTGAATGAACAGGTAAGGGGATTGGATCGTCCTCGGACTTTAGTCCTTTGAATTGAGCCATAGACATGATGTCTCCGAGAACAAAATCCTGAATGAACAGGTAAGGGGATTGGATCGTCCTCAGACTTTAGTCCTTTGAATTGAGCCGTAGACATGATGTCTCCGAGAACAAAATCCTGAATGAACAGGTAAGGGGATTGGATCATCCTCGGACTTTAGTCCTTTGAATTGAGCCATAGACATGATGTCTCCGAGAACAAAATCCTGAATGAACAGGTAAGGGGATTGGATAGTCCTCGGACTTTAGTCCTTTGAATTGAGCCGTAGACATGATGTCTCCGAGAACAAAATCCTGAATGAACAGGTAAGGGGATTGGATCATCCTCGGACTTTGGTCCTGTGAGTTGAGCCGTAGACATGAGGTCTCCGAGAATTGAATGATAGGACTGGATCGTCCTTGAGCTTCGGTTCAAAAGGTACATGATAGGACTGGATTGTCCCTGAGCTTCGGTTCAAAAGGTACATGATAGGACTGGATCGTCCCTGAGCTTCAGTTTAAAAGGTACATGATAGGACTGGATCGTCCCTGAGCTTCGGTTCAAAAGGTACATGATATGACTGGATTGTCCCTAAGCTTCGGTTCAAAAGGTACATGATAGGACTGGATCGTCCTTGAGCTTAGGTTAAAAAGATACATGATAGGACTAGATCGTCCCTGAGCTTTGGTTCAAAAGGTACATGATAGGACTGGATCATCCCTGAGCTTCGGTTCAAAAGGTACATGATAAGACTGGATCGTCCTGGGACTTCGGTTCAAAAGGTACATGAATGGATTGCATCATCCATGGACATATGTCCTAAAGAGAGCAGGATTGATCACCCTGAAAAATGTTGATCGTATGATGACGATGCTGATGACGATGCTGTTGATCATATGATGACGATGTTGATGTTCGTATGATGACGATGCTGACGATCGTATGATGACGATGCTGATGATGTAGATCGTGATGAACCAGATGTTGTAGATCAAGATGATGTGATGATGCTGATGATTGTGTGATGACGATGCTGATGATCGTGTGATGATGATGCTGATGATTGTGTGATGACGATGCTGATGATAGTGTGATGACAATGCTGACGATAGTGAGGATTCAGATATTGATGTTGCTGTAGCTGTTTGAGTGCTGCAGAAGATAAAGACTCAGTACTGAAGATGCTGATATTCCAGTATTGAAGATGTTCCAGTAACTGGTTGAATTACTGAAGATGTTGAGAAAGCTTCCAATGATTTATAGATGTATCATGTATGATGTTGATGACTCCTTGCTCGTGCAGATGCTGTTATAATATCCTTCTCGTTAAGGGGGAGTGTTGAAATATTGTAACTTCAAAGAATATTATAATTGTACTTTATTATTCCGGAGATGTTTCATTCCTCCGTAAAGATCTTATTGTATATCCGGAGATGTTTATTCCTCCGTTGGAATTTGGTAACTCGGGTTATTAGACTTCCCTAGTGGAGGTCGGCCCTGTATGTGTTATATGGGTCAAAGGGTTATTAGACCACCCTAGAGGGGTCGGCCCAGTCAGTTGAAGTGGGGTATTTAACCCATTGGTTAAATATGAGCCTACATGTACTTGTGTAAAAGATATGTCAGAGTAGTGTATAAATAGAGGAGGTGTATTCCTCATTTGATACACTCACACACTTAAGGATAATGCACTTGTGGAGGAGAGGTCTGCTATTGTGGAGGAGGAGATCATGTCTCAGGGTTTCATATTTGTATATTGCTGGTCATCTATATTGAGGAAGCTTTACTGGGTTTTCTACCCCATGAGGGTTTCCCAGGATAAATCTGTGTCTCTTGTGTTTATGCTATGCTTGTTGTTTCTTCAGTGATCCTATATATGCTATTATTGAGAAGAGGAATGTAATGCTGCTATTTTCTACTATTTTCTAGCTTCCGGGATGGAGGTAAGTCTTGTAAAATCTACCTTTATATATCAATATTGTGACATAGATCTCATTCCTAAAATAAAGCAGATATTACCCTACAGGATGATTGGTATTAATGAGGGGGGTTTCTTCCTGAAACCTAATGGCTACAAACATGAAGACTGGAGATGGCCTATTTTGAAGGTACAAAAGCGTATAAATTCCTGGTCTTATCGTTGGGTGGTCGCCTTACTTTGGCGACTTCGATGTTACAAGGTATCTCGGTGTTTTGGATTTCCCTATTTTGTATTCTTAGAGTTGTAATTACTAATATTAGGAAACTCATTTTTCCATTTCTTATGGTCTTGAAAATTGGGCTACTATAAATATCATCTAGTTTCTTGGGAGTTTCTATCCCTTCCCAAATCTTTTGGGGGCTAGGGAATAAAAAAATTGAGCTTATTCAACAAATCCTTATGCTCCAAAAGCTTATGGAGAGTGCTATTTGACAAACGATTATCGGGTAGGCTTATCCAACTGAAATACTTGAAGCGAATTCCCTTGGTGTATTTGTTTCGGGACCACTCATCTGGATCTTGTTCGGGATCCACCATCTAGCGCAGCCCTAGAAAGACTTTGCTGATTTTCAATTCCTCCATTGCTTGGGTGTTTGGTAGAGGTACCCAAGTATTTGTTTGAATCGATCCCTTTTCAGGTTTAAATACTGAGTTTGCTCTTTCATCCAATTTATTGGTGGTACTTCACAAGAGGAATATTTTTGTAGTTAAGCAGATGTATGTTGTCAACCCTAATGGTAGCTGGTAGCTTTGGCTGGATAAAATCTGGGGACCTTGATTTTGGTGTGCAACTTGCGTCAGAATGGGAAAACATGTGGAAAGCTGTCACGTCCCCATCTTGACCCTATTGCATTAAAATGTAAATGATGTAATATATTTATAAAATCATGGTGAGGAGCTCAAGGCCAAGGCCCTACCATCGATTTATTGATGCATATGGTTCGCGTGCTAGCCAGGCATGGTGGAATTGTGAATATCATGTAAATAGGCATTTTAATAAAATACCCACAACTAGCTATGCAATACAACAAAGAGATGGGGGCATGATTTTACAAGGAATTGGGAGGGAAAACATTCAAACCCTTGAGCCACTCAAGTCAAGCCAACTGTCAATGAGAGAACCCATCAAACCCTCAACTACCCATGTTGACTTTTGTACCCAATCATTTATTTCTCCCAAGAGTTGGTTGAGGTACTTAATGCCTAGGGGAATGAGAGGTATGGCTGTCCAAATTGGAGTATGGGCAAGCCACCCTGCATGGAAAATTGTGTTTTGCTTCTTGGGCAAGAAAAGAGCCATGAATTTCTCCCCAAGCCGTTATCCATCAACCAACCTTCCTCCCTCATGAGTTTGGAGCCACTTGGGAATTTTCCTTCATGGTTTTGTTGTGTCTGCCTTCATTCTCCTAGCTGAGAAGGGCGTTTTTGTGTTACATACCAATGGGGAAGAAGGGAAATGGAATTGCGGTTCCATTGAGACCGTTTTGGTTGTTGAATGCTTATGAACCTGCAGGAGAAATCATTTTCCTCCCTGTGGTCGAATTTCCCTCTCCCAATCCATTGTTTTGGCTTGAGCTTGAGTGCAAGCATCCAGGGTTCAGATTTAGCCTGAGAAACCCAGTTGTGGATTGGCTTGGCTTAGATGAAATGTTTATTTGGCTGTACATGAGCTTGACTGTCCCCTTTCCTTGTAAGAATCATGCCCAGCTCAGGGGTGGCAGTTGTGTTGAGAGAATTGATGAACACAACTGGCCTATGGTTGGGTGGAACGTTGCAGCGACATAGCTAGTTGTTTGGGACAATTGCACAATGAAGATAAGTGTTCTCTGCCTATGTTGTTTACTTCTGCACTGTATTAATTTGATGACTATTGATATGTTGTATGTATGAGTAATGTGTGTGGATAGTGTAAATCCACTATGCATGTTTGATTTGTTTTACATCTGCACACAAATGTTTCACTCATATGATTCTAATGAATGGGCTGAGAATATTATGTAAAAGCCCAGAGATTGCCATCATGTTCCCTTCCTTGCATTGGATAGATGGGTGGGTATGTGACAAAATGGTATCAGAGCTGCTAGTTGCAGCATTGGGCCTTCATGGGCTACCTATTGTAGTTGCAGAGGTAAGTATTCCTCCTGCTCAAGACTGATCCTTAAGAAAATTTCAAATTTTCAAAAATTCTATAAGTGTTTTTGTTTGGGTTGTGCCAACGCGTTTCAGCGAGTCTCGTGGAGTCGAGCCGATGCGTTTTGGCAGAACTCGCTGAGTGGAGCTGAAACGGTTGGTGAAATTGGTTGAGTTACGCCGACGGAGTTGCATAAATGCTCGGGGAAAGGAAGAAAATTTTCAAAATTTTTCTAAGTGTATTTTGGCAGCAGAACTCGGGGAGTTGGTCCGCAATGGTGGAAGAACTTGTCAAGTTGGTCCGAAATTGCGGCAGAACTCAGCAATTTGGTCCGCAACGGTGGAAGGACTCAGCGAGTTGGTCCGAAATTTTTTTTCTAAGTGTTTTACGACGGAAGAACTCGGCGAGTTGGTCTGAAATTGCGGCAGAACTCGGTGAGTTGGTCTGAAATTGCGGCAGAACTCGGCAAGTTGGTTCGCAACAACGGTGAACTTGGTGAGTTGGTCTGATTTTTTTTCTTTTCTTTTCTAAGTGTTTTATGGCAGAAGAACTTGGCAAGTTGGTCCGAAAATGCGGAAGAACTTGGTGAGTTGATCTGCAACGGGTCAGAAGAACTCGGTGAGTTGCTCCGAAACAGGGAATTTCAGCTATTTTTCAGTGAGATTTTCAAGTGTCAAAAATGGAAAAAATTGCCATGGAAATTATGCACTAGATTGTGCGAAATCGAAGGATTTACAAAAAAAAAAACGAGGTCGCTTCCCTCTACCTTCCCTGTAGTGGCACAGGGAAGCAACAATGGGGCAAGCCCCCTTGACCCCTGTCGTCCCCTGGAGACAGTCGTTGAAAGTATGAAATGCATTCTCTATGCTTGGGATGAGAAGCAAGAATTGCATAGAAGGGTGTGGAGGCCTTATTAAGAGTAATTGGCTATAATATGCATTGCGGAAGAGCAATGGGAGCAGAAAGGAAATGTCAATAAGAGGGAGACTCCTCACCTTAAACTATTTCTGTTTATAGCATAAGAATTGCGTATTTGGAAAATATTAAGAATGAATGATTACACATATGTATATATTGAATTGCTAATTCATGAGAAGATCATAGCTAATGATTGCTTGTATGCTTGGTAGGAAAGCCAAGAAAAGGATCAGCTATGATGTAGAGGAACTCCATGTCATAACGAGGAATTGGAAAGGGAGAATTCCTTATCTCCTCTCTTTCTATTGTATTCATATTTCTCAAGTTTTTATATACTGAAAATTATGGCATAGGGATGCTGGAAATGCAAGAGAATAGCAGAGTAAATGCACATGAATTAGTGGGCATGATCAAAGAATCATTGCATGGTGCATGTTGATTGCTTATGCATGAGCATGATGTTGCATATGGGTAAAGGTAGTGAGGTTACACATGCAATAGCCCATTAATGGTATTGCTTATGGTTGACGATAACTAATGTTGTAGGAATCAGACCATAGAAGCATGACTGACAATGCAAGGGATTAGATAGATGAAATGAATATGCACTAGATGGAATATTAATCAACATTGCACAGTGCATGTGAAAACGTTTTTGAATGTATATGATATTGCATATTGGTAAAATAGTGAGGTTTTACATATGCAATGAGCCACTTAAGATAATTATTGTGGTTGCTAATAATTAGTTGTGTTCGCATTGGTTGTAGGACCAAAGGCAACCGAAGCATGGCTAGGGATGAGGATGATGTTGTTTCATATGACCAACAACCTTATGAGGAAAGGATGGTGCAACAAATCTATGATCATGAGGTTGGAAAAAGGACTGTGTAGCATTGGTAAGAGGCCAACTAATTAGGTAACATCAAGCGATGTTAATAACAACCATGCACGTAATGGTTATTTATGCTTAATTGCGTGAATGCTGAAGGGAGATTTGGTAAGATCCCTTCAACTATGTTTAAACTATGTTGATTGATTTGCATATGGTATTGAGTGCCTGAATGTGAATGTCAACCTACCAAGTATGGTGAGGTGTGGGTAAGTGAAAGCAGGAAGCCTTACACCCTAGTTTCTTAGAAACCTCAATGCATTCATATGAAATTATATCGTGCCATTTGTGTATATTGGTCGTGAGTTTAACAACCAAGGCAAGTGATGACTTATGGTCCTATTGTAGTGTATGCCATATGAGATAGGCATGGTTAGGCCATAACATGTTGAAATGCCTAGTATTCATGGATTAAGGCAAGGTTGTACTGAGGGGTTATGCATTAAGTGAATGCGCATTAAAAGATTATGTAAATGTTCAGAATGTGCATACATATGTGTGGGTGTACATGTTGAGATGCACGGTGTTAATGCATGGGTGTGACATATATATGTTTCAATGCAGTTAGATAATAGATGAAATGGTGGACTATTGTTAATCCTAAGACCATTTCATGAGCTGTTATTGAATGCAGGAGAAGGACTACATGAAGAAGATAGACATGTGATGGGCTACCATAGCACTCTATTGGAAGGACAGAGTTGCATGGAATGTGAAGTAATGAGAATTTACAGTTTATTTAAATTGCATGGATAGTGTGACTATGTCGTGCAATTTTATTGTGATAATGATGCATATATAGAAAGGTATATATATTCATTGCATTCAAATGTTAACAGTTGAAGGTGTTTGAATTATTGAGTGTTATAATTATGAGATCACTTTAGTAACTGTTGTGGAAATGAAAGGATTATATCCATAGATACTCACAACGTGTTTGGCTGATTGAAGTTTCAGTTTCAGGTAGAAAAGTCTTGCGTATGGCAATGAGGATAAGTCCATAGTAAAGACTGGGATCTACCATGTGTAGAATCCAAAGGTTATGAGAAGGTTATGATGGTTGTAATTTATGCATGAAACAAATTTGAAAATTGTCTGATTTAAGTTTATGAGAATAATCTCATGGTTGCAAATCTAATTTCTGTAGGAAAACAGATTTACAAATTTCATATTTGAGATTTTGCTTATAATTGCTAATGACTATTTGGCTTATATAAAAATTATGTCAGGAAGACATGTTGTAGGTGGATGTTCATGTATGGTAGAAAGGGTGAAACCACAATGGATAGAGTGATACCACTTACAAGAGCCAAACAATATGATGATAGCCTTGTTGCTAAGCAAATCAATTGTTGTAGTAAACAGAATTGCAAATTCATATTGAATTTAATTATTAATGACATTGATTAGTTATGGAACAATAAAATTTGAAGTTATTGCTAAATGTTGCTGACTATTTGGCTATTTGATAAGTGTGCCAGGATGACACATTGCAAGAAGACCATGTGTGATGGCCTGCAGAAGCCAAACTAGATGGGAAGGATCCCATGCTTTGGAAATAGGTTTCGAGTGAAACACTATTGTGAATTTTGATATTATCTCAGCTGCACTGCATGTGAGTGAGACAGTAAAACTATGCCAAGAAGGCATGTGTGGGTTATGGAACATGGAAAGACTGGGGTGGCAAACCGAAGAACTGTTGACTCAGAGAAGGGAGCCCCCATTGTCCACAAATAAAGAAAAGATACATCTGTAAAATGGATGAGTATTCTGTAACCCCAACTAAAGAATATGCATGTCTGGTTACTAGAGTTAATATGCAAAGCATGTTTTATAATTTCATTATTATTCCAGACTGCTTGAGTATGATTAGGGCCTACATGTCTCACATCCGAAAGGGAGTGCACACTTTTTTGATGTCGGGTTATGTTAGGGTTGTCAATATTGACTACACCCTAAGGAATGGATGCATTCCTGGTGTTTCAATACTTGATAGTGAATGTTATGAAATATGGTTACCATTTTAGAGTAGGAATATTGATGAGCCTACTTATCCTTCTTGTGCTATCAGCTTACACATATGCAATTTGGTGTTGCACGTTAAGGGGCAAAGTGAAGAAAGGGTGCTCAAAAGGAATGTATGGGCAGTGGTAACCTTTCTACGTTCATACTAAAGGACACTAGAAGGGATGGATAGGCCCGCAAAGCTATGTTGCAGAAAAGCGGTATCATCCTTGTGTAGTGTGAGTGGGTATTGTGGGGCCATGCTAGCCTGTAGTCAAGAAAGTCACCTATAGAGTTCCTAAAGGGAACCGCTGGTTTGCACAAGAGAAGGAGTTCCATCCTTGTGTGGATGAAGAATCGTATGATGCCTGATAAACCGAGTTGGCGTACTGGCTTGGCATGTTGCTAAATTGGATTCCTGATAAACCCAGTCGGTGTACTAGCTTGGCATTGGTTATTTGCATGTTGTGGAGGTATTGGTGAAGGGTGTTATTTCCTGACAAACCCAGTCGAAGAACTGGCTTGGAAATGGTCGTTGTATGCTTGATAAACCTAGTTAGTGAACTGGCTTAGCATACTAATTTTTGAAATGCTTGATAAACCCAGTCGGCGTACTGGCTTAGCATACTGATTTTTGAAATGCTTGATAAACCCAGTTTGCGTACTGGCTTAGCATACGGATTTTTGGGATGTCTGATAAACCTAGTCAGCGTACTGGCTTGGCATTGCCTATTTGGATGATGTTGTGGAGTAGCATGTGTGCTGGACAAGCATCCACCCCGAAGGTGATCCAAGGCTTGTAAAGTAGAGAAGGAAACCTGTGGAGTATCAAGGGAATGCACAATATAGATAAGTATTCATTTTCATTTATTTCCTGTTTGGAATAATGAATATTTCAGGTATAAGTCTTCTAACAGCTAAGCTAATACACTATTGTTTCTTTCTTGGAAACCTTGGTCATTGCACGAAGGAAAGGACCCTAAAAAAACTATAAAATGCTTGGTAAAACCAGACAGTAACTGGTCGGGCACTACAAATTCTTGGTAAATCCAGAGAGTCACTGGTCGGGCGCTATAAAATTCTTGATAAATTCAGAGAATAATTGGTGGGAGCATTAACCACTTGATGTTGTGGAGCAGCCGGCGTGCTGGCCAAACATTCCTTAATTAATTGATAAAACCCAGTCAGCGTACTGGCCTTCCATTGCCTATTCGAATGGTTGTGGAGTAGCCTGCGTGCTGGCCCAACATTCATTATTGTATCCACAGGAAATCCAAGGCTTGTAAAGCAAAGAAGGAACTTGTGGAATAAAGTGAAGACACCCAATACAGATATGTATTTGGTTATCTTGAAGCGTATTGCTTATTTAATATGAATATACATGTGTATATGATTTGATTATGATTTCTTAAACTCTTGTTTAGAGGTAACCCTATGAAAATACACTAAACATGTGAATTGATTCAATGTTTGAGTGTAGGTATTGTTGGAAGCAAGGACTATGAAGGCATCATAGGGATGCATGTGGACATGCTACCGTCCTAGAGAGCTCAGTGTGAGCAATAATGAAAGATGGTGCTAGTGGACACGTGTGGGTCCTAGCAGCCAAAGGTTTTGTAAGCAACAATGTGAAGGGCTCACTACTTGGAAAGCATTAGACAGACCTTAGACACTAAGTGTCATAGTCAAGAAAGGGAAAGTTAAGCATTCACATTGAAGTGAAAGAGTCTAAGGAGCATGAAACCACCATGGCAGTGTTGCTCCGGATTGGAACAAGACTAATAGTGGGAAAATCTTACTCTTACTCTTCTCTTTCCTTTTTGATTGATGCATTTCAGAAACAAAGGATTGTTGAATGCACATTGTGACAGGAAGTTGATTGTGTTTATTGCTTGAAATGAATTGTGAATGCTGAAATAGTTATTTTCTTGTGAAAAGAGGAACATGAATGAGTTCATGTGTATAGTGGGAAAGCATGAAAAGTGTGGAAGTATCATGAATAAAGCATGGGCGTTCCATGTCAATTGGGAAAATAATTGACTAATTTTAATATTGTGTTATGCTTATCCTAATAGGAATCGGCATGATGAGTCTCATAGGTGAGAAATTGAAAGCCATTGATTGCAGCTATTACTAGCCAAGTGTTGCTGGTGAGAAAAGTGAGAGCCAGTCGTGCACCATGATCATGGCAGCAAACCAAAAGCTATTTGATTTGGCTGAAAATCTTCCTCAAATAGTTTTTAGGACAGCAAGAAAGATGGTATCCATGGAAATTCCATATTTGTAGATCAGTTGGAAGGTGAATAAAAGGAAGGGATTGCTATGGAGCAATGCCCACTTGCAGAGATGAAATATCAAAGCCAGCAGGAGCAGCTTAAGTAAGCCAAAGGACTTGATCCTCAAAGTTCAAATTCAAGAGAAGAAATGGAGGATAGATCTGCCGCCAGTTGTGAATTTTGAGGCATGTATAAAGTGGGTATATATTCTGAAGTATTGGAACACCGAGGAAAGTGTTATTCCAAGGGGAGGGGAATGCCACATCCCCATATTGACCCTATTGCATTAAAATGTAAATGATGTAATATTGTTATAAAATCATGGTGAGGAGCTCAAGGCCAAGGCCCCGCCATCGATGTATTGATGCATATGGTTCGCGTGCTAGCCAAGCACGGTGGGATTGTGAATATCATGTAAATAGGCATTTTAATAAAATACCCACAACTAGCTATGCAATGCAACAAAGAGATGGGGGCATGATTTTACAAGGAATTGGGAGGAAAAACATTTAAACCCTTGATCCACTTAAGTCAAGCCAAGTGTCAATGAGAGAACCCATCAAACCCTCAACTACCCATGTTGACTTTTGTACCCAATCATTGATTTCTCCCAAGAGTTGGTTGAGGTAGTTAATGCCTTAAGGAATGAGAGGCATGGCTGTCCAAATTCGAGTATGGGCAAGCCACCCTGCATGGGAAATCGTGTTTTGCTTCTTGGGCAAGAAAGGAGCCATGAATTGCTCCCCAAGCCATTATCCATCAACCAGCCTTCCTCCCTCACGAGTTTGGAGCCACCTGGGCATTTTCCTCCATGGTTTTGCTATGTCTGTCTTCATTCTCCTAGCTGAGAAGGGCGTTTTTGTGTTACATACCAGTGGGGAAGAAGGGAAATGGAATTGGGGTTCCATTGAGACCATTTTGGCTGTTGAATGCTTATGAACCTGCAGGAGAAATCGTTTTCCTCCATGTAGTTGAATTTCCCTCTCCCAATCCATTTTTTTGGCTTGAGCTTGAGTGCAAGCATCCATGGATAAGATATAGCCCGAGAAACCCAGCTGTGGACTGGCTTGGCTTAGATGAAATGTTTATTTGGCTGTGCATGAGCTTGAATGTTCCCTTTCCTTGTAAGAATCATGCCCAGCTCAGGGGTGGCAGTTGTGTTGAGAGAATTGATGAACACCACTGGCCTATGGTTGGGTGGAATGTTGCAGCGACATAGCTAGTTGTTTGGGACAATTGCACAATGGAGATAAGTGTTCTCTGCCTATGTGGTTTACTTCTGCACTGTATTAATTTGAGGACTGTTGATATGTTGTATGCATGTGTAATGTGTGTGGATAGTTAAATCTGTTGTGCATGTTTGATTTGTTTTACATCTGCACACAAATGTTTCATTCATATGATTCTAATGAATGAGCTGAGATTATGTAAAAGCCCAGAGATTGCCACCATGTTCCCTTCTTTACATTGGATAGATAGGTGGGTATGTGACAAAAGAATAAAACAAGCAGGTATTACATTATCAGTGGATCAAGATTCACTTGCATGGACTTCTCATGTCCCAAATGGTATGGTCACTCCGACACTGGCTTATCGTAGCTATTTAGAAAAGAGCTCTAGTATTCGCCCTTTCTGGTGGTCAAAGTGGATCTGGAAGGTTGTTTTTCCTCTAAAGGTAAAATGTTTTATTTGGATTTTTTAAAATGATAAGATGTTAACTTGGAAGAAGCTTCAAAATAGGGGCATTGAAGGACCTGAGCGATGTTCCTTATGTTTGAACTCTAATGAAACTGTGTCACACTTTTTCAGTGAATGCTCCTTCTTTAAAATCATTTGGAAAGAACTAGTAATGTTTTTTTTATTTTTCAGTTTCCTTGGTCGGACCATGGATTTGAAGAAAACTTACTTTCATGGTTTAAGTTTTATAGAAATGAGTGCTCTATTATTTTTTTCTCCTTATGGCATATTTGGGGAGCAAGGAACGACTACATGTTCAATAACTGGAAACCTAACTCACAGAGGGTGGTGGTGAAAAATTGCATTGTCCTTTAAGGATTTCAAGAGGAAGGTGGCAGTTCCAAAACTGAGACAACAAATTTTTAAGGAAGAGGAGTATCCTTTCACTTTTGGATACTTTGACGGAGCATAATAGGCTAAGAAGTGTGATGCTAGAGTAGATTTTAAGGTCATCTCTTCTTTGGTTTTTCGTCCTTTTATTTCGACAGGCATTGGCACCAATACTTGGGCTGAGTTGGTGGCCTTATGGATCCTCTTATGGTTTGCAAGAAATCTTTCCCTTCATTCCTTGTGGGTTTTTGGTGATTCCCAATGTATCACCGATTGGGCTGGTGGAGGTTCTCTTTTGCACTATTTACCTTTGGAACACTGGAAGACTAGAGTCAGTGATTTGATTTATGATTTCAAATTGGTACACTTTATTCATATATACAGAGAGCATAATAAGACTGCAGATCTTTTGTCCAAAAGATATCTTGGAAGTATGGATGGTGAGCTTCTCCATGAGGAATACAGAGATGGTGTATTGTTAAGTTCCCACTATAGGAATATATTTTGATTTTGGGGATTTTTCTCTCTCTGGAGATTTATCTCGTTGATACATATGTTTTGTTAGTATGATGGATGTATGAAGAAGCCCTGTGACAATGAGGGTTTTATCAATTCGGGTAGGTCTGTAGACTTATGGGAGTTTTGATCAATTATCAAAGGATGTTTTTGTTAACAAGACTGATAAAAAATTTTGTACCTGTAGATCATTGATTGTGGTCGGAGTTTTTTGTACGAAATTTTTTTCTAATATAAAAGTTGCTCTTTTTTCCGTGTGAAAAAAAAAATTAAAAACATTGGACGATTTGGATCGGACGATAATTTAGCTTGAATTCGGGGTTTTTTATTTTATTTTGCAAAATGGAAATTTAGCTTTGTTTTATGGGGATTTTTTATGGTAGAAATGGATTCAACACCCTCAAAAATCCCTGAGGCACCCAAAATTCTAAAATTTGACTTTGTAACCTAGATTTTGAAAATTTATGGTTTCAAAATCGTGCCCGGAAAGTTCATCTGTTCCGGCTCAAATGTAGAATTTTTAGACGACGAGAATTAAAAATATATTTTTGAAATATAATTTATTTCTTAAATTTTATTAATTTTTATTAAGTATATTCATTTTATGAAGGGATTGAGGAGTGGAATTATTACAATAGTCAAGTTTATTGTTGTATTTTCATTGAGTAGTTCATAATTCAAGGATTTCCATACATACCAATTATGTTAATAATTTTGGAAGTTGTTTTATAAAACACATTTATTGTACCAAGAGGAGCGAGGTGCTTTATAGTCCAATCTTTGCAGGTTCATAAAATAAAAAAATAAAAGATTAAAAATAAAATAAAATCCACGAGGTGTAATTTTTATGGATGTTTAAAACAATCAAGTTAAAAAAAATTACACCTCAATAAATTGGATATGGATCTATGCTCCTTTTTTGCATTTGGATGTGAGGAATAAATATTGATTTACAACATAATTAATCTTTTTATGGTTTTGAGTTTTTAAGGTCTGTTCATATGGTTAAGGTTTAGTGTTAGGGTTTTAGTCATATTTTTAATAGTGTAGTTTTAGGGTTTATATCTAACTAATAGTGTAATTTAATGATTAGGTTTAAGCTCTCTCCCTTAAATAGTAATTTATTAAATTCTAATTGTCCATTTCAAATTATTGTTTTCATATCATAAACTACCAATCTCCTCTCTGCCTCATGTTAAGTTTAAAATGATGAAAATATCTCTACCTAGTATCAATTAATTTCAAAATGCCTATTTTCTCATATGGAAATAAAGAATCGAGTCTATTTTCATTAATTGGAAGATCAATATTGTGTTTAAAGTGATTGAAAATTAAACTTATTTTTTTTCAAATGTTCTAACTTAAGAAGGAGATCATTTTTAATAAATTTTTAATAATGATAGGGTAATCATTTACCAAACATAGTCTAAAAAGGTGACGTTTTAGTCATCATTTCTTTTATTTTTTCTGATTAATTTTTGGGAATTCTAGATAACAATTATCAAATTTACATAGGGGAGAGAGTTCTATAGTTGAACGGGAGCCGATAGTGGTCATAGAACGAGTGATGGTTAGAACCCATTAAGTGTCCAAGAAAATGCCATATGTCAATCACATATTATTATATAAATATATAAAAAGTGTCTTGTTAAAGTTCATTAACTGTCATTATGTACACTAGGCCTGTAGTTGTCAACTATAAGACAAAAGGTTGACAACTGCACAGTACTGACATAGCAAAATTCAAACCCATCTTGTCCCTTCCAAATCCCAAGGCTCACTGACATAAACATCTAATCGGACCTCAACACTCCCCATGCATCCCAATCTACAAGGACAGATTGTCCATCACATCAACCCCATCAAACAAGCTCCAGTGAAGTCCCAGACCAGCATTGAGTATCAGTTAACCACCAAGGCATCCCACCTGCACATTTAATGGATGTCACCTACACAATAAATGGTGAATAAGTGTCAGCTCCTGGTGCATGGTTGATCAACAAAGCAACCCAAAATTGGCAACTAATGCTCCCAACTCCATTAAAATTATCAAATCAGCCGTGAAAGCAAACAAAACCCATCCCAAAGCATTTCGAATAGCACCTGGATCAACTCATCCCCATTGATGGCCATTGGATCGAACCCAAATCAATCTTGAGCAATCATCTAAACCCAGCCAGATGCAATCCATGCCTTTTCAAAGTTGCCAATCAAATCAAATACCAGAATGCTATAAAGACACTACAACCTTCACACAACCTTCAATTTTCTGCTATTCGAAATTCCTAGACCATGTTGAATTCACACCTCTATTTCCAAGCTTGATTTCCATGGTCCAGGCATCACATTCAATCAAAACATAGTTGCAGATTGATCTCCAAGTGCAGATATAATTCAAGATAGCAATTAGAGTTCAGGTATTGCATTCAAGATAAACTTATATTTCAATTATGTTTTGAAGTAGGCAGACTATATCAAATTTTATGCCACGAAGTGTATTGTAAAATAGCAATTTCTGAATAGATGCATAACAAATATAACAAGTATATATATGTATGAAATGATAGAGTCATATTTTCCAAACTGCATTGAACATGTAAATCACATTACGAGTTCCCTTAGAATACTCCAGATCCTTGTGTAGTTTTAACATAGCTAGTTTAATATTCCAAAACCATGTGTAGATACACAACTAGTCTTAACAATTCATGTGTAGTTTCAGTGAGGCCCTGTTTGTTCTAATTCTATGGGTGATTGCAGTCATGGCAAGAGTCAACACTAATCGTGCAAGGAGGACAAGTAGGAGACTCAGCAGGGGTGCCCAACTACGATGCACCTAGTCCGATGAGGACATAGCACATGATGCTGATAGTAACAATGCACACAAAGATATTGAAGAGGAAAATGATGTAGAGCATGGTGGTGTTATTCCACCATCAACCAAAGTTGAGGAGGCAAATGATGCAGATCCTGGAGGTGTTATTCCACCATAAACCACAGTTCAAGGTGCAACTGCCAGTAAGAAGATTAGTGCCATCAGAGGATGGACATAAGAAGACATGAAGGCTACAATAGATGATATAGAGTTCAATGGTTTTTCTATCGGAGAAACTGCTAAAAAACATGGGATTCCACCAACATCAATCCATTACTGGATAAATGGCCTGACCCATACCAAGCGAAAAGGACCTCTTACAGTGTTGAGTGTAGAAGAGGTTGTGGTTTGGTGTGAAGAGATGGCTCAACTAGGCCATGGTCTGGAGTTGGTTCAACTCAAATCAACTGTTGCCCAAATTTGTCAAGGGAGGAAAAACCCCTTCAAAGATGGATTTCCAGGGAAATCATGGTGGAGAGGATTTAAACAAAGGCATCCAGAACTTGTGTTACGCACAGCAGAGGGGATTGACAGGGATAGAGCTTTCAATCTATGCCCTACAGTTGTGACCAAGTTCTATCAGACACTCTGTTGGCTGCTTTTTGGACAGACCCAGGTTTTAATGAGGCACCGCAACAAAACCCCTTGGCGCACTGGCCCTCTCGGCAACGAGCTGCGCAGCAACTCGAGGTCTCACCCGAAGTGGCTATGGGGGGGCTAAGGAATCAGGTTTCCTTAACGTAGGCGACGTGGAGACTGCAATATTCTCCTTTTCTTCCTCTAGGATTCCTCCAAGCGGAACGTCTTACTCTTCCGCAGACCTCTCAGTGCAACAACGCTAAAATTCACACTCGCCAGCCCAGCTGCGTGGTATCTGCGCTCTTGCGCACGAGGAAATTACCCTCTGCGTCGATACTCTATGTATCGTCTCTGCTTGCGCGCCCAGCGCAATATCGCATTCCCTAAGCGCTACGGCGATAGTGCTCTTATCGACTCCTTCGATATTGTGCGAGAATAACTTCTAAGGGAGCTTCAACGACTTGCTTTATATACTCATTCATAAAGACAATGAAACATTCCTGTAAACGCAGATAGTAAACTAAAACATGCATTCACACAACACAGCATCATAACGACGAGAATTAGGTAGTTCACCTCCACGGGGAAACCACATCCACAGGAAGTGTATCTTATATTAATCTCAAAGATAGAAATTACAGTCCTGCTGCGCACACAGCTGCAGCCTTAGATCTTTCTAGGAAACTCCATGCACACAGTTGGGAGCCCTTCTCTGGATCTAGTCTCTTCTTCTACAGAGATTACAATGGTTCAGATGTCAACTCAGACTGTCTGCAACTCAGGGATTAGCTTCACAGCTATCCAGTTCCAACTCTTGTCTTCTAACAACACAATAGAAAACAATCAACAACCAACCCTTCTTATCTCTACAACATCTAATGGCTAGCAAACTAACTAGCTAACTAACTGGCTAACGTCTAACCTTTACAATTACACATATATATAGGTGGCCCTGAGGGTCGCACCTTTACAAGACTGTGGGCCTTTCCCAGCAGTAATCCCCAAAAACCCTAACCATGGACATGGCTAGGTGTACTGTAGGCATCGCTTGCAGTCACGTCGCTGTTTCCTGCAGGTTCCGTGACTTTCGGCGCAGATTGCGAGTATGGGCACCGCTTCATCATTCACTGCTCCTTGTCCTTCGCCTTCAATACTTTGGTCCGTTGCTCTTCCTTGATCAGAGCAACCATAACTTCTGTACTTAGCCTTAATGAGGGTAGATGAGCCCTCTATTCCGTCGCTTCATTTATTGTGGTAGCTGAGATCTCTACTCGGCCACATTCATTCTCCTTTGACGTGTGCGCGCGAGCTCTACGATTTTCGGTCCGTAATCTATGCTGAGTTCATCCATCTGGCACCATACTGCGCACCATTTACTTCTGCCCAAAAATTGGTGCTTATTCAAAATTAGCACTTGCCTTCAATACTTAGTGCTTTTTCCTCAAAATTCGTAGCTTTACCATAGCTGCGGCCTAGGCTCCAACACACTCTCTGATGCATATGAGAAACACTCATACAGAGCAGACCATATATGGAATTGTGACGAGACTGGATTGCAGGCAAGGAGGAATTATGGCATGCGGCTAATTCCCAAGAGAGGGAGCAGGAATGTGCCCAAAATTCTACCAAAAAGTAGGGAGTGGATAACTATTCTTTGTTGTTTCAACGCAGTTGGAGCATCAATTCCAGGTTTTTATCTGTTCAAGGGAAAGAATAAACTCAAAAATTACATTTAAAACTGTGAAACTAGAGCATGCATGGATGCACAGCCCCTTTCATGGATGAAAAAAGAACTGTTCTTGAGATGGCTTTGCCACTTTGCTGCCTCTGTCCCTGGCGGTGTTTCACCTAAAAACAGACACCTGTTGATTTTTGATGGCCATAGAAGCCATGTTGCTATACAAACCTTTGAGGAGGCAAATAGGCTATGCATTGATCTATTGACACTGCCTGCACATACCACCCGTAGGATGCAACCTCTAGATGTGAGTGTGTTTGGGCTTTTCAAGTGTTACTTCAGGTCTGAGAGAGCGTCCTAGATGGAAAAGAACTCGGGGTAGAGGTGAAGAGGTTCGAATTAGCAGAACTTGGAAGCAAAGCTTTTGCTAGGGCACTCACAGCATCAAATATCAGGGTTGGTTTTAGGCAGACAAGAATATGGCCTTTCAATTCTGATGCTCTTCAACATGACATGGGATGTAGTTAGGATTTTGATGTTCAGGGGAAAGAGGACACAGATGCTGTAAATAACATCATATGACTCTCTCAAGGTCATTTCCAACCACTGGGCGACGGCGATGAACATGTAAGTGAAAGTCAGTATGGCACCAAACCTATTGGGGAGAATATAGAAGCTGTTGGAAGGACATAAGCAAAATTTGATGGCCAAGGGATTATTCATAACAACGCTGGTGATTTGAGTGTGAATAGATGTGGCGATGCAGTGGTAAATAACAGCGAGGAGTTGACATTTCCAAGCCATCTAGAACAACCCAAGTGGTTGGCATAGGCCATGACAAATATGAACAGACACATTTTCACCCCCACCAACGATGAAAGCCTTAACCTACCTTCGATGCCAGCAGCCCTTAACAATGAAGCTATACATTATTATGTGGCACTTGGGGGCGTTGGAGATGAGATTGAACAAAATGAAGATACAGTGGACCAAGGAAATGATGATGAGGCACTCCCCCCACATGAGCCACTACTTGGCCAGTTCCTTAAGTTGCTAGTGGAGAAAGTTGCAGCTCAACTATCTAATTCCACTGTTGAGCATCTTAGATTAAGCAGGGGCTCACAGCTACTAACATCAGAGGACTACATCACCCTACTGGTTGAGGCAAAGCACAAGAAAAAGGAGATGTAGGATTTAAAAGAGAAGAAGAAGGCTTTGGAAAAGGAGAAGAAGGAAGCAAGGATTGTTGCAGTAGAAAATCGAAGGCAGAAAAGGCTTGAAAGAGTGAAAGAAAGGGAGGAAAGAGAGCGATAGAAACAATTGGAAAGGGAGCAAAGAAAGGCACAACAGAGGAATCCAAATGGTCTGGACAGGACATAGGTGGTGGACAACCCATTGGATTAGTTTTCAGAGAATAGAAGATTATTCCAAGACCTTATTAACATACAGATACCCCAATACCATCAGGTAGGGGGAAATACTCTGTATGCCTTCCAAACACCTCCAGTGAACCCAGGGCTATTAGGCTCAAGTCATAACTATGGTTATTCAATCCCTCCTTGGATACAAGGAGCAACCTGGCCTACACCAAATGTTTGTAGCTCAACACAACCAGGTCAAGCATCAGTATCTAACCCAACCAGATTGGGTATGAAGGTAGTCAACCTCCTCACACATAGGGATTTTTGTTTGGCGGATGATAGATGTTTTGTGTTTGGCATACACATATGAAAGAAAGATTTTGTTGCTGGGGGGCATTTTTGGTGGTTCCAAAGTTTTTGTTTGACAGATGGAAGATGTGTTTTCTTTGGCATGCACATATGAAAGGTAGATTTTGTTGCAGGAGGAATTTTAGGTGGTTTCCTAAGCTTTTGTTTGATTCCAATCTGACAGTCGATATATGTTAGGAATAACCACATTAAATGTATAAAGTCCCAACCCACCAGGGACCAACCATATGTATAAATCTCGAATTGCTACTATGTTGAACAAGAATATGCCCTTTATGTCAAGTATTGTTTTGTTCATGGCTCTGTCTATTTACTGGACTACATTCCTTACTAAAACTTATTGCTATATTTCTTGGTTGGAAAACTAATTTGACTGTTAAAATAAATTGGATGGTAGACTAACCTGATTGAAAATTTAAATTGAATGCAAGTTTTTCCTGAATGCAATACTGACCTGAATGCAAATCAACTTGAACTAGATTTATAGTAAGCATTGCAAACAACCTTCGAGCACATAGTTACAAATTACTTAGGTTAGAGCACACAGCAAGAATGAAAGCAACCATAAACAAACAACTCATAATTGTTTTTTTTCTTCTTTGGTTTACAAGCAACTCATAATTGTAATTTTTCTTCTTTGGTTTACAAACAACTCACATGCATTACAGTCTCAAGAAAACATCTTGGATACAAACTTTGCATCCTCTACCATTCACATTAGTGTTTGCCTAGGGTTTGGTTTATTGTAGATGGTTATTTACCAAATAAGAAATCAAGGGGGAACCGTGGCTCAAAATTCAACCAATGGGTGCAAAGGGAAGAATCCAAGCAAAGTGATGAGTAGAACATTGGAAGCAAGTCCATGTTGGAAGCAAGTCCACAATGGAACTCTACAATTTGGCATTATTTCAATGCACAACAACTCATAGATTTACAAAGTCAATATAGAGGTAATAGCTTGGCACTCCTAGCTTCTATATGGATTCCTTGTTTTTCAGTTCAGGCTTGAATGCTCCTTCAAGCATGTCACTTTCGAAATTGCGAAGGATAGCCTCAACAACTTGCTAGAATTTTACACATAATACTTGGTGGAAACTTTGACTTGGGAATCCACATCAAGAATTTTATAGGATAAAAATTGGGCACCTCATGCACCTATGCCAAGACCATGGGCATGGCGGCCTATCCCTTCCAAATACTCTTGAAGAAATCAACTGGAAAAGGAAATTGATTCCATTAGTGCAATTTGACAAAACTGAGAGCGGGTGGTATCACTATTTCCATGTTGCATATTGCAATACTGCTGGGAGAGTAATGACAATTTTTTAAATGATAATCAAAATTGTAGACAAATACAATATGAAGGCTAACTATAGATGGGACAAACACATAGGCATAGTTAACATACTACAAATAACTACTGAGGAATAGTTAAACGCTGCAAACACTGATATGTGAGCCACGGTTGGGGATCTTATGGTCTTAAAGTAGGAGCACAACTCATCAATAGTGTGCCTAGAGAAAAATAAAAAATGGGAAGATCAGTTTTGACCTTGCCCTTATGTGTGCCCATAATAGAGATATGGTCATTGGGGACCTGAAAGAGGGCATCTCTAACAAACCCAAGTTTACCAAATCAAGCATGGATGTTAGAGTTGATCCGACATAAGGAAGAGAACATCCAATTAAGGACTCTGGCAAGAAATAAACTTATGACCAGTTTATGACCGAAGAAAGAAACAAAGGTTGTCTTGTCTAGGATTTGTAGATAAAATTTAAAAAACACATATTCATACACCTAAGCCTAGTGTAATAGGATAACTAAGGAAAGACTATCAACGATAATAACCCATCTCAAGATGATGGGAGGATTCATGGTGAGCATTTGATTACATGGATAGACTAGATGCATAGTGCACTCAGCACACCATAGTAAAATCACCCTCAGTATCTAATATTCCAATATTTAGCTATGAGTTTTTAAAAATAGAACATAGGCCTAATCCAATTTTCACATATTCATGTAATTGCCATGGCCAAATCCCATGAACTCAAAATGCCTCTACTTCACAGTCCAAATTAATCATCTAAATGGCATGCCTCTAATTTCATCTAATTGGCATGAACTCAGAATGCCTCTAATTGATAGTCCAAATTAATATCTAATTTCCATGCCACTGATTTTAGAATGCCTCTCATTTCACATATTCATCCAATCGACATGCACAAATTATTTCAAAATGCCACTAATTTCACATAATTTAATGCCAATTTAATTTCAAAATGCGTCGTAATTTCAGATTGCCAAATTAATATCTAATTGCCATGCCACTAATTTCACATATTCATCTTGCATCTCAGTATGCATCATTCCTATATTCAACTTCATTAAGAATTTAACAATCATTCATTAAGAATTTACACAATCACTGAAAGCAATATAATCACAGAATGGAAGCAATTAATGGAAGTAATTAATGAACTGAATTTGCACATATCAGCATTTGCCATAACCTTCAAACCATGAAACCATAACTCAATTATTAAATATACTGAGTTACTATTTGGGTGAAATAAAGGCTATCCTAAAGCCGAAACCATGAAACCCTGGTAAACCCTAACCATGAAACCATGACAGTGCTCCGTCAATAATTAAATTCAAACCATAACTACAAACTGCATTGAAATTCATCCCATTAAACACTAGCTTATACCATACCCCGAAGCCATAACCATGAAACCATAAAGGCAAAAACCATAAGCATGAAACCCTCGTAAACCATTACCATGTAACCATAACAATGCTCCATTAATAATGGAATTCAAACCATAACTACAAACTGAATTGAAATTCATGACATTAAACCCTAGCTATCATTACCTCAAAATTCATCAAAATTCATGGACACAGTGAAATTCATCAAATTAAACCCTAGTTTCCATTACCAAACAAGCTTCCATTAAACCCTAGCAACTAATATAATTAATCTTCATGGATGCAGTAAAAAAAACTTTATATTACTGTCTTAATTCATCCTCGTCGATTCAACCGAAAACCCAAAACCATTGCCCATATCATAATTCATCGCCATGGATGCAGAGACCGAAAACACAGTCGATCAGTCGACCAACAACCAAAAACCAGTCGACCATCAACCAAAAACCATTGAACCGAGGACACAGACCCAACTAGACCGAACCAGACCAAACACAAATAGAGAAGGAAAGCAAATCACATCGAGAGACTGATTATGTTAAAAAACACATTCAACAGGAGCTGGTAGGATGAATATCCTACCAAGTGTTTTGAAAAGGCCGCCACCGACGAGCACAAACCAAGAGCGAAGCACGAACCAGGAGCCGAGCATGAACGAGGAGCCGAGCAGAAACAGGGATCCAAACATGAGCCAAGAGCACGAACACCATGAGTAGCCCATGAACTAGGAGCAGAGCACGAACCAGGAGCCGAGCATAAACAGGGAGCCGAGCACGATCCAAGAGCACGAACACCACAAGCAGCCCGCAAACAGGTAGGAAAAGGAGGATGCAACAAAACAAATGTAGCCACAGTCCACGAACAACAGGTAAGCTTCGGACAGCTTCCCCATGCCATGACGCTAAATAGACCACCCAACAAGCATAACCACAGCGGCTCCACTGGACAGGAGAACAACACGTTCAACTCGCCATGCAAGCGATGGAGGACAGCCAACGGATGACGAGGTTTCCATGCAGCGAACGTTTCGAACAGCAATAGGCAACGGACCAGGAGCAGCTTCAGTGCCATGGCAGGCAACAACTAGGGTGGGAAAACGCTCATAGACCAGCCCCGAGCAAAAATGAACGGGCTGGTGGAGTGGCCACGGGGAAACGAACTAGTGGCACGGATGACGAGGCACATTAAAGTGCAATAAAGTCCCAACTACTCAGGATGAGCTGGCGATGACACCTGGGCAAGAAAAAGGTCCAACGGGTGGCATCCAAGTGGCCAGCTAGGTGGCGCATTGGGACCCGCCTCCCTAATTCAAGTAATTTTGGGTTTTTTGAGAATATTGAATCTATTTCTACAATTCGAAAATTAATTTGAATTGTGGAGAATGTAAAATTTAGAATCTATTTCTACACTTAGAAAAATAATTTGAATAACTAAAATATAAAATCCATCAAAAAAAATTCTCCAAAACACAAAGTAGAAACGGTAGCACGTTCAGCCTCCTTTATCAAACACGTTTCAGGACGACTGATATAGAAGGATAAAACGTCATAAAAAGAATTATTCAAAGTGTGAAATTCTGGCCAAATTCCAACACTGGTGGGACATTAAAATTCAGGCGTTATTGGCAGACTAATAATTAAATGAAATCATTTTTGTGGAAAAAGGTGGGAGAAAAAATGTATTGGAGAATCCTTGTTTTACAGAGTTCATATTTATCTTTCTTTTTCCGACATATTTATCTCTTTGAAAGAAAAAAGAGAAAGTTGGAACATCGAAACGTACTTTGTACAAACCAATCGGTGAGTTGCAGCTCAGAGAAATTCCGTCCCTGAGCACAGACATGGAACCCACGTAAAATTATTTTGATTAGTTGGGCATTTAGTAAGGTAACACAGCACCCCCACAATGAAAACAAATCTCTTGCATTGCAACTTTAATCACATGGATATGAGATGGCTGGCCTTCTGCTACGTGGATCAACGCTCATCGCTCGCTCTCTGAAGATCAACCGTGGATCAACCATATGCCTTCAAAACACAGATTATAAACTGATCGTTAATGATGTTAGCTATACCGTGTTCGGCAAATGAGCCTTGACTCGTCCTATTTGTGTCATGGAAACATCTGCTCTTACATCAAACATACAATCTGGTGTTCTGTGTTGGGCATGGGAGAAGTTGTTCCGGGACTGTGTTTATCAAAAGTTATAAAGAGTTTTGGCAACAAGCGGCCAACTGCAATGTCATGGGGGTTTATGAGAAGTGTCGGATTGAATACTTCACAACGAATCTATCGGGGTTTTATACAATGATCTTATATTCTGATCATTTTTTAAAACCATAGTAGCTGAGTTGTGGAGTATCACTCATCACTTCAATATTTCTCATAAGATCATGGCACTGGTCACTTGTAGTCAAAATTCTTTGTAACCTTTGACAAACACAGTCTTGGACTGACTTCTCCCAAGTACCAGCAAATTGTGTTTGTGAACTAATATGACACGATCCCAATGAGGACGAGCACTTGAGAAGCATCAGCCCGAAGATCTACTAAGGCTATTAAAAGGTTTAATCTACAGTTACTTTTGTTTCTTATGGAAGATGTTACAGTAATTTGGCTATGTTATTTTGTGTCTTATAGAGGAAGTTACAGCAAATTGGTTGTGTTACTTTTGTTTCTTTTGGAATAAGTTACACTAAATTTGCTATAAACTAGGTTTGTGCGAAAGAGTTAAAGTTATAAACTGTATGTTAGATCTGTCGAAAAGAGTGCTCCTGTCATAAAACAATGGCTATCTTAAAGGAGAGTAATCTTACACAGATGGGAAGGATTGGTTGTTGAACCACAAGGACCCTGACATATGGGTCGCTTTAGGGTTGTACAGTGATTTTATCTGATTGTTCTGTGGCCTGTGCACCTCTGTTTAACAACCTCTACATACGATGTTGTAAGCTATCTTACATTAGTGATATATTCTTAGGATTTTCCCTTCTCAGATCTCTAAGCCTATAGTAAGCTATCATATGTAAGCTATGATGTTGTAAGCTATCATATGTAAGCTATCATATGTAAGCTATGATGTTGTAAGCTATCATATGTAAGCTATCATACATATGATGTTGTATGCAGTTCCTCTAGTGTTCTAGATTTGTGAAGTGTATAGATAACTTTGTCAAAAGCTTTAATCCGATGGTTCTCTTCCCTGTGCACCTCTGTTTAAATACCCTTTACCTATGATGTTGCAAGCTATCTTGCTTTAGTTGTAAGATATCGTTTTAGGATTTCCCCTTCTCAGCTCCTTCCCTAATCCTGCAGGCAGTTCCTTTGGCGTTCTAGATTTGTAAAGGGCATTGATAACTTCATAAAATATTGTAAAAACCACTTTTCCCTTCTCATATCTCTAAGCCTGTATGCAGTTCCTCTAGTGTTCTAGATTTGTGAAGGGCATATATAACTTTGTCAAAAGCTTTAATCCGATGGTTCTCTTCCCTGTGCACCTCTGTTTAAATACCCTTTACCTATGATGTTTCAAGCCATCTTACTTTAGTTGTAAGATATCGTTTTAGGATTTCCCCTGGTCAGCTCCCTCCCTAATCCTGTAGGCAGTTCCTTTGGCGTTCTAGATTTGTGAAGGGCATTGATAACTTCATAAACTTTTGTAAAAGCCACCCAGAATCGTGCAGAGAAGTGATGCCTTCTCCTCAAGGTTTATGAGAATCCTTTAAGGTTGATCTAACAGGTAAAAGCAAAAAATTGATGTTTCCAGGTCTTCAAGTTGCCTTCAATGCTAGGTAGCCATATTAATTCCCCATGTTTGCGTGGTGCAAGCTGATCTAGAGCCTTTGTTGAAATAAAAAGATAAAGTGATGTAAGATCTTTATGGAAATCAATAGCAATGCATAAGATTATGTACTGTTTATTGAAAACAAGAGCACTGAGTAACTTTTATGTTTATTCTTCTTACAAAAAGTTTCAACAAAAGCTGTGTTGTAATATGGTTGGGTTGGGAGCTTGAGGGACTGGTTACACATTCTCAAAATACATATGTTAGTGCTTAAATGTTTTGTTACACAGCAAAAGAGCGATTCTAACAATTACATATGTTAGCACTTAAGGGTATTGTTAGATTTTAACAATGACAAAATTTTTAAAGTTTTTGAAATAGTAGTTCTTTAATATATTGAAATTTATTGGGACACTGGGTTTTCATAAATGGAATAAATATGTTTTATTGTAATTTTGGGGAGGGGAATGCTCCTGATGCTTCACCCGTTATCTTTTCACTTGGAGAATTTCAAGCAATGGGAAGTTAAGGTCATAATGGCTTTGAGAAATTTACATTCCTGCTTTTGTAGCTAATGCCATGTTTAAAAACATACGAAGGAGAGCTTTTTCATGTATCGTAGTATTAAATGTGAACAAAAGTATAGGAAACTTTTCTGTGAGAATATTTGAAATAGCAATTTTGAATTTTGATGGGAGTGAGACATGTGACCTCTCACTGTATAATGGATTTCAAAATAGAAATTCTCCTCTATTTTCATGATGCCTAATAAAAAATAAGTATCACTTGAGTCAATATCTCATTAAAAATTAAATATCACTTTATCCAATATCTTATTAAAATTTTAAGTTTGTCCATTTCCAACTTCCTTTATATGATATACATATTTTTATTAAAATTTTAAGTTGGTCCATTTCCAACTTCGTTTATATGATATACATATTTTTATTAAAATTTTAAGTTGGTCCATTTCCAACTTCATTTATATGATATACATATTTTAATTAGAGATTTAATATTTTATTTTAATTAGAGATTTAATATTTTATTATAATTATGAGAAATATTATTTTAAATTAGCATAGATCCATCTTAAATCTGTATCTATCAAGTTCTGAGAGGGATCCAATTTCTTGATGTGTATTTCTTTTTTAAAATTTAAACTCAAGAAATTTGATCTCTTGGTTTAAGGTTTAAGTTTTTATTTTATAAACTAACATCTATTTTTTAATTACTTTTCACAATATTTTATTTTATGAATCAACATAGATTTTTTTTTAAATACTTTCCATAATTTTTTTATTTTATGAGGGGACATGAATTTTTTAATTATTTGGTTATAAACATTAGTTACAACATCTCCCCCATACTGGACTGTAGAGCACATCGTTTCACTCGGTGCAATTAAAATTCTTTAATTCAATACAAAAGATTTCAATATAAAAGAGGCTAAGGACAAGTGTAGCTAGAATTAATATGGTTTTCACAATGTTTTCAAATTCTAATGAGAGAGAAACAATACATGTATTATGAAAATCATTGCATTATGATCAGTTAGACAATGTGATATATTTAACTATGTATGTAAATAATAAGAGATCAAATTTCATGCTAAGATTAAGATTAGCTCTTGGAGTGATAAAGTGACTTGAACTGCCTCCAAGATTCTTGTGATTAACATGACAATTGGCAAGATGGTTTTACAACAATTCTTGAAGATCAATGTTGATCCTATAAAAGGGGATCACAACAATGTAAAACAGATTTAAAAGTACCAGTGAATTATATACATTTGTATTAGTTCTCTATTCCCCTTTCATGGTTTACAAGTCCTTACTACATTAATTTATTTAGTTTAATAAGTCTCCATGTATTAATATGTGTTATAGAGAGAGAGGGGCTTGATCGTTGATTCTGTTTTAATCATAAATTCTTCCATGTGTTCCTTTCTTTAATTGTGTGCCTAAAACTTATGACTTGTTTTTGTTGCTTATAATTTATGTTTAGTAAGTGCATTTTCTTGATCTTATACATCTTTGTTTGTTGATTGATTTGTTGTTTCTTTTTTTTTTTATCATCGCTAACTATGACATCATTGTGTATGTGGATGCTTAGGCATTGACACACACATGTGTGTGTTTTGGCATTGTTGACATCAAACTCAAACAAATAAAGACAAGTAAGAACTTAGGTAGGGATTTAGCAATTGAAAAAAAAAACTTTAGAATGAGATGTTGAAATGATGAAGGAAGAAGGATTGAGTACTAAGAGTTAGAGGTGTGATATCATGGAACTTCTTGCACACCCTATTTTGGCTCAACAATAAGATTTTTTATCCTAACTAACACATCCATGGAACTAGGATACCTACTTACCCTCTTGGAAATAGAATACAATGTAGAGTGCTACTTAAATTTCATCACCTTCCTTGAGGCCAACAAGAATCTTAAGCATGTGTTATTTATTCTAAAGTTTATAGGGGGTGTATACTTGAGTAATTAGTGGTTGTAATATAGGATAATTATTCAAAATTTCATCCCAAAGAATATCAATATTGTGAATATTTCTATACTAAGAAGTCAAATACTTCCACATTGGGTATTTTGAATTTGAAATCGAACTCACTCAAATGCTTATACATTGTGTCAAATAGTCTTTTTAATTTGAACTCACACACAAGTATGGCCGTATATATGTTGGCATGCATTTCTCACACCTTCACACTTTAAACATAAGCATATGTGCTTGTAACATGTACTCTTCATCATCATTAAAAACTATGAAATAAATGTATTCAACCACCAAACCTATATTCATTTTATCAAATTTAAAAACTATGAAATAAGTGTATTCATCCACCAAACCCACATTCATTTTTATCAAATTTATCATTGAAAAATTGAAACTTTTTAAAGGTGAAAACAAATCAATACTTGAAAGTACTTGCATAATTTTTTTCACATGCCATATTTTAACACCATGCCAACTTTCATCAAGTTTGTCAAAATAAATATTTAAGTATTTTAATTATAAAAGATTCAATGCCCTTCTATAAAACTTTACAGGTTTAACAATTAACCTTGTTGGAGCCTAATCACTACAAGGAAAAGGCCATGTAGTGGAGGTCATAGCGGAAGTTTTTAGTGTTACAAGATTGGGAAAAATTGTCCAAACAACCTCTACCTTCACTGCCATTAGTAGCGAATTTTTTTACATAGGTGATAGCACATACAATTTATAACTAAAAAAACTTAGCGCCCAGACGTTTTAGCGGAGGTTAATTTACTGGTGCACATAATAGAAATTAAGCGCACGAGTGTGTTTTAACCTATAACGCATCGATGATGTATACTTAGAACAGATGCACCGATGCACTCAACCATTACAAGCATTGAAAAGAATCAAATTGTAGCGCTGCACTGGTGCTAGAGTATATTAAATACGCACCGGGGCGTCTGTACAAGAGAAGCACCAGTGTGATATTTTATATCATACACATTCTACATTTTTTCATTACATTTATATTTAACGGTGTCGTACATTTATCCGGCTGCATCGGTGCATTTTATGCACGAATGCATCGATGCATTTAATAGTAGAAGGAACTGGTGCTTACAAAATATCAACCTGGTCCAATGCATTTAAACACATGGAACACACCGACAGACTTAAAAACTAAAAATCGCTTTTTATAAGTTGTGATCATTCTCGGTGTGCATAAGCAATCTGAATGAACTAGTGCACAATCTTGTAAACGCACCAGTGCTTAATGTTTTACACACATCTGTGCTTAATTTTCGTCTATACGCACCGGTACGCAATGTTAGTATAAGGGCCCCGATGCAACACATATTATTAAAAGCACCGAATATGATTATGTTAAGAATGGATACTGATATTTGATTCAAATATATATATATATTATATTTTTATTTTTTTTAATTTTATTATTCATCTGAAATTGAAATATTTGTTTATAGTAAAATTCATTTCACTTTTAATTATTGAAATTGTTTATTTGGATTAATTTCTTATATCATAGATGCAAGAATCTATTGTAATATTTAATCATGTCCATACATTTAATTACCAATTTACCATATACGAATGTTGTATTATGAGCATTTCAAATGGCCCAAACAGACCCCATGAAACCCCAATTCGAGCTCCCTTCTACCCAAGAGTTCTACAACACCAAAAATGCCCTATTCCTAACTAAAAACAAGGAAACACAGGGAAAACGTGGAGGGAAAACACCCAGGAAGCTCCAAAAATGTGAGAGAGGCAAAATTGGTTGATGGGTAATGGCTTGGGGAGCAATTCATGGCTCTTTTCTTTCCCAAGGAGCAAAACACATTTTTCCATGAAGGGTGGCTTGCCCATACTCGAATTTTGGATAGCCACACCTCCCATTCCCAAAGGCATTAACTGTTTCAACCAACTCTTGGGAGAAAATGAATGATTGGGTACAAAAGTCAACATGGGTAGTTGAGGGTTTATGGGTTCTCTCATTGACACTTGGCTTGACTTGATTGGTTCAAGGGTTTTAATGTTTCCTTCCCAATTCCTTATAAAATCATGCCCCCATCTCTTGTTGCATTTCATAGCTAGTTGTGGGTATTTTATTAAAATGCATATTTACATGATGTTTGAATTCCAATGTGCCTAGCTAGCACGCAAAGCATATACATCAATAAATCGATGGCGGGGCCTTGGCCTTGAGCTCCTCACCATGATTTTATAACAATATTACATCATTTACAATTTTGATGCAATAGGGTCACGATGGGGATGTGACATACCCTCTCCCTTGGAATAACACCATCCTTGGTGTTCCAATACTTAGGAATAAATACCCACTTTACACATGTCCAAAATTAAAAAAATGTGGCAGGTCTGTCCTGCATTTCATCTTTTGCTTTGAACCTTCAGGAACAAGTACTTTGGCTTCCATAAGCTGCTCTTGTTGGAGTTGATCTTCCAACTCTGCAGGTGGGAATTGGTCCACAACAATCCCTTCCCTTCATTACCCTTCCAGTTGATCTATAATTCTGGAATTTCATGGCTACCATCTTTCTTCCCATCCTGGCAACTTATTGATAAATATTTCAAGCCAAAACAAATAGCTTTTGGTCTGCTGCCATGATCAAGGTGCACAAATGGCTCTCACTTTTCTCACGAGCAACACTTGGCTGGTAACAGCTGCAACCAATGGATTTCAATCTCTCACCTATGAGACTCATCATGGCAATTCATGTTATGACAAGCATAACACAATATTAAAATTAGTCAATTATCTTCCCAATTGACCTGGAAAGTCCGTTATTTACTCATGAGACTTCAACACTTTTCATGCTTTCCCAATGTACACATTAACTCATTCATGTTCATCTTTTCACTGGAAATTAACTATTTCAGCATTCACAATTTATTGCAAGCAATAAACACAATCAAATTCCAGTCACAACATGCATTCAACAATCCCCTGTTTCTGAAATGCATCAATCAAAAGAAAAAGAGAAGAGTAAGAGTTTCCGCCTCTTAGTCATGTTCCAATTCGGAGCTACACCGCCATGGTGGTTTCATGCTCCTTAGCCTCTTTCACTTCAATGTGAATGCTTGACTTGCCCTTCTTGGCTATGAGACTTAGTGTTTAAGGTCTGTCTAAGGATTTTAAACTAGGGAATCCTTCCCCATTGTTTCCTACAAAACCTTTGGCTGCTAAGACTCACACATGTCCACTAGCACCATCTTTCATTACTGCTCACATTGAGCTCTTTCGGACGATCACATGTCCACATGCATCCCTATGATGCCTTCATAGTCCTTGCTTCCAACAATACCTACACTCAAACATTGAATCAATTCACATGTTCAGTTTATTGTCATAAGTTTTATTTCTAAACAAGAGTCTAAGAAATCATAAACAATTCATATATACATGTATATTCATAAGCAAGAAACTGCAAGATAACCAAATACTTATCTGTATTGGATGTCTTCACTTTATTCCACATGATCCTTCTTTGCTTTACAAGCATTGGATTTCTCATGAATACAATAACGAATGTTGGGCTAGCACGCAGGCTACTCCACAATCATTCGAATGTCAATGCCAGGCCAGTACACCAACTGGGTTTTATCAATTAATTAAGGAGTGTTTGGCCAGCACCCTGATTGCTCCACAACATCAAGTGGTTAATGCTCCCACCAACTATTCTCTGAATTTATCGAGCATCAGTTACTCTCTAGATTTACCAAGAATTTTAGCGCCTAACCAGTTACTCTCTAGATTACCAAGAATTTTAGTGCCTAACCAATTACTCTCTGGATTACCAAGAATTTTAGCGCCCAACCAGTTACTCTCTGGATTACCAAGAATTTTAGCGCCTAACATGTTACTCTCTGGATTACCAAGAATTTTATAGTTCTTTCAGGGTCTTTGATTTCCTGCAATGACCAAGGTTTCCAACAAAGAAGCAATAGTGTATCAGCTTATATGTTAGAAGACTTATACTTGAAATCTTCATTATTCCAAACAATAAATAAATGAAAATAAATACTTATTTGTATTGTGCATTTCCTTTTTGGTCCACAGGGTCTTGCTTCACTTTGCAAGCCTTGGGATCGCCTATGGACTTGGATGTTTGGCCAGCACACATGCTACTCCACAAAATCAAGTAGTTAATTCCCAACCAGTACACCTTCACACCAACTCGATTTACCAAGCATTTGGTGGTGCCCAACCAGTCCCATACCTGGTTGGCTCTCTCCATTGCCAAGCCAACACATCCATTTGGGTCATCAACCAATGGAAGGAAACTGCACCACCAACCATTATAGGTCAAGGCTCTACCACTCTTCCTTAGGCTTGCTTAATACTTTCACACGTGTCACAGCCCTTCATGCGCATAACTGATTCTTCACCCACACAGGGATGGCAATCCTTCTCTTGTGCAAACCCGCAGTTCCCTTTAGGAACTCTTTATGTGACTTTCTTTATTGTAGGCTATCATGGCCCCATGATACCCACTCACACTTCACAAAAGTTACCACTGCTCATACAGTCCTCTTGAGTACCCTTTCTTCACTTTGCCTCTCAACGTGCAACACCAAATTGCACCTATGTAAGCTGAGAGCACAAGAAGGATAAGTAGGCTCATCAGTATTGCTTCTCTAAAATTGTAACCATATTTCATAACATTCACTATCAAGTATTGAAACATCAGGAATGCGTCCATTCCCTTAGGGTGTAGTCAATATTGACAGCCCTAACATAACCCAAGACCTGAAAGGTATGCATCCCCTTTCTGATGTGAGTCATGTAGGCCTTAGTCACACTCAAGTAGTCTGGAATAATAATGAAATAATAAAATATTCCCTGCATATTAATCTAATAACCAGGCATGTACATTCTTAGTTAGGGTTACAGAGTACTCATCCGTTTTACATATCTTTCTTTTCTTCGTTTGCAAAGAATGGGGCTCCCTTCTCTGAGTCAACAGTCCTTCCTTTCGCCACCCCAATCTTTCATGTTCCATAACCCACACATTCCTTCTTGGCATAATTTCACCATTTCACTGACATGGTCTCACCCGAAACCCATTTCCAAAGCATGGGCTCCTTCCCGTGGAGTTTGGCTTCTGCAGGCCATCACACATGGTCTTCCTGCAATGTGTCTTCCTGGCACACTTATCAAATAGCCAAACAGTCAACAACTTTTAACAATAAACATCAAACCTAATTGTTTCATAACCAATCAATCGCATGAATAATTAAATTCAACATGAATTTACAATTATGTCTACTACAGAAATTCATTTGCTTAGCAATGAGGCTATCCTCATATTGTTTGAATCTTGTAAGTGGTATCACTTTGTCCATTATGGTTTCACCCTTGATACCATACATGAACATCCACCTACCACATATCTTCCTGACACAATTTTATATAAGCCAAACAATCATTAGAAATTTTTAGCAAAATTTGAAATTTGAAATTTACAAATCTGTTTTCCTACAAAAATTAGATCTGTAATCATGAGATTATTCTCATAAACTTAAATAAAATAATTTCCAGATTTGTTTCATGCATAAGTTACAACCATGAGAACCTTCTCATAAACTTTGGCTTTTGCACATGGTAGATCTCGATCTTTACTATGGACTTATCCTCATTGCCATACACAAGACTTTTCTACCTGAAAACTAAAACTTCAATTATCCAAACACGTTTTGAGTATCTATGCATATAATCCTTTCATTGCCACGTCACTGAAGTGATCTCAGAATTATAACACTCAATAATTCAAACACCTTTAGCTGTTAACATTCGAAATGCAATGACATATATATATGTATATATATATATCATTATCATAATAAAATTGCAAGACATAGTCACATTATCCATGCAATTTAAATAAATTGTAAATACTCATTACTTCACATTCCATGCAACTATGTCCTTCCACAGAGCACTCTGGTAGCCCATCAACATGACTACTTTGTTTATGCAATCATTCTCCTGCACTCATAGCAGCTCATGAAATGATCTCATAATTTTCAACAATTCATCATTTCATCTATTATCTAATTGCATTGAAACATATATATATCACAACCATGCATTCACGCAATGCATCACAACAAGCACATATGCATGCACATTCACAACATTTACATAATATTTTGATGTGCATTCACTCAATGAATAACCCCTCAATACAACCTTGCAATAATCCATGAATACTATGGATTCCAGCATATTATGGCCTAACCATGGTGGTCTCATATGCCCTACACTACCACAACATGACCTTAAGTCATCACTTGCTTTGGTTGTTAAACTCACAACCAACATACACAAATGACATGATATAATTTCACATGAATGCATTGAGGTTTCTAAGAAATTATAGGGTGTAAGGATTCCTGCCTTCACTTACCCACACCTGACCATACTTGGTAGGATTATATTTATTAGGATATTCCTATACTCCATCGTAGTCCTACTAGCATTTTCATCCTTTGCATTTTCGGTCTTCCATGCAGCATGCATTCTACATGCATCTGCATGCTGCCCAGTCATCAGGATGATACCTCCAACACTTAGTCCCTAGTCTTCCAGTACTCGGGAGCTTATTTCCACTTAGATTGAGCCCTCCTAGACAGTTATGCGCCCACATCTCACCATCCACTTGACAAAGGTTACCTTCTTCACCTACCAATCCAGTTATCTTCAGTTAACTGAGTTCTCTCCTTGATATTAGGCTTGACTCACTCTTAACTGACCTTACCACTCCGATGGACCTCCAGTGTAACTAGACTGCTCATTTTGACTTCAGTTAGCTCCTCATGCACCCTCCATTGAGCCTCCTTCATTGAGTTAGTTCCAGTTACACTCAGTTACACCTACCACACTCAGTTAGACTCAGTTTGACTAATGGTTGACAGTTGCTTGAGCATTGATGACTCTACTGATGATGAGATAGACTACTAGTTGTGCTGCGATGACACTCCAGTGTTCTTTTGATCACTCCATGAAGTCCAATTCGAATTGCCACCTTGGCAATTGAATTCCTCATGCATTGTATTATTTATTTGTCCATTTGTGATTAATGAATTAGTGTGTGTGAAGTATTTTTGCTTCTATCCGAGTTCTACTGTATTATTATTCTGTTGCTCATCTTACTGTATTGACCACTCTTAATCTTATTCCTAAATTCTTTCTTGTGAGGTATACATCATCTCTTAGATCTTCTTTAACGATTTTCACATGGTATGAGAGCCTGTTGAGAGTATTTTTTATCTCCATTCCTAAGAGTTTTTTGCAGGTTATTATCAAGATTTCGAGTGGAGTAGTTGCAGCAGTTTCTACACTTTTGCAGTAGTAGCAGTTGTAGATATTTTCTATTGTTTTTGTAGGTCTTTTACAAATTCCATGTATTCAAAAGAAATCCATCCTCTTTCTCCATTCAACTATGATGAATGGAAACAAAAATAAATAGCATATTTGAAGAGCCGTGGTCTCTTTGATTATTGTTTTGAAAGAGAGTTCGAATCCTCTGAAGAAGAGATTGATTGGTTAAATAAAGGTGACAATGTCTGTGCAACCATGATGTTTGCTATGTCACGATGCCTGGTACACCAATACATTGATGTTGAATCTCTGAAAGAGCTATGGGCCCACCTGGATGAAAGATTTGGCTATTAGAATGAAGTGATTGGTCCAATCCATTTCGAGAGCAAGCCCACTATTGCATTCGCTTTCCTTGATGATCTCACAGATCATGAACCAATATCAAACATATCTCATATTGAAGTTATCCACAAAGAAGAAGAACTTGCAGATTCTACACTCATGCTCCAAATTTCTTCTATTTCGAATTCTGTGCCAGCTCACACTCTAGAAATTGCAGAAGGTCCTAAATCCTCTCTTGCACTAGAGTCTATTGGTTTGCATCATGATCTATTGAATGTTTCAAAGGTAAAATCAGCCATTGGAGGTAATTCATTCGCTCTCCTTGATCACTCACCTCTTATGTACTACTATATGATCATTATTTCATGCTTTCAAAAGTTTATTGAAGATAATGGCCATTTCCATTCGCTTGGGATAATTTCTCATGCATTTACTAGTTTTGATCTCACCTCTAAGGGTTCAAAAAAGATCTCAAGAAACCATGATTCAATTCTTGGATCTAATTTGGATTCCAAGCAAACACTGATATTTGATTTCCATTGCCATTCACTTGGGATAATTTATCATGCATTCAATGGTTTAGATCTCACCTCAAATGGTTCAAAGGAGATCTTAAGAAAAAATTCTTTAAGTCTTGGATATGATTTTGATTCAAAACATTTACTATTATTTGATGGTACTTTTTGGCATAATCTCACCCATGATGGTTCGAAGGAGAAGACAAAAGACTATCTGCACATTCATAGATTTGATCCTACCTCAGCTGATTCGAATCACAGGTTCAAGGATCATCCTCATACTTTTGGATTTGTTCTCATCGCATTCATCTGAAGAGCAAGTACAAGCACATACCTTTTGAGCATGATCCACTTCTTCCCAAGAAGAAGATACCTCCAGACATATGACGAAGCATCACATCTGCTTGAGTTTGGAGCATTTGTTTTTGTGTGTGCCTTATAGTCTATTTTGAGGGGGGTTATTTTTTCCATGAGGTTTTCCCCATTTCCTCAGTTTATTGACTGTTATTATTATTCATTGTATTGGGTGACCTTTGGTCTCAGTTACAAGGGCCCAGGATGGATTAAGGGGGGGTCTTAGGATATTCCTATACTCCATCCTACTCCTATCAACATTTTTGTCCTTTGCATTTTCAGTCTTGCATGCAACATGCCTTCAGCATGCATCCACATGTTGCCCAGTCATCAAGTTGATACCTCCAGCACCTAGTCCCTAGTCTTTCAGCACTCGAGAGCTTATTTCCACTCAAATTGAGCCCTCCTAGCTAGTGATGCACCCACATCTCACCATCCACTTGACAAAGGCACCCTTCTTCACCTACCAGTCCAGTTGTCTTCAGTTAACTGAGTTCTCTCCTTGATTTTAGGCTTGACTCACTCTTATCTAACCTTACCACTCCGATGGACCTCCAGTGTGACTAGACTGCTCATTCTAACTTCAGTTATCTCCTCATGTGCCCTCCACTAAGCCTCCTTCATTCAGTTAGTTCCAGTTACACTTAGTTACACCTACCACACTCAGTTAGACTCAGTTTGACTGATGGTTGACAGTTACTTGAGCATTGAAGACTCCACTGATGATGAGATAGACTACTAGTTGTGCTCCGATGACACTCCAGTGATCTTTTGATCAATCCATGAAGTCCAATTCGAATTGCCACCTTGGCATTTGAATTCCTCATGCATTGTATTATTTATGTGTCCATTTGTGATTAATGAATTAGTGTGTGTGAAGTATTTTTGCTTCTATTCGAGTTCTACTATATTATTACTATGTTGCTCATCTTACTACATTGACCACTCTTAATATTATTCCTAAATTATTTCTTGTGAGATATACATCGTCTCTTAGATCTTCTATGAGGATTTTCACAATATTCCCATTCAAACACTCAGTCTCACATGCAAACAATTCAACATAGTTTAAACATAGTTGAAGGGATCTCACCAAATCCTCTTTCAACATTCATGCAATTAAACACAAATAACCATTACCTACATGGTTCTTATTAACATCGCTTGATGTTACACAATCAGTTGGCCTCTTACCAAGGCTTCACAGCCCTTTCGCCAACCTCATGATCATAGATTTGTTGCACCATTATTTCCTCATAAGGCTTTTGGTCAGATGCGTTAACATCATCCACATCTTTAGCCATGCTTCAGTTTTTGTCCTACAACCATTGCGAATATCTCATATGCACAAACATTTCACATGCACTGTGCAATGTTTCTTAATATGATGTCTAGTGCATAGTCATATCATCTATCTAATCTCTTGCATTTTCAGTCATGCTTCTATGGTCTGATTCATACAACCATTATCAACATCATTAATTGGCATCAACCATAAACAATACCATTAATGGGCCACTGCATGTGTAACTTTTTTACCTTTACCCCTATGCAACATCATGCTCACGCATAATCAATTCACATGCACTATGCATTGACTCTTTAATCATTCCCACTAATTTATATGCATTTAATCTATTGCTCTCTTGCATTTCCAACATTCTTTTTCCATAATTTATATGCATGGCAACTTTAGAATTATAGATACAATATCAAGAGAGGAGTTAAGGAATTCTCCCTTTCCAATTTCCTCATTGTAGCATGGAATTTTCTCTTCCACATCATAGTTGATCCAATTTCATGGGCTCTCTACCATTCACACAAGCAATCATTAGCTATGATCTTCTCACGAACTAGCAATTAAATATATGTATGCATGTGTATAACATTCATTCTTAATACTTTCCAAGCATACAATTATTATGCTATAAACATAAATACTTTAAGGTGAGAGATTTCCCTTTCATGAATGTTTCCTTACTGCTCCCATTGCTTTTCCGCAATGCATATTATAGCCAATTACTCTTAATAAGGATTCCAAAAACCTTCCATGCAATTCCTGCTTCTCATTCCAAGCATAGAGAATGCATGTCACACTTTCAACGATTGTGACCGGGGGACACCGGGGGTCAATGGGGCTTGTCTCCTTGTGGCAATGCCTTTGTTTTTTTTTTAAAAATCTTTCAATTTCGCATGTTCTGACGCATAATTTCAAGGCCATTTTTTGCTTTCGGACACTTGAAATTCACCCTAGAAAACTGTTGAAATTCTCTGTTTCAGCAGGCTTAGCAATTTCTCCTCCGACCATGTTGTGGCAATTAAGGTTAAGATCGTTGACTGTGTCACAGAAATTAAGTCTAAAATCGTTGACCGCATCGCAGTGATTAAAGCTAAAATCGCCGACTGCGTCGCAGAAATTAAGTCTAAAATCGTCGACTGCATCGCAAAAATTAAGTCTAAGATCGTCGATCGCGCCGCAACGATTAAGGCTAAAATCTCGACCATGTCACAGAAATTAAGTCTAAAATCATTGACCACGTCGCAACGATTAAGGCTAAAATCGTCGACTGCGTCGCAGTGATTAAGGCTAAAATCCCCGACTACGTCGTAGAAATTAAGTCTAAAATCGACGACCGCGCCGCAACGATTAAGGCTAAAATCACTAACCGTGTCACAGAAATTAATTCTAAAATTGTAGAGCACGCCGTAGTGATTAAGGCTAAAATCGTCGATCGCATTGCTGCGATTTAGCTCAAAACACACCAACTGTGTCGCACCCAATAAGGCTAAAATCGCTGATAGAGTCCTGGCAGAAAACTCAGAAACACTTAGAACATTTTCAAATTTTCAAAGTTTTCAAAGTTTTTTATAATTATTAATGATGAATAGGAAGCATACTTACCTCTCCAACTGTGATAGGTATCCCATGAAGGCCCAAATGTTGCAACCATTGCTCTGATGCCATTTTGTCACATCCCCTTCCATGGACCCATTTCGAGGAAGGGAACATGATGCCAAATTCTGTGGGGCTTTTACATAAACTCAACTCGTTCATTAGGTTCATAAAAAAAAATGTGTGCAGCTGCAAATTAAGCAAATATTCACAGCGGAATAAAACATCATCCACACACATTATATATGCATTCAGCAAATCAATAATGATCATCAAATTAAAACACTGGAGAAGTAATTACACACAAAGAATACTCATCTTGATGTAATGTTGTCCCAACAACTGGCTATGTCACTACAACGTTCCACCCAACCATAGGTCTCTACCCAGCTTGTATTATTTCAGCACTCAGAGACCACCCTCGAGCTGGGCATGATTTCTACAAGGAAAAGGGGTATTCAAGCTCATACACAACCAAATAATCATTTCATTTAAGCCAAGCCAGTCCACAGCTGGGTTTATCAGGATGAATCTGAACCCTCTTCATTTATGGATGCTTGCACTTAAGCTCAAGCCAAAGCAACAGATACCCATCTCAACCCCAACATTCTCTTACATACAACAAACTCAAAAACTGGGCATGGATACACATTTCCAATAATCGTATTTACAAATAGGATGGCCATGGGCTTTCCCAAAATCGTGGGCACACCAAAACAGACTATGGAAAGGGGAATTTGACCACAGGGAGAAAAACCGATTTCTCCCATAGGTTATGAGCCTTTCAAATGGCCCAAACGACCCCCATGAAACCCCAATTTGAGCTCCCTTCTACCCAAAAGTTCTGCAACACCAAAAATGCCCTCTTCCAAACTGAAAACAAGGAAACACAGAGAAAATGTGGAGGGAAAACACCTAGGCAACACCAAAAACGTGAGAGAGGCAAAACTGGTTGATGGGTAATGGCTTGGGGAGCAATTCATGGCTCTTTTCTTTCCCAAGGAGCAATACGCGTTTTTCCATGAAGGGTGGCTTTCCCATACTCGAATTTTGGATAGCCATACCTCCCATTCCGCAAGGCCTTAACTATTTCAACCAACTATTTGGAAAAAATGAATGATTGGGTACAAAAGTCAACATGGGTAGTTCAGGGTTTATGGGTTCTCTCATTGACACTTGGCTTGACTTAATTGGTTCAAGGGTTTGAATGTTTCCCTCCCAATTCCTTGTAAAATCATGCGCCCATCTCTTGTTGCATTACATAGCTAGTTGTGGGTATTTTATTAAAATGCATATTTACATGATGTTTGAATTCCAATGTGCCTGGCTAGCAAGGAAACCATATGCATCAATAAATCGATGGCGGGGCCTTGGCCTTGATCTCCTCACCATGATTTTATAACAATATTACATCATTTACAATTTTAATGCAATAGGGTCAAGATGGGGATGTGACATACCCTCCCCCTTCGAATAACACCGTCCTCGGTGTTCCAATACTTAGGAATAAATACTCACTTTACACATGTCCAAAATTCATAAAATGTGGCAGGTCTGTCCTGCGTTTCATCTTTTGCTTTGAACCTTTAGGAACAAGTACTTTGGCTTCCACAAGCTGCTCCTGCTGGATTTGATCTTCCAATTCTGCAGGTGGGCATTGCTCCACAACAATCCCTTCCATTTATTACCCTTCCAGTTGATCTATACTTCTAGAATTTTATGGCTACCATCTTTCTTGCCATCCTTGCAACTTATTGAGGAATATTTACAGCCAAAACAAATAGCTTTTGGTCTACTTCCATGATCAAGGTGCACAACTAGCTCTCACTTTTCTCACTAGCAACATTTGGCTGGTAATAGCTGCAACCAATGTCTTTCAATCTCTCACATGTGAGACTCATCATGGCAATTCCTGCTAGGACAAGCATAACACAATATTAAAATTAGTCAATTATCTTCCCAATTGACATGGAAAGTCCGTTCTTTACTCATGAGACTTCCACACTTTTCATGCTTTCCCAACATACACATGAACTCATTCATGTTCATCTTTTCACAGGAAATTAACTATTTCAGCATTCACAATTTATTGCAAGCAATAAACACAATCAAATTCCAGTCACAACATGCATTCAAAAATCCCCTGTTTCTGAAATGAATCAATCAAAAGGGAAAGAGAAGAGTAAGAGTTTCCGCCTCTTAGTCTTGTTCCAATTCGGAGCTACACTGCCATGGTGGTTTCATGCTCCTTAGCCTCTTTCACTTTAATGTGAATGCTTGACTTTCCCTTCTTGGATATGACACTTAGTGTCTAAGGTCTATCTAAGGATTTTCAACTAGGGAATCCTTCCCCATTGTTTCCTATAGAACCTTTTGCTACTAAGACCCACACATATCCACTAGCACCATCTTTCATTACTGCTCACACTAAGCTCTTTCAGACGATCACATGTCCACATGCATCCCTATGATTCCTTCACAGTCCTTGCTTCCAACAATACCTACACTCAAACATTGAATCAATTCACATGTTTAGTTTATTATCATAGGGTTTATGTGGGAAAACAGAGATTCTCACATTCTAGAAGGTTGTACATTGCCCTGGAAACTCCACTCAGCAAGATTTTAGTATGAAGGTGAGTCCACTGGGAATATTAGTAATTCCATGTCAAAGTTAAGGTGTTGAAGGTTTCATGGCGACTCCACATTGAAGAAATCCATCATTTCACCATTTCATAGGCTAGTGCACTCTGTCTTCAAACCAAAAGTTGCAGCTCCATTGTTTTGAGATGGAATCATTGTCAAGAAGGTATGCTCCTATGAACAGGTCTCTTATTCCAAGTTTTCCAAATCGAATACCTAATGTAGATTGGAAATCCTACCTACCTAGATTCAAAGATCAAAAAATGATAATGCTGCCCTTCATTTGGTTAGATTTCATATGCATATACATAAGCTTGGAGTTGAATTGCATGAGGATTCTTTAATGAAAATGTTCATGGTCAGTTTGGAAGGGAATGCAATGTCATGGTATGAGGGATTACCATCAAAAATTTCATGTTTCCTTGAATATTTTCGCACAGTATTTCATGAGAATTTTAAAGATCAGTACCCTTCCTTGCTGCTCGTTCAAGATTGTTGCATGCATATTAAAGGTTTCATTGAAGATTTGGAGAACATGTATGGTAATGACGAATTTAGGGATGAAGAGATTTTAGAAATTTTACATGAAAACTCATTTCATAAAAAAGAAATACAAAACAACTGCCATGGCATTCGAGAAAATTCGCAATAGTTGGTAATGGCTTCCTTGATTGAAAATGACATAAACCAATTTTCTGATTCAACTTGTTAGATTTCTTTTTCTGAAATAGATGATGATTTGCAACAATCTTGTCAATCTTTCTGTGATCAAGAGGGAAGTTGGGACTGTTAATCAAATCGTTCTTCATATTATTCAACTTCTGAAATATTGTTACAAGAAGAGGATACTTATTCCCAATCAGAAAATACCCTTTTGCAGAAGCAGTTTTTTCAAAGTTCTAATACTTTGGTGATTGATTATATAAAGAATTTTAACCCTGGAAATTTTCATCCTTATAGTCCTTCCACATGTTCATTTTCCGAAATCACAAGTATAGAGGAATTTGACCTTGAATTGATGATTGAAGAAGGATATGAACAAAAGGAATTTGCTTCGCATTCCAACCCTTTTCATGGTGAAGAGAAAAATGATCAACCGAGTGATGTACAAGAAGAGGTTTATACTAATTTGTTTTATGAAGATTGCAATTAGCATGTTGAAATTCCTATTATGAATGGTTTTAAAGGGTATTTCAGTCCACCTATATATGATGAATACGTTGATGGATACTTGGATATTGGGCTTGAAAAGGAAGCTAAAATTTTTGCAAGTCCTGGACCAATTGGTGAAGAAAATCGGGTTGAAATTTATGACCGAAATGCTGAAAGCATAATGGATAGTAAGCAGGCTAAAAGCGACTATTTCCCATTGAGTTTTTCTCCTATTGAATTGTTGAAACAAGGAATTAAAATTTCTAATAAAAAACAGAAATTTGAGGTAATGGAGAATGTCATAAACCTTCTATAAGTGGATGAAAAGAATGAGCAATCATACAATCAGTCCCATTATATAGAAAAACCAGTTGGAGGTCTTACAGCAGAGTAGTTCAGATTTCATCCAGTCATGGAGACAAATCAGATTGTAGCTAATGATTTCATCATTGCAAATAAGGAAGACAATGATTCTAATGAAGGTAATACCTTACTTCTCTGCTCTGAAGTATTTGATACAATGACGAAAGGCTTTGAGGTTATGAATAGAAAATTCTTACACCCATTCTGCCATCATCAAGAGGTTTGTGTAGGGTCAAATTTATCTGATCGTGAGGAACGTATTGCAACCTATTGTTACAAAATTCATGATCTACTTGTTGTTGTACTAAGCCCTCCTATTGTTGATGAACCAGTGTGCCATGACCTGCCAATTTATGATGACTATGAGGATGTTTTTCCTGAGTTACTAGCTGTCCCAATTGTTTCGCTAAGACCCTTAGTCATTAATAACCAAATGGCCACTGATTCACCTCTTTATGATGATCATGGAGATGATTTCTCTGAGCACTTAATTGAATATGCTATCTTAGAGGAGTATTCTTCCCATACATGTGACCATAGCTTGCAACCCTTCTGTCATAATTCTATGAATGAAAAAGAAGACCAGATTATTCATTGAAAATGTCATTCACTTCCAGAATCTTTCTATCAAGAAGAAGTTATTCTCCATGATCCATTTGAGAATCAAGATGGTATTTATTTTGAAACACAAGAGCGAAATCAGGTTTTTAATCCAGGAATTATGAGTAGCAAAGAGGATGATATTATTGATATTTCATGTGTTGAAACAACCTCTCATGTTACAAAGCTATAGTTACAACACAATGATGTGTATGAATTTGATTGTTTTAGTATTATTGAGTTGCATGATGGATCAAGCATACATGATTTTCAAGTTCTATTTGAAACTTGTCATGAACATTCAATTCCTATACTTAGCATGAATGACAATGGATATGAGCATAGTACTTATAGTTCTCTTGCATATGAGTTTGCCAGTATACAAGCAAAATCACAGTTTGACAGGGTTCCAGATAAGTTACAGTTGGAGTAGCCTTGTCATGTCAAACAAATGGAAGAAAAAATTGAAGGTCGCCATGTATATGGCATAGTATCTGATTACATGGAGAAATTTTTCAGTTGGGGTTATTGGTTATGTATCTGCCAAAAAGATTACACCTATTATCATTGCTTTTTGCCATTATGTTCTTACTTTCTGATTTTAGTCAAGCATGATGAGAAATTTTACTTATTGGATCACTTGTTTGATTGGTTACATTGACACTTTTGTATCGTCTCATGTTGTAGTCATTTCAACAGCATACGGTTTAGTGATTTGTATATAAATAATATTGACATGGAGAGCACCTTTTCAGCACGTACAGTTCAGTTTCGTTTTGATTTCAAACATTTCAATTTTTCGTTTCAAGTTTCGGCTCTGATTTGTAGCATGTGGTTCAGCCTAAGTGCTCAGTTTGCATTTAGTCTCTGATGAAGAATTAGAGGTTGCATTTTTGTGATAGGAACAACCCAATGGATCAGGCACTTGGTCTACGAGGTTTTTGCTACTTCATAGGGAGGATAGAATCCCCAATTGGAGCCAGTTGTTGACACCCATTTTGTCTTGGGCGACTGGGAGGATTAGACCCCTAAAGATAGTGAATGATGGCCTCTATTTTCAGATCATGAAGACCCAAAAGATGCCAAACGAGAGCTCTTGGCATGTAGTTGTAACTGGAGAATGAAATAATCCAAGGCCCTAAGTTTTAAACATTGCAGAAAGGATTAAAAATGCAAAAAGTCACCCCCAGTTCAATGATTGCGCAAGTGAAGGATGTAGATCTGTGGCGATGGTGATCAGCAGTTGAGAAACAACTTCACGAAAGAAGTGGGGGGTGTTTCTAGCGGAGGCGGAGTGTTTATCCCGCGAGAAATTTGTAAAGTTGATCGACGGGAAGAAGGACAGATCTACGGATGACATTAAATTCGTCAATTTGACATGCATAGGGAATTGACAGTTCCAAATATGCGAACTTTTGGTAGGGACTGCGGGTTTAGACAGCAAAGATCTTGCGGAGTTGAGATCTATGGTGGAATATTTGTTCGCCGATTGAACTAGCGTGGATGACCAACAATCCAAGATTTGCGAGGCATGGTAGGGGGCACATCTTTTGATAGTCTGAATACAAATGAGATCAAGATGGACGGTGTTGGGTCGATCATGGAGATGGACGGTTGAAAATCACCTCTACTGCCAACGAATGATAACCCAATGGAAAGAAGCCACATCAGAGTCGTCATATGCTTTTTCACTTAACACAAAATTCTGGTTAAATCTATTTAACGCCAACCCAGATCTCAGTCATCATTCTCGCTCATTTGGAGAGTCCAGTCAGATGATCATGCAAAAATGATTACTCCTGGTTACCATCATTATCACAATCATTATAAATGGGCTCCCAAATATTACTGCTTGCATCAGTGTTCGAAAGGGTGGTAGGATCAGCAGCTCAGATATCTTTCATTTGAGATCCGGTCATGGAAAAGGATCAAGGATCCAAAATAATTTTTGTACAGGACCAGGTGTGGTTCGATGTGGAGGATAATAACATTCCCTCATCCCATGTAAAATTCGACCACATAGAGGAGAGTACTACCAGCGAACCCGAGGAGCACAGAGGTCGATAAGTGTGCAAGAAAACTCGGCGAAGGAAAAGGAGAGAGGCCCAAAAGGTTGAACAATGCACCCACCAAACCATGGAGATTCTCAGAGATTTTGTTGTTCCCACTAAGGAAGTCGTGCCACCTCCTTCCACAGAAAAAGAATAGGTGGTTGAGTCACTGAAGGTGGAATATTTCTTCGACGCACAAGGCCAAGTAATAGCTCGGACGTATGCTGGCAGTCTATTTTATGATATTTTGCATCCTGTTGTATCAGTCTGTTTCATACTCCTTTTGAATATGTAATATTCTTATAGTTTGGGACCACTTAAGACCTACCAGCTGCTTAGGAGTTGTTGTAGTTAGCAATTGTACAATGACACATGTAAAATTAGGTAGGCCTATCTCTCAGTACTCATTTATAGAATCACAGTGTTGAAGCTGGTTTTGGCAGAGATTCTTGTGTTGTTTACTTTACAGTCTGTATCTCCTTCCTCTTATGTGAATGTGTTTCATGTTTCTCTTTTCCATATTGTATTCTTTTCATGTTTAGATAAGTGTACATTGAAGCAGAATTCATGTGCTCATGCTTTGTTTATTTAATTCCAAGAATCCACAAAAATTTTATGCTAAAGTTAGCATTGGATTCATCCTTGTTATATGCCCACGCTAATGGACTATTCAAATTTTCCTCCATTATCACTAGACAACAACATTTTGACTGTAAATGCATGGCTAACTTGCCTCTGTTTTGAGATTCCACGCAGCAGCATTGTTATTTGATGTGTGTCTTATATTTTGATTCCATTTCCCAATGAATATTCGATTTGTTCCAACAAACACCAACCACAAATCTGAATTGGTTCTTATCCTTATCTCTGGCCTTGTTAAAATACCATAGAGATATCTCTCTCCGGAGAGATAGAAGCCAACTTATCTTTCCTAAAGTGGTTCTGTGGTTACCTCAAAGTGTCCTTTCCTGCAACATTGAGGATCATTTTGAGTGATAAAAGCATCGAAACTAGAAGGACTCATTTGATTGTTGCTTTCATTTTACCATGCATAGTAACCAAAACCACCATGTTTTCCCACTGATGATGATAATGGAATATTATGCTTCTTTCCAAACAATACTTGAAACTTCTTCAAATAGTGACTGTTGCATTTCTCATGAAAGGACAATCTTAAAACATGTCATCGTTAGCAAATAATGAAAACAAAAAGTTATGATTTCTCAAAATAATGTCATCTAGATCATCTTAGCAGATTTATGCTTCCTTTTCATAGCCATCATAACTTCAAAAGTATCCCTCCAACGATTCTTAGCAATTCTGATGGAGTTTCAACAACTATTTCAACAAAATTTATGAATCATTTTCTCACAAACTACAAAGTAGAGTTTATTGAATTTTTTCAAGCATGTTCATACCGTTCTCATGCGTATTCATACCAAAAATAAAGGCTATATGATGCACATATATCGAGATATAAGAAAAGTGGTCTCATGTGATTTCTTAGCAATTCTGATGGAGTTTTAGCAAAGTATAGTGGAGTAACAACAATTTTGAAAATTCTAGTGTGTATGCAAACCATAACTTAGTTGAAGAAGATTTTTTGTAATATCAGATTTCACCTTTTAATGCATATTCCTACCAAAAATATTAGCAATTTGATGCACAAATCCCAAGATATCCTGCTGCTCAAAAATTGTTGTTGAAACTCTACTAAGCCATTGTTGAAACACTATTGAAATAGTGTTGAAACAGTTGAATTTCTCCCAAAGTACAAAATAGCTATGGCTCAAAATTTTCATCCAAGTTCTTATTATTCTATTCCATATTCACATGAAATTTGGGCAAGACTTGGTGTTAAGTTTAAACTAATTTGACTAGCAAGATCACTGAAAGATACATAATCACAAGATAGACAAAGATATTACCCTGGGAAACCCTCATGGGGTACAAAACCCAGCAAAGCTTTCCTCAATAAGATGATCAACCAAAATACAAGATGTGATCCAAGACTTGACCTCCTTCTTCTCTACCTCCTATGCAGACTTCTTAAACACAAGTGCGCTACTTTCTGAGTTGAGCAAGTGTGTCAAATGAGGAGCTCTCCTCCTCTACTTATACTGATTCCCGACTGACCAAAATCCCTAATGGGGCTGACCTCTCCTAGTGAAATCTAATAACCCCTAAATAATAAACCCAGGGCCGACCCCCACATGGTGGGTCTAATAACCCTGGTTACCATAAACCATCGGAGGAATAAACATCTATGGATACATAATATAATCACCTCGGAGGGATGAAACATCTCCAGAATAATAAAGTAAAAATATAATATTCTTAGAAGTTACAATATTCAACACTCCCCCTTAACGAGAAGGATATTATAACAACATCTGTAGGAGCAAGGAGTCATCGACTACATCGTACATGATACATTTGTAAATCATCGGAAGCTTTCTTCAATACATCATCATTAGTAACTCAACCAGTTACTGGAACATCAATCATCATCATCATCGTCATCGCATCGTCAGCATCATCATCACACGATCATCAGCATCGTCATCAACACACATGATCCTTCCTTTCAGAATTACGAGATCAATCTTATCACAATCATGTTTAAGACAATCCTTCCTTTTGAAATTATGGGATTTACGGTCTAAGGATGATTAATCCATACTCAATATATTTTAAGACAATCCTTCCTTTTGGAATTACGGGATTTACGGTCTAAGGATGATTAATCCATACTCAATCTCTTTTAAGACAATCCTTCCTTTCAGAATTACAGGATTTACGGTCTAAGGATGATTAATCCCTACTCAATCTCTTTTAAGACAATCCTTCCTTTCGGAATTACGGGATTTACGGTCGAAGGATGAGTAATCCCTACTCAATCTCTTTTAAGACAATCCTTCCTTTCAGAATTACGGGATTTACGGTCAAAGGATGATTAATCCCTACTCAATCTGTTTTAAGACAATCCTTCCTTTCGGAATTGCGGGATTTACGGTCTAAGGATGATTAATCCCAAACTTGTACCTTTTGAACTGAGGTCCAGGGACGATTCAGTCCTATCATGCCCACTAGGGGCTTCATTCTCGGAGACATATGTCTACAGCTCACTTTAGGACTGAAGTCCGGGGATGATCCAATCCCCACTTGTCCACTAAGGACTTCATTCTTGGAGACACATGCCTACGACTCACTTTAGGACTGAAGTCCAGGGATGATCCAATCCCCACTTTTCCACTAAGGACTTCATTCTCAGAGACACATGTCTATGGCTCACTTTAGGACTAAAGTCCAGGGATGATCCAATCCCCACTTGTCCACTAAGGACTTCATTCTCGGAGACACATGTCTACGGATCAATTCAAGGGACTGAAGTCCGAGGACGATACAATCCCCACCTGTATCCTCATCAAAACATGTATATATATCATCAAGTCATGTATCCTCATCAATACAAGTACATATATCATCAAAACATGTATCCTCACCAATACAAGTACATATATCATCAAGTCATGTATCCTCATCAATACATATATCATGAAAACATGTATCCTCATCAATACATCAATATAAAAACAAGTATCCTCATCAATACAAGTACATATATCATCAAAACATGTATCCTCATCAATACAAGTACATATATCATCAAGTCATGTATCCTCATCAATACATATATCATCAAAACATGTATCCTCATCAATACATCGATATAAAAACAAGTAGTGTAAGTATTCTAAGTATAAGTGTCCTAAATCTAGGTAATCTAAGCATACATAAATATCTAGGTGTAGTAAACAGGTATCCTCATCATCGAACTGGCTATCGATGAGGGCAATCTCATCATCAGTGATTATATCACTCCCCCTTTCAAGGAGGGTCCTTTTGAACTACACCAAGCTTGTCTCGGAAATATTCAAATCTTACTCGAGACAGAGGTTTGGTCAGTATATCAGCAATTTGTTCCTCAGTGCTCACATACTCAAGATTAATAGCTCCTCTTTGCACCATATCTCGTATGTAGAAATATCGGATCTCTATGTGTTTTGACTTATTGTGGAAACTAGATTTTCTGTCATCTTAATACAACTTTGATTGTCACACATGATCACAGTAGGATCCATTTCTAAGTCAAACACTCTAGATAATAATTTTCGAAGCCATACTACTTCAAAACTAGCAGAGTAGGCAGCTATATATTCTGCTTCGGCAGTACTGAGAGCCACACTAGATTGTTTCTTGCTGAACCATGAGATCATGATAGATCCAAGACCATAACATCCACCTGATGTACTCTTTCTGTCTGAAACACTTCCTTCCCAATCAGAATCTAAGTAACCATGTAATCTGAGTTCATGATTTCCAAGATAGTATAGACCAAAATCTACTGTATCCTTTAAATACCTCATTACATGCTTTGCAGCTATTAAGTGAACCTTTCTAGGTTCTAATAGATATTGAATCAGGGTATTTACAGCAAAGCATATATCTGGTTTGGTATTTGTTAAATACATTAATGACCCAATGATTTGTCTATATAGGGTTACATCCACTAATTCTGATGAGTCATTAACTAATAACTTCAAGTTGGAGTCCATGGGAGTGGCCATGGCTTTACACTCCAACATATCAAATCTTTTCAAAATCCCCACAACATACTTACCTTGATTTAAAAAGATTCCTTTTGGTTCTTGCCATACTTCTAGACCTAAGAAGTAGTGCATTAATCCGAGATCCTTCATTTCAAATTCCGAAGAAAGCTTCTTCTTACATTTGACAATTTGATTCTCATTTCCTGTTAGAAATAGATCATCTACATACAATAGTAATATAACAGGTTCATCATCCATAACCTTGAGGTAAACATTTGGATCAACTTTACTCTTGGTAAAGCCCATGCTTGTTAAGAAACTGTCAATCCTTCTGTACCAAGCTCTGGGAGTTTGCTTCAATCCATACAAAGCCTTTTTCAGATTGCATACATGTGTTCTTCCATCTTTAACCTCAAATCCTTGAGGTTGTTCTATGTATACTTCTTCTTCAATTACACCATTCAGGAAAGCTGTCTTAACATCCATTTGGTGTAATTTCCACTTCATCATAGATGCAAGTGCCATGATAGTTCTAATTGAAGTGTACCTAGCAACTAGTGCAAATGTTTCTTCATAGTCAATTCCCTCCTTTTGAGAGAATCCTCTGGCTACAAATCTTGCCTTATATTTTTCAATGCTACCATCTGCAGCATGTTTTATTTTGAATATCCATTTGGAAGAAACCACACTTTTATCTTTTGGTTTGGGAACTATATCCCAAACATCATTTTTCAGTATTGAATGGTATTCTTCTGTCATCGCTTCTACCCGCTCCTTCTTTGAGCTGCCTCTTCATAGCTAGTAGGTTGTTGATCCACAATATCACACATCAAGGCCACATAGTTGGATACTAGCTTTGGTTTTTTTCTTTCTCTTGTGGAGCCTTCAAGAGTTCCATATTTTTTAGCTCCTTGAATAATGTCTCTAGCCCATGCTGGCCTTCTTTTCTTAGATAAGTTTGAAATAGGGGGTTCTTGTGGTTCCAGCATGTCATGGTCCTCTGGTGTATCATCTTCAGGAATGGGCACAGCTTCTGAGATTCTAAGAGGAGTATCTTCTTCATAGACTTCTTCAAGTTGTCACTTCCTAGATTTCTTGAGAGTTGCTTCTTCATCAAAAGTTACATCTCTACTTATTTCCATATGATGAAAACCAGGTATGTAAATTCTGAAACCTTTGGATGATTCACAATATCCAACAAATATACCTTTCTTACCAGAAGGGTCCAACTTTGTTCTCTTTTCTTTTGGAATGTGAATGTACACTGGACATCCAAATATTTTGAGATGACTTAACTCAGGCTTCTTTCCTGTGAACACTTCTTCTGGAGTCTTGAATTCAAGAGCACTATGGGAGAGCCTATTCTGTACATAGACTATTGTCCTAGTTGCTTCAGCCCATAGATACATGGGTAGATCTTGGTCATGTATCATTGTCTTTAAAGCTTCCATGATAGTTCTATTCTTTCTTTCAGCAACCCCATATTGTTGGGGATTGTAGGGAGTGGTTAGTTCCCTCTTGATTCCAGCTTCCTTACAAAAATATTCAAAGTCCTTTGAGGTATATTCTCCACCATTATCTATTCTAAGAATCTTGATTTTCTTTTCTGAGAGATTTTCTATTACGGCCTTGAACTCTTTGAATTTTCCAAAGACTTCATTCTTTCCTTTTAGAAAGTATATCCAAGTCTTTCTTGAATAGTAATCAATGAATGAGAGATAATATTCAAACCCACTTAGGGATTTGGTGGGAATTGGTCCACATACATCTGAATGTATTAATTCTAAAGTATTCTTGGTCTTTGTTTCACTCTTTGGGAAAGGGTTCTTGATATTCTTTCCTTTGGCACACCCCTTGCATTTACCATTATGATCAATCTTCAAATCTGGCAATCCTATGACAGCTTTACTCACATGAGGTAGTGCTTTGTAGTTAATATGAGAAATCCTTCTGTTCCATAGTTCATTACAACTAGTGGCTTCATGAACAAGGGAAACTTCTAGATGTCCTCTAAGTTTGTATAAACCTCCTTCCTCTTCACCGATAACAATTGCATCCTTAAATGATTTTCCTTTGGGCCACATGAGTACTTGTCCATCTACAAATGTAACCCCATAACCTTTCTTATCTAGAGATGAGATAGAGAGCAATTTATTCTTTAATCCTGGGACATATAATATATCTTTCATTTTTAAAGATGTTCTAGAATCAAGCTTGTAACTTGCTTCACCAATTCCCTTAATGGGATATTGATATTCATCTCCTAATGATACCTTATGTGGAGAAGACTTCTCTTCCAAACTTGAAAGAGTTTTCTTATGTCTAGTCATGTGCTTTGAAGCACCACTATCAATAAGCCATGTATCTTCTCCAGGTGTTATAGATCCTGAGAGTGTAGAGAATAGGACATACTCTTCTGCATCTTCTTCTTCATACCTTCTGGATCTTTTCTTGGGGAGGGGCCTTTCTTCTTCTTCTTCATCTCTTTTAGATCTTTTCCTATGAGGCCTTACTTCCTCTTCTTCTTCTTCATTTTCATCTTCTACAAGATGTGCATGATGTCTTTTATGGTGAGGAATTTCCTTCTTCCTTGAGGGACAAAATCTAGCAATGTGTCCTTCTTTATGACAATAGAAGCATTGGAAAGAGGAGAATTTTCTTCTTCCTTTCTTCTAAAATCTTTGAGGAGATGGAGAGTCCTTGTGATTATCCCTTTTTAAGTGAGACTGATTTTTCCTTCTCTTAGTGTGTGTAGCCAAGGCTTGATCATCCTCCTTGAGAAGGGCTTCTCTATTGGCTACCCTAGATTCTTCTTGAACACAATCCTCCCATATTACATCAAACTTCATACTTTCTTTTCTGGCACACATAGTTTGAATAAATGACTCCCAAGGTCTAGTGAGACCATTTAGAGCAGTCATCACAAGTTCATCTTCATCAAGAGTATCACCAATGGCATCTAGTTGTTCCTTGATTTGGGAGACTCTTGAGAAGTATTCTTGAATGGATTCTCCTTTGTGCATCTTGGTACTCTTTAACTGAGTTCTTAGATTCATCTTCTTATTGATGTTCTTTCCTTCATACATTCTTCCTAGGGAATCATACGTTTCCTTTGGAGTCTTCTTGGATGCCGCTTGGGGAATCAAGTGGTCTTTAATAGAATTAGCAATGATTCTCTTTGCTCTAATCAAATCCTTCCTATGCTTCTCTTTGGCTTCATCTCCTTTAGGTTCTGCAACTTCATCCTTGATATATTGAGCAAGATCATTCTCTTCAAGAATGAGACCAATTTTGTATTTCCATGCCTGGAAATTCTCTATACCTTCAAGCTTGTCTTCAAGCTTAGTGCTTGGAGCCATCTTCTCCTGGGGGAGTCCAAGAGATAAGGGATAGAGTAGTACTTACTCGGAAGCTTTAACTTTTCACTTTTCCGGATCTGCAACAGAATTTATGGTTTATCATACTTTTGGTAAAACTAGGGTTTGACTTTCCCGGAGTTCTACCCAACCAAAACCTCGATCCAAGGCTCAAAAGATAGATCTTTAGAAGGGCTATTCAACCATGCAACCAGAATAAAAAATACTAACTTTTGCAGAAACCCTAATTTTGGGAGAGAGAGAGAAATATGATTTCACCTTGTGAAAGATGTTCTATTCAGACTAGCTCTAATACCATGTTAAGTTTAAACTAATTTGACTAGCAAGATCACTGAAAGAAACATAATCACAACATAGACAGAGATATTGCCCTGGGAAACCCTCATGGGGTAGAAAACCTAGCAAAGCTTTCCTCAATAAGATGATCAACCAAAATACAAGATGTGCTCCAAGACTTGACCTCCTTCTTCTCTACCTCCTATGCAGACCTCTCAAACACAAGTGTGCTACTTTCTGAGTTGAGCAAGTGTGTCAAATGAGGAGCTCTCCTCCTCTACTTATACTGATTCCCGACTGACCAAAATCCCTAATGGGGCTGACCTCTCCTAGTGAAGTCTAATAACCCCCAAATAATAAACCCAGGGCCGACCCCCACATGGTGGGTCTAATAACCCTGGTTACCACAAACCATCGGAGGAATAAACATCTCCGGATACATAATAGAATCACCTCGGAGGGACGAAACATCTCCGGAGTAATAAAGTACAAATATAATATTCTTAGAAGTTACAATATTCAACACTTGGCTCACATATTTTGAGAAATGAGAAAATAGGTCACTGAAAGTCTATATTGGCAAATTTTTGCAGGTGTTTCAGCAAACTTCCTAAACCAATTTTTCACAAAATACAAATTGGGTTTGGCTGAAGTTTTTCAAGCAAGTTTTTACTAGTCCAATTCATCTCCACACCAAAAATCAAAGATAACGACATCACGGATTTTGAGAAAAATGAAAATTCGATGTAGGTGATGATAGGCATTTTTTCGAAATCCATGAAGCATTTTGTTTTTCGAAATTTTTTTATTATATTCCTCTCACCACAATGCTTCTTCTCACCAAAAATCAAATTCATATGATGCATGGATCTCGAGATATAGGAAAATTGGATGTAGGTGATACTGGCCATTTTCTTGAAAACCATGCATTGGATTGAGCTGTAACTTACCAGAGTTGTTCTTCCTGATGTTATGCATTCCCTATCCAAGTTTTGTGAAAATACACTTCATGGTTTGTAATGTATGCTTAATTCAATTTTTGCACTTTATATATATGAGAAAAACAAATATGAATGAAAAATGAGAGAGCAAACCAACAAACATAATAACCCCTTCTCCCCCAAACTAAATAATTTCCATGTCCTCATGGGAGAGAAGAGTTTTGAGCTAAATTTGAAATAGACATGTCCCCCAAACTTAACTTGATGCCATTCTCAAACACCTTGGAGGATATAAACCAATACATGCAGTATACAACTATTCTCAAATTAATTTCCACAAACCTTTTCATCTTTAGCAGCTGGTCAATTTATCCATGGAAGAGAACATAATGCATATCTTTTTGCTGAGAATAAGATGCTTGATCAATTATACTTACAATCCCAAGGTGCCCTTAAAATCCTTGGTTCATATGAGAGTATGGCTCATGTCTTGTGAGATGATAAAGAAAGCTGGAATAAACCATTATGAGGACAAGATGTTTCTCAAATAATTAATCCAGGCATCAATGAACTTAGACAACAAATATGACAGTCAAATAAACAAACATAATAGCCATTTATGTACCATAAGAAATATTTATGTAGCAATGCATGCATTAGAATCTTTCCTCCTCATGCTTTGAATGTATAAGATAATGTTGATTTGCATTCAAAATTGCTAAAGATGCTGCTATAGGAATGTAGAGATCAGAATTGTTTGGAGAGTGAGCATATATGGCAAGACTCAATCATTAATTTTTGTGACATCATCAAATCTGATTCAAATTATGTATATCAAATCATAGTATCAAAATGCCAAGTTCACCATGTAACTAAGATATCCCAACAAAGATGTGGTTGCCCCAAGATGAAATCCATAAATTCTAATGGATACAACCTCCAGCCTTACTCATGAATGTAGGCAAAGAATAATTTTTTTTTCAAGAACTCAACAAGTAGTTGATCTGATATTCATTTGCAGTGATCTTGAATTAGTCCATTCACTCAAATAAGGAAGAGTATGTGAAAGTGTTGGCTTATATAACTGCCTTGAGGTTTTCTATATAGACCCAAGTTCTTCATGGTTCAAGGAACCAACAAAAACCCTTTCACCGGCCCTTTCAGCAACAATCTACAAACAGACTGAGGTCTCACTCGAGGCGAAGTTAATGGGGAGGCTACGGAATCAGGTTTCCACAACCGGGTGATGACTGCTTCAAACAAACTGATGAGTAACGCGCTAGGGGGCTCGCGCTGCGGACTGAGGACTATACGAAGTTCACCTTCTTCGCGGCTAACACTTCTATAAGATAAGATGCTTGCACAACTCACGCATCCAAGGACTCCATGGTTCAGAGGGTTGTCAACAAAAGGACATCGCAATTGATCACTGCGCTTCCTCTTTGGACTTAACCAACTTCAACAAGTTTTTATTAATGTCCTTACATATTCCACAATTGCCTTAGGCTATTTATCTTATGACTTATGCAATATGAAAAAGCACAATGTAATGCGCACTTCTGGTGCTGCACTTTGAATGAATCACACTATACCAACTCCGTGGACTAAGTGTTTACCTGATTGAATTATGCATTCATAGACTTAGAAAAACTTATGCATCTAACATTCATCCACATATGTCATACTTAACATATTATTCCCATATTCAATCTTTATGGTGAATACATATAAAAGTGAGACACATAAACTGATACGCAAGATCTTAAGGATTCATGGTAAGCAAATACATAGATTCAAGCACATAAACAATCACACAACACAGTATTTAATGTGGTTGACCCCCAGTATGGGAGCTACATCCACAGGAACTGTTGTTATATTATCTTGGGAAGGGTACAACAGTTCCAGTCTCCACACTCAGCTGTAGACTCTCTTCTCTCTCAATAGGCCTCTGCACATGCAGCTTGTAGAGCCTTTTACAATAGCTTCCAGCAAAACCAACAAGTATTGCTCAATATTATAAAATGAATATCTGAGATTAACCCTTTCCCATACAAAATGTGCCCCTTTTATAGATCATGCCTGAAGGTCATGTCTTTACAATGCATGGGAAAAAACCCTAAGGTTTTGTTTGTCGCAGCACTGTTCTAGAGGTTTTCCAATGTAGACCCAAGTACTTTGCGGTACAAAATAACAACAAAACCCCTATTCACCAGCCCTTTCGGCAACAGACTGCAAGCATCCTGAGGTCTCACCTGAGGTGAAGTTGAGGGGGTGGTTGCAGAAGCAAGTTTCCACAACCTTGTGATGCGAGTGTTTTCGAATGATTATGTATAGCGCGGTATGAGTCGCGCGCTGCGTTAAATGACTGCGTGGAGTCTTCTACTCCGCATTGAGTATTTTCAGGAACAAAGATATTTACACCCTCATTGCGTCCCCAAAACATGTAGTAGGTTTATGAGATCTTATCACTTCTATTCAATTCTTAGTCGACAAACCTTAATCATTCATCATTACTTAGCTTGATAAACAACATAACTTATGCAAATATGTGAGATGCGCAGTGCTATGTGCTTTGATACTGTGATTCAATCCTTAACAGTTAACTGTGTGATTATCTCATCAATCCATTCGTTCGAGACTTATAGGTGCTTCATTGTTTAATATTCCTCTATACATGAACTACTTAGCATCTTATTCCATCCTTTCCACAACGAATACAGATCACAGTAATCATATAACAAGCAATAATAACTTGATGCATGCACTGTAAGTAAGTTAAATCACAAATTAATGGAAATCATACACAACAATCACATAACACAATGGTTTAACGTGGTTCACCCCCCTGGATGGGAAGTTACATCCACAACAACTGTTGTTTATTTATCTTGGAAAGGGTACAACAGTTGTTCCCCTGTGCACTCAGTTGCAGATGCTCTCCTCTTTCTCTCTCAAAATTAGGTCTCTACGCACTCAGCTACAGAGCCTTTATAATGCTTCTCTCTAACAGACCTCACAATATTCAATATTAATCGACAAAATGAAGACTTAACATTAACCTTTCCCTTTACAAAATTGCCTTTTTTATAGATCAAGACCCGTAGGTCATGTCTTTTACATCTTGGAGGCAGACCCCTTAGGTTTACAAAACTGTTGCGGTTTTCCCAAAACCGGACTACTGATATCTGGCAGCGGATCTTCTATTATTTGCGCGCCAACCTGTTGTATCCACCGAGTTGTTCCTTCCTTTCCGGCCTTAGATGACTGGTTCGAGTAATAGTAGTCTTCTTCCCATTGTGATCAGTCACCTACCTCCGATCTGCACCTACCCACTGCTTGGTAGTTATCGACGATCTTTGCCAAAAATAGGTCTTCGTGAACTAACCAAAATAACTTCCTTTATCCATCCATGCTCTACTTAGATGGGTCTTCATTGACATGGCACATCGCGGCGCTATACTCCTCGCAGCACTGACCTCGCATCTCCTCCGATACTATGCTGCGCGCAACTTCGCAACATACCAAAACTTATCCCAAAATTGTTCAAACTTAACTGTGCTTATCTCCACAGTTCTTAAAATTATTCTTGTTCAAAAATGCCCCATTTAGGCCAAGCCCAACAGGCCCCTAACACTTACATGTGGCTCGCCCCCGAGCCACTTGGAGCTTCTTGAAGGTTTTTCGCTACCTGTGGGTTGATCTTCACAGCGAACTCGTTGAATCTTTCCATCAACTTTTCAACCATGATCTTTGTATCTTGTTCCATTTGCCCAACTGTTTCTACCATTTCAAGTGCTACCTCTTGGCCGATCTAGCCTTCCACTTGTTCTTGATCCTAGTTCAGTTCCTTTAACTTTTCTTTGATCTCCTATGAGATCGTGCCGATGTATTCTAATAATGGCTACAACTTATCGCCCATTTCTGTTTCCTTCTCCCGTAATGCTTTAACTTCCTTCTTTAGGTTGTTGATTTCCCTGTATTTTAGGAGTTTCTCCCTTGCTGACAACGCCTTAACCTCCTCACTCATCTTTTCTAGTTCTTCTTGTTTTCGCTTCACTTCCTTCTTTACTTGCTGTAAAGTTGGTTGTCTTCAAGGGCAGTAAATGCCTTCAATGTTGCTTCCAATAGACTCTGGCACTTAGTGACTTCGATAGCAATATTCTGCACCGCGGTCTTCACTAATCCCTGTCTTAACTGTTGTTCATCTGGTGGAGTTTGTGGATTGAGCTGTGCTTTCAGGGGAGCAATTTCAGACTCATGGAGAATCTCCATGTCTTCCTTCTCATTCTTAAGACTATTGACTAGATCTCAAATCTTTATAATATTATCTTCTAGTTCTATTTGTACTTCAAAGTCATCAATGTTTTCTGCAACCGCAGTGATCGTTGTCTCCAATCTTAGTCGATGATCATTCTCATCCTGTAGTAGCATGGCTCTCTGCGAGCTCTCCTTTAGTGCGTCTGTGGTTCTTTCATGCATTTCTTCAGCAACTTGCATCTACAAGTAATGGAGTCCTGGCAATGGTATGCTTGCAAGATCAAGCTCCACGCACTCTACATTCTTTGTATCTAGCATTGCTTGATCTTGTAATGGTAACCTGATAGATAGTGGATGCAAATGGACAATGCGAGACCTTGCAGGAATTGACATTTGTTGCTACGAAGTCCCCGCTGACCCTTTTTCGGCTATTGACTCATGGTGTAATGGGAATCTTCTGCTAACTTCATCAAATTTTTTGGATAATCCTTGTAGTGTAGTGAGGTTCTGATTTAAGCTGTCTTGAATTACCTTTTCCTTCTTCTCTTTGTTTGTCGAAGGTTCCTCCATTTTTTCAGTTACCATCACGGCAATCATTAAATAATCATCTTCATGAAGCACTATGTCTAATTGGTCTTTGTTTGCTTTTTGCTTTTTGCTTTTTGCTTTTTCCTTGGTTCTTTGCATCCTGAATGACTTCCAACGTCCTTCCTTTTGCCTGACTCTTTATCTTCTACAATGGGACATGGGATAGGGTTATCCTTGCCAGAATCACTTTCGATATCCATGACCTCAACTCGGAATTCAGCTGGCCATTCCTTCATTAAGTTCTCAATATCTTCCTCATACATATTATAGTTTCCTTGGTACCAGTCAACATTCTTCATCTGCGCTTTGGGTGAAATGGAGATGCATTTCATCGCAGCATAAAATTTGATAATGAAAATATATTTGCTTGTTATCTGCTTTGGTATGCGAGGTGTGATCATGATGGCCCCACGCAGCTGGTCATAATGTGTAAAATACCAGCGCTATCTCATTTTGTCGCTCTGGATTCAAGTTTGCCCATAGATTCTAAAATCTAGCACCTATGTAGTCCGAAGTGTTTACTACCACTCTGACATATTGCTTCGGTTTCCTCCACCCCAGGAGTTCGATCAATACGATGATCCAGGAGAAGTGGATTTTTCCACCATTGATTTGCGTCTCATTCAATTCTTCAAGGAACTCATTTAATAGATATTGGGACCAATTGAATTCTTGTCCCTCGGCAGTTGCAACGCCAAGTAGTACTGTGCCTGTCTTTACTTCTAATGGTCTACACTTTCTTAAGATTTTTCCCGCTAAGAGCTGTGTGACAAACCGTATTGCCTCGTCCTTTATGTCCTCCATTTGGAAGACTCTCTTCCCTTTAATCACAGATTTTGTTTGCTTCATTAATGTTGCTACTTCTTTATCCTTTTCCTTTCCCTGGAAGAACTTCCTTGGGTCTTCTCCCCTCTTGCTTAATCCAATTATATGGTGGATCAAGTCAATTGACAGGTCGATATTCTGATCCAACCATAAATATCCCTGGTGGATGTGAGCCATAAGAGTTCACACCACCGCGTTGAGTTCCGGTGATCTGTCGAAATGTGGAAGCCTTAGTAGGTTGAGCAGCCCCGACTTGGCTACTCCTGACAACCAGCTCTCGGCGACCAAGGTGAGGTCACCCTTTGCATTCTTCTTGTAGCACGTGTATTCGGGATGGAACTGTGGGAAATTTGGTTCAGTTGGCTTCTCCTTCTGCATTGCTAGCAAATCATAGTCCTCCAATTTGCATTCTGGAATCTTTCCTAACATATTTTTGTCCACCTCTACATGCTTCGATATTGGTGAGAGTGGTATCTCATACTTTGGACTCTTCAGCAGTCTAATGGCCAACACATCCGCTGCACGTGGCGAGATGTAGTATGGAGTCATAGTTAACGGTATTTCTTTATCGGAAAGGGGCTTTTCTGTCTCTACCGAACTTGTCTGCGGTAGTTTTGATCTCGGCGCTACTGGATTTTCTCCTTTGTCTTGCATTTAGGGCCCATGTCTTGGTGATCTCCTTGGACCTTGTTCTGATTCTGTGACAACTCTTTTGTTTGGGGTTCTCATTAACTCGTCAATGCCTCCATGTTGGAACAACTTCACAGTCTCTTCGACCATGACCTCTTTATCAATACAGAACCTCTATGTCATTCACCTGCACACTTAGTTGGCTACTGAGTGGATAACTTATAGTCTAGGGCTTAGGAAACAGTAATTGCAAGAATTAATGAGTGCTTTGGTAATGCCCGCGGTTCTAAGTGTTGCATTATATATAGCCACGGTTGATCCATCTCCGTGCCCCTTAACAGTTAAATAAGAATTAAATGTAATATCCGTTAGCTAAATCCGACAGATTCTTGGGTCATTTCCATCATTAAGTTGTTCAGAATGGCTATCTGTTCTTTAAATGCTCGAGCGTTTGGTGGGAAAGTATTGAATAATAGTTATATTTCTGACCGACACTGTAACAACTATTTTCTGGAGTTCTGCGTCGAACTACGCAACAGGAAATCTTTGGTTCTGCATAGTGATTTTGCGGCATATAGTTTCTTTTATTTCTAGTTGCTATTTTTTGAATGTCACAACAGCGCACTATTTCTTTTCTTCTCTTTCTTTTAATTTATTTTTATTTGTATCTTTTATTTTTTCAACATGGTGCATTGTATATATCTATCTTTATTAGTCTATGTACAGACTCTTCGACAGTTTCTAGTGTTGAATTCTGACTTTATTTGGCACCTAGAAACTTTTCCTTCTGTATGGTTATACTGGATGTTGCAGAGCAAAACTATTGCGGTAAAGATTTAGTCTGCTTCCATTTATCAAGTTGGGTAGTGTATCACCGGCTAAAGTAGCTAACTAGACTACGCCACCATTAGTAACATCTATTAAAGTATATTGTCCAAGCCAATGCATTTTAAATTTTCCAGGAAACTTCATGAATTTACTATCATATAGTAGGACTAGATCACCTACCTGAAAAGACTTATTCTTGATGTGGCGATCGTGCCATGATTTTTCTCGTTCTTTCTGCACTTGCTGGTGGAATCCCGCGATGAAGCACTCTTCTTCCAATCCAACCAAGTGTGATAGACTTTCTTCTAGCGCTGCATGGTCTGCCATCCCTATAAATGCAGCTATTCTCAAGATGGGTATAATGTACTCCATTGGCATTATTGCTTCTTGTCCATAAGCCAGTCTGAAAGATGTATGTCTAGTTAATTTCTTGCATGTCATTCTATACGCCCATAATAAATATGGAATGCACAAGTCCCAGTCATCGCGGTTTACATTGCATACCTTGGTTAGCGCATTCTCAAGTACTTTATTAAATGCTTCAACATTGCCATTTGCTTGTGGGTGATAAGGGGCACTGTGCTGATGATGGATGTAGAACTCTTCAGTTTTATGTTTAGAAAATGGGTGCCTTGATCACTCATCAAAATTTTTGGACATCCAATTCATGTAAGGATGTTCTCAAAAATAAATTGAGCGGCTGTAGTTGCGCTACATTCTTTGACTGGTTTTGCTTCTGCCCATCTAGTGAGGTAATCAGTTGATGTAATAATGTACCTCGCACCACTTCTTTTTCCCGGTGGGTTAATAGGTCCCACGAAATCAATTTCTCATTTCTCTAATGCCTTTAGGGTCAGCTGAGGGTTCAATGGCATTTCATCTCTTCTTGACGGTTTCCCTGTCCTTTGAAAGACACCGCAGTTTTGGCAATGTTCTTTTGAGTCCTTATGAATCGTAGGTCACCATATCCCTACGCAAAATATCTTCTACGCAGTAGCCCTTCCTACATAATGAACTCCTACGACTCCTAAATGTGCATTAGCTAATATAAATGGCTTCTCATGTTCTAATACACATCTTCGCAACACTTCATCAGGTCCTAACTTGTAGAGTTGTCCTGCGATAATGGTGAAGTCTCTGACTCGCACTATCAGTTGCTTCCTTTGTTGCGTACTGAATTTTGTAGGTGCGGACCCGATTGTTAGAAGGTCAATGATATCCTGATAGTAATCATCAGCAACCTGTATAGCAAATAATTGTGCATCGAGCAGATTGTCTTCTAGATTCGTTGGTTCTTCTCCTGACTCGATCCTTGATAGATATCAGGGCCTAGATTTAATCTGCTTGGTTTAACTATTATTTCAAAATCATACTCTTGAAAGAGTAAGATCCATCTGCAAATTCGCCCCCTAACACTGGCTTATTGATCAGGTATTTTAGTGAAAAATGGTCAGTAAACATTGAGAAGTGCGCACCAAGCAAATAGTGTCTAAATTTCTGTAGTGCATATACCATTCCAAGTCCTTTCCTTTCAGTAGTGGTGTAGTTCTTCTCAACAGATGATAGTTTTCTACTCAAAAATGCAATTGGATGATCAATTCCTCCTTCTTTTGGTTGCGCAAGAACGATACCCAATGCTATACATGAAGCATCAACATGTACGTCAAAAGGATTTTCCCAGTCTAGAAAAACTAGGATTGGCACATTGACCATTTTCTCTTTCAATGTGTCGAATCCTTTCTCGCAGTCCTCATTCCAAATAAATGGTGCATCCTTTTTCAAAAGCTTCTCCATTTCTGCGGTTATCTGTGCATAACCCTTTATGAATTTTCTGTAGTATCTGGTATGCCCTAGTGTAGTGCACAATTGTTCAACTGAATTTTGTGTAGGCAAATTTACAATAACTGCTATCTTCACTGAATCAACCATCAACCCTTGCTTACACACGATATGTCCCAGTAGAATCCCATAAGGAACACAGAAAATACATTTCTTTAAATTCAATGAAATCTGATGCTGTCTGTGTTTTTCTAGCATCATCCTGAGGTTCACGGCATGGTTCTTTAGTAACCCAAGAATGGTCCAATCATCAAAGTAAACTTCTAGAAACTTGTGGATGAATTCTTTGAATGCTGCGATCACTACTCTTGAAAATATGGCTGATGCATTCTTCAAGCCAAAAGGCATCACTGTATACTGGAATGACCCCCATTCTGTTGCAAAAGTGGTTTTGTGCCTATCGGATGGATCAATTTTTATCTGATGGTATCCAGAAAATCCATCAGTAAAAGAGTATGCTTCATTCCCTCCAATGTTATCAATTACTTCATTGGTAAAAGGTGTAGGAAATGGGTCATTCATAGAGGCATCATTCAACTTTCTGAGATCAACACAGATTCTAATCTCACCCTTTGTTTTATTGTCTTGGATGACCATTAGGCTTATCCATTTAGATTCTTCGACCGGCTCAATAATTCCTGCATCGAGCATCTTATCGAGTTCTGCTTTAACTCATTCCTTGTAGTGTGGATTCAGTCTATATGGCCTTTGTTTAATAGGTTTCACTCCTATCTTAAGAGGAATTCTCATCATTCCTAAGTCTCCCAAGATACCTTTCATTTCTGTGAACTTCGTTGGGAATACTTCCTGATATTCATGTAATATAGCTGTGATCTCTGCAATTGTGTCATCATCCCAGTAGTCTCTGATTGCTGCGAACTTCAGCTCTTTAGGGGTGCCGATGTTCACTTTCTTTTTTTTAACTGGTCCACTCATATTTGGAATTTCTAGTGGAGGTCCCTCTACTTCCCGTATTCCTTCTGATTCTTGGATTTTTATGTTGCGTGGGTCCTCCGCTTCACTGTCTTCAACTTCTTCAACTATGTTGTAGCAGTCTAAAGTGTGCTCTATTTGTTCTGACCAATCTGGTTGTAGACTTGCAAGTACATTGTTTGTGTCAAAAAACTCTTCTAGTGTTATATTTTCCTCCTTACGATGCGGGATAAATATCTTTGCTTGATTAGTTGCAGCACATCATGTACAGTCGGATGGTCATCTTGAAAACTAAAATCCTTCTAGAAGGTCGCAATAAGGACAAACCAATCCGCGGTTCCTATGCGCATCTCCTCCTCTAGATACCACTTTTTTGGAATAGGCTCCTCCAACGTATGCACAAAGAGATGTAGCCATTCTATCTACGGTCTTTCCTTCTAATATTGTACACAAGCTACGATATGATCTCCTGGATCCCTCTGACCATTATATTTCTCAAATGGTAGTGTGACCTTATCAGCAAATCTACTCTGTAGTTTTATTCTGCACTGGTCCCAAGTTGTCATTGTATTTTTGTGTGTAGCGCACCATCTGGCAGGTGTTTCTTTGAGTGCCATGTCTAATGTTGAGATGCAATGTTCATCTGCCACTACTGCAGTGTATTCTTTTATAAATGAATAGACGTTAGTTGTACCATCATAAGTGGGGATTGGACTTACCTGCTTTCCAATCCAGCAGAGTCACTTTGAAATTGTCATGCATCTCCTGGCAGATACTTCATGCATTCTGTGTTGCCAGTTTTCTAATCCTGCCTCAGAGTCTGAGATGCAAGAACTATCGCAGTTCTAGCTAAGCGTTCCATCCACAGTAGGATCAATATAATCCACAGCATTTGTTGTCATTTGATAGATACAGTCAATGTCTTGAGCTTTGTACTCTTCTTGAATAGGTTCAACATATCGCTCCCCCTGCAAAGATTCCAATGGTGCGATGACCCTTATGTCGTTGCCTTCAAATATCATTTTCATTGTCTTGAGATTGATGACGGTGGAGTTCATCATTGCCCAATCGATACCCAGCAGTGCTGGATAAGGATTGCTATCATCCACAATTTCAATTACTTTGAAGTCTTCATAACTTCGCACTCCATCAATGTCGACAATGGTGTTGGTTAACCTTCCCAATGGTATAACTATGCCCTGGTTAGCCATTCTGAACTGTATAGGTGACCACTGTAACTTTGGTTTTCCCATCACTTGCCATGTCTGCTTGGTTAAGAGATTCACTTCAAATCTGAGATCAAGAATGATCTTGTCCATCTCATAATCTCCTATCTGTGCAGTGAACCGCATGTCCCTACCTATTCTTTTGCGACTTCTAATGTTATGTACTGCGCCATGTGCTATTCCTTTCTTATTGCATGATTCATACTGATTTATCAGTTTCTCAAATTCCATAAGAGTATCCTTGTTCTTTAATAACTTGATGTAGTTGTGCAGAAACTAAGCAATAGAATTAGAGGCATCCGGTGCAGTGCGTGTCTGATCATATGCCACTGGCATGTCTTGTATCTGTGGTTCTTGACTTCACAGTGGAATCCTTGGTGAAGTAGGTGGTGGTTGTTTGAACATGTCCAACGTTTCTTTGAATATTTCTTTGTTTTTCCTATAAGTTCAATGGAGGTGCTTTCCCAGGGGCTTTTCTTATCCCTACTGTTTCTCCAGGATTTTTCTTAGGATAAGTTGTTCCAGAAGTCGAGGCTTCTGTGCTATTGTCTTTTCCTGTATCAAGGCCACTTCATGTTACTGCATTGACACTCTGACCTGTAGGTATGTTCTCTTATGTGATCAACTGGATGTTAGAGTTCGATGATTATATTCTTCTCCTCTTCTACATTTCTACCTCAAGCACCAGACAATCTTCAATCACATGATCAAATGATTTACAGTAGTTTCATGTGGTGCATGGATTAGTACATTCTCTTGATATGTGACCCGGCTGGCCACAGTTATAGCATATTACCTGGCCTCATCCTCTTCCTTGATTTTGACCAGTATTTCTTCCTCTCCCGCGATATCCACCACCGTGGACTCTATATCCTCCTTGATCATAGTGGGTGTTCTCTTTCTTTGGTTTATTTTCCTCTTGGACGTGGTACATTCCAGCACCTCGCATTGCTTCCATATCTTGCTTTCTTTCATTCATTAGTTCATAAGCATGAAAGTTGGACTCATCATGTCCAACTGACTTACAAAAATTGCAGTATAAGTTTTTAGGTGTCTTTACATATTTTTGTATCAAGTAGTAGTCTTCAGACCGTCTGTGTCCTCTGCTTCTACAAATTTCACACCACGGTGCTTAGTTCTGATTCATATTTATTGGGTTTGGTGCGCCACTGTTCAGGTATTCTTGAAATAAGGGGCAATGTTCTCTAGTGTGGCCCTCTCTTTTGCATCCTATGCACCAAACTTCATGTAGTTGTCCATGCCTCTGCACTTTTCCATTCTTCATACCTTGTAATTCTAATGTCAAGGTAGCCAATTGGTTCTGAATCTGTATCATTCCAGAACTACTTTCTCCAATTGGTGAAGCTTCCAACTTCATTGCGATCTCCAAGGCTTCAGCTTGAGATACAACCTTCTGTTGCATTAGTGGTTGTTTGATGTGGGGCAACATCACATCAATGAACCATTCTTGATGCTGTTGCGGAGCTATAACAAAGCTCACTTGGTCCAACAATGTTTTGAATTTGTGGTCGAATTCCTAGACCAATTCAGTAGGTTTCTGCTTGATTTCTTTCAACTCTGTTATGCACTGTGATTCTGATTTGGGTTTCTTAAACTTTGCTGCAATTGCGGTTTTGATCTCTTCTAGGGTTCTTGGTTGTGCTTGAGAATACTTCATAAACCAATGCAGTGCTCTGTCCCTAAAAGTAGTTATGAGCTGTGCTCTCTTTATAGCATCATCTGTCACTTCCTTAACACTCCACATGGCTTCGCATAGAAACCAATGCCGATCAGGGTCTTCCTGACCTATTTATTTGAATATCGGCAGTTTTCTATCGTTATCTATCATTTTTCTTCCGGGTTGTGTATTGTTATGGAACTGATTCCCTATGGCAAAAGTAGATACAAGCTGCTGGATTGTACTAGGGATAGTATTCTGTGGAATAGTCTGAGTCGTAGTGCTGTGGGCACTCGCTTCTGCGGTGTTACTAGTATTATTGATCTGTGGGATGGGCTGCGGGACACTCGCAGCGGGTGGGTTCTGGACTTATTGATTCTAAGGTATAATACGGTGGATTGTGGCTGATAATTGAGTGTTCGTATTATTGAGATCACATGGAATTTCGGTGTCTATATGGTTTCTAGATGGTGTGGGTTTCTTTTCGTTGGTAGGCTTGTATCTCTTTCCACTTCTCAAAGTATGGTTTTCTTCGTCAGAATCAATGTATGTGTTCCCTACCATGATAGATTTAGGACTATTGCTGCATTCTTAAAACACCTTTTTCAGCTAAAAGCATTTTAATGCATAGACTGAGGTTTTTTAGGAACTTATCTATGAATCCTTTGAAAAAGTATGCTTCAACTTGGCTATAGGACTTCAGCATGTTTACAACAAATTCGGTCACAAATCCTTCTAATATGCTATCAACCCAGAAGTCAACTACTCATGACAGTGGGTTGTCGATTGCTTTGATCTGTTCAGTAAGATCTGGACTCCACTCTGTAGGTATTCCGCCTTGGGAACAATCCTTTCTTTCTGCTAGGTGCGATATCCACTCGTGTAGCTCGTTTGGAAACGAAGCCCAAAAAATTTCATGGATGTCCCTCCACAAGTATCTGTTCAACCAATGTACATCAGATAGTCGTGGATGTCTTTTTTCTTTCTTTGCAAAGTCTCTTTCGATCTTATCGCACCAAGCCCAAATCTCTTTTTGTTCTGGATGCCAACTATTGGATATTACTTTTTTGAACACACTATCGCATCACTGGTCTTAGCGTGGCAACGGAACCATTTGTTGGTCACAACACTATTCTAAAGGTTTTCCAATGTAGACCCACGTACTTCATGGTACAAAATACCAACAAAACCCCTATTCACCGGCCCTTTCGGCAACAAACTGCAAGCAGCCTGAGGTCTCACTCGAGGTGAAGTTGAGGGCGTGGTTGTAGAAGAAGGTTTCCACAACCTTGTGAGGTGAGTGTTTTCAAATGATTTATGTATAGCATGGTACGAGTCGTGCGCTGTAGTTAATGACTGAGCGGAGTCTTCTACTCTACGTCGAGTACTTTCAGGAACAAAAATATTTACACCCTCAGTGCGTCCCCAAAACATGCAGTAGGTTTATGAGATCTGATCACTTCTATTCAATTCTTAGTCGAAAAACCTTAATCATTCATCATTACTTAGCTTGATAAACAAAATAACTTATGCAAATATGTGAGATGCGTAGTGTTGTGTGCTTTGATACTGTGATTCAATCCTTAACAATTAACTATGTGGTTATCTCATGGATTCATTCATTCGAGACTTATAGGTGCTTTACTATTTAATATTCCTCCATACATGAACTACTTAGCATTTTATTCTATCCTTTCCACGGCGAATACAAATCACAGTAATCATATAACAAGCAGTAATAAATTCATGCATGCACTGTAAGTAAATTAAATCACAAATTAGTGGCAATCATACACAACAATCACATAACACAATGGTTTAACGTGGTTCACCCCCCCGTATGGGAAGCTACGTCCACAAGAACTGTTGTTTATTTATCTTGGAAAGGGTACAACAGTTCTTCACCTGTGCACTTAGTTGCAGACGCTCTCCTCTTTCTCTCTCAAAATTAGGTCTCTACGCACTCATCTATAGAGCCTTTACAATGCTTCTCTCTAATAGACCTCACAATATTCAATATTAATCAACAAAATGAAGACTTAACATTAACCTTTCCCTTTACAAAATTGCCTTATTTGTAGATCAATACCCATATGTCATGTCTTTTACATCTTGGAGGTAGAACCCTTAGGTTTACAAAACTGTCGCAGTTTTCCCAAAACCGGACTACTGATATCTCGCAGTGGATCTTCTATTATTTGCACACCAACCTGTTTTTTCCGTCAAGATGTTCCTTCCTTTCTGGCCTTAGATGACTGGTTCAAGTAGTAGTAGTCTTCTGCTCATTGTGATCAGTCACCTACCTCTGATCTGCACCTACCCACTTCTTGGTAGTTATCAACGATCTTTGCCAAAAATATGTCTTCTGTGACCTAACCAAAATAACTTCCTTTATCCATCCATGCTCTACTTAGATGGGTCTTTGTTGATGTGGCACATCGTAGCGCTGTACTCCTCGTAGCACCGACCTCGTAGCTCCTCCGATACTATGCTGCGCGCAACTTCGCAGCATACCAAAACTTATCCCAAAATTGTTCAAACTTAACTGTGCTTATCTCCACAGTTCTCAAAATTCTTCCTGTTCAAAAATGCCCCATCTGGGCCAGGCCCGATAGGTTTCCCAAAATTGTCACGGCTTTCCCCTAACCGAACTATTAGGCTCTGATAGGGACTCCTCCATCATGGCCATCCTCTGCGTGTGGTCATGTAGCTATCATCCACCCTGTTGCGCACACGCCAACATGTCGCTTTCACCCAACCATTCCTTCTCTAACAACTACATGCGGTCGGTTCATGTAGTGTTGTCTTTGTTTATGTGACCGATCGCTTTCCTTCCGCTTTACTCCTTACCTGACTACTTGGTAAGCATGGAGTATCTTAACAAAAAATATATCACGGATGGTCTTACCGGAATATGTACCGTTTTCCTTCCAAAACTATGCCTTGCCAGATCTCCGTAGATCTACATTTTTGCAGCGCTATCTCTTCACAATGCTATATATTCATGACGTGGGATTCCTTACTTTTTCGATGCTGCACTGCGCTCAACTTCGTAGCTCCCAAAACTGTCTTTGCCAAAAAGTCTTCAACTGAACTGTGCTCAACTTCGCAGTTCCAAAACTGTTTTTCCAAAAATGCCTTAATTAGGCTTGGACGAATAGGCCCCTAACACTTACATGTGGGTTGTCGCCGAGCCATTTTCCACTTCTAGTTGCAAAAGTTGCTCTTCCTCTCACAAAGCTAGCTTAGCGGCGAACTCTTGATAGGTCTCACTCAGCTTTGCAACCATTTCCTTAGTGTCCTTCTCAATCTGCCTGATGGTCTCCAACACATTAGGTGTTCTATCATCCTCTGTCTACTCTTGCACTGTTTCTTGTCCTTCGCGGAGCTCTTTCAACTTTTCTTCAATATTCTATGTTAGTTCATGGGATTCCTCCTGCATAAGCTGTGATTTATCTCCGATTTGATCCTCCCTGTCTCTCAACACTTGAAGTGTTCTTTTCATTTCTTGAACTTCTGGAAATCTGCAAATTCGGTCTCTTGCTTGTAGGGCCTTGACTTCTGCGTATAGGGGTGATAATGTTTCCTGCTTATCCTTCAAATCATTTTGGAATTCCAGCAACTCTGGGTCCTCTTCTAGCGCAGTAAATGTTCTTGTTGCTTCGTCTAACAAGGTTTGGCACTTAGCCACTTCACTAGATATACTCTCTGTCGCGGCTTTCACTTCCTTTGCTCTTAGCTCTACATAGTTTGGTGGCATCTTCGACTGATTCTGTGCTTCCAAGGCTGCGATATTTTCTTGATACTCAACCTCCATATCTTGCATTCATGTCTTAAGATCGTTGACTACCGAGCCGATCTTAAGAATAGTATCTGCGAGCTCTGGCTGCTCATTGCATTCTAGTATCTCCGCGACGACCGAAGCGACAATATGCTCTATTCTTCTTTACTAGTCCTACTCATCTTGAAGTGCCATGACTTTCATTAAAATTGCTTCCAGCAACTGCTTATAATTTTCCTGCAATTGATGGTGTTGGGTCAGAACGACCATACTTTGATCATGGATCTCTTCGACAACTGGCAAGTGCAGATTGTGTAGTCCCTCTAGTGGCAACATCGCAATGTCGATGTCCACCTTCTCTATGTCCTGCGCGCCCGAAGCTAGCTGTTTGTGCGTTAACCTTATTCTTAGCGGGTCAAGTTGGACTATGCGTGACTTTGGTGGTAAGGCCAGGGATAGAGGCATTTTCTTTGGCTACGAATTGTCGACTGACCTTCCTTCTGATTATGAGTCTCACGGTAAAGGCAAGTTCTATTGGAGTTGCTCAAACTTTTCTATTATGCCTTGTAGCGTGGTGAGATTCTTCTATAAACTTTCCTGGATCGCCTCGTCCTTCTTCTCTTTGACGGCCAGCATGTCTTCCATCTATGTAGTGACTGTAGATGCAACCATCTCATAATAGTCATTGTGGAGCTTTACTTCTGATTGGGCCTTAATAGCTTTCTGCTTCTTTTTCAGGGGCTTCTCTTGCGTAGAACTCCCAGTTTCCTTTCTTTTCCTTGACAGTGGATCCTCAACAATAGGTGTAGGTATTGGATTACTCTCTTCGGAGTCACTTTTGATGTCCATAGGTCCTTCGATTTTATATTCAGGTATCCATTCCTTCATAATGGTGTCAATGTCTACTTCATCGATGTGATAGTTCCCTTGGAACCATTCTGGGTTCTTTTTCTGTGCCTTTGCTGAAATGTAGATAGAATGCATATCAGTGAAAAAATTGATGGTGCAAATATATTTAGCTGTTACCTGTTTTGATATCCATGGTTTGACAATAATGATATTGCACAACTGCTCGTAGTATGTGTAGAAGACTTAAGTTGACGCGCACTGTCGTTCATGCACCAAGTTCGCCCAGATATTAGCATAATGGGCTCCTCTACAGTCATTGCTATTAGTAATGAGGCCAACATAATGCTTTGGGTCCTTCCACCCTACAAATGCAATCAACACCATCAACCAGGTGTAGTGGAAGTTGATTCCATGGGTCTGCGTATAGCTCAATTCTTCTAAAAGCTCATTTAATGGGTACTAACACCAATTAAATATTCCTCTCATCGCAGCCTTTTCCCTAACGAGCATTGTGCCAGTGGGTACTTCATTCAGTCTTGCTTTTCTGAGAATTTTACCTGCTAGTACTTGCATTACAAACCGCATAGCACCATCATCGATGTTGTCTGTGACGAAGCCTCCCTTTCCTTTGATGACGGCCTGTGTTTTCTTCATCTTCGCGGTGACCTCCTTTTCCCTACTCTTTCCTTAGAAGAATTGCTTGGGGTCGCCACCTCTCTTGATTAACCTAGTGATGTGATGGATTAGGTCGATGTTACGATCCAATCATAGATAGCCCTAGTGAGTGCACGACATAAGAGTGCGCACCACTGCATTTAGCTCTGGTGATTGGTCGAAGTACGAAAGCCTCAATAGTTTGAGCAACCCTGATTCAACTACTATGGATAACCAGCTCTACGTGACCAGTATAGAATTTCCTTTGACATCCCTCTTCTATCACATATACCAATCTGGCTAAAATTTCTAGTACTTGGGCCCGGTCGGGTCCTCCTGCATCTGAAGAAGGTCGATGTCTTCAAACTTACATTCTGCAATTTTTCCCATTAGATTTCCTTCCACTTTAACATGCTTGGAGATAGGTGGAAGCGGGATCTCATACTTCACATTCTTTAGAAGCTTAATGGACGGTGCATTCTATACACACGATGAGATATACTGAGGGTTTAGCTTCAATTGTATTTCTTTGTTGCCAAGTGGAACTTCTGGCATTGTGGATCTCATTACCTTCAACTTCATCTTCTCCACTACTGGTTCTTTTCCCTTGCCTTGCATAACTTTAGAGTGTCATGGTGATCGTCAGGAACCCTAACCATGCTCGGTAATAACCTTCTTAGCAGAGGTTCTAATCAACCCTTCGATCCCTCCATATTTAAATACTATCATGGTCTCCTCAACTATAAACTCTTGTTCAATAGAGGAATTTTCAGACATTCATTGGATGTTCTTGACAGAAGTATGAGATTACTGATCACTCACTATAAACAAATTCAAGGTCTAGCTCACAAGAAAATTTTTAGAGTCTCGGTAATGCCCACGAGTCCAAATACAACGGTATTTATAGGGGCAACACGGATCAGCTACGCCCCTCAACGGATAGATAAGCATTAAATGCTATGGCCGTTGGCCAAATCTGGCGAATATTTCGGTCCTTTTCTTCATTAATTCCTTCAGAACAGTTATTTCTGCGTTAAATGCTCAAGCGGTTGTCGAAAAAATCACTGTATAATGGCTAGCTTTCCGATTGACATTCTAACGGCTAGTTTTTTGGAGTGTTGCATCAAACTGCGTGATGGGTCGTCACTAGTCCCTGCGTGGTTACTTCGCGGTGCCTGATTTCTTGCTTTTGAACTTTGCCTTTTTTTCATTCAATTTGATCTTCGCGGTTGCATTTTGAGCTTCGCAACTATGCGGTTCTTCTTTTCCTTTCTCTTTCTTTTTCTTTTCTTTTTCTATTTTTATTTTTTAATTTGTGTAGCTTCACTTCTACTACACGGTACATAAATCTCTTCCTTCGAACTTCACGTATCTAATCAAAACTTTGTACAGACTCTTCCCAACTTTCTAGTGCCCAATTTCAAGTGTACTTAACACTTAGAAATTCACTTTTCCTAATAATTCAGGATTATGCGAAGTAGAAATATCCTAATAGGGTTTTAGTCTAGTTCCATTCACTAAGCCTGGTAAATTATCTCCTGCTAACGTGGCTAATTGAACTGCGCCACCGTTAGTAACATGAACAATAGTATATGGGCCAACCCAATGCATTTTAAATTTTCTACGGAATTTTATAAACTTGCTATCATACAGGAGGACTAGGTCACCTACTTGAAAGGTCTTGTTCTTGATATGGCGATCATGCCATGCTTTTTCTTTGTCTTTCAACACTTGCTGGTGAAATCCTATGATGATGCGATCTTCCTCCAACCCAACCAAGTGTAGAATCCTTTCTTCTAGTTCCTCTCGATCTTCCATGCTTGTAAATGCAACTATTCTCAAGCTGGGAACAATGTACTCCATAGGAATCACTACTTCCTATCCATAGACCAACCTAAAAGGTGTATGGCCCATCAATTTCTTATAAGCAGTTCTGTATGCCCATAACACAGCTGGAATGCACAGATCCCAATCATCCCTATTGACATTGCATACCTTAGTCAGCGCATTTTCTAAAACTTTGTTGAAAGCTTCCACAGTTCCATTTGCTTGCAGATGATATCGTGTACTTTTCTGGTGGTAAATGTGGAACTCTTCAGTCAATACCTCAATAGTTCTGTTTAGAAAATGAGTGCCTTGATCACTCATCAAAATATTCAAACATCAAAACTTGGTAAGGATGTTCTAAAAACTAAATTGTGCGGTAGTAACTACGCTATAGTCCTTCACTGGATTCGCTTATGCCCATCTGGTGAGGTAATCAGTCGCAGTGATGATGTACCTCACAATAGTTTTCTTTCTCGATGGGTTAATAGTTACCATTTCTCAAATGCCTGAAATGCCAACTACAGATTTAATGGAATTTCATCTCTTCACGATGGCCTTCCTGTCCTCTGATAGACATCACAACTCTGGCAATGTTCCTTCGAATATTTGTGAAGAGTAGGCCACCATAGCCCTGCCTGCAATATCTTCTGCGCAGTGGCTCTTCCTGCGTAGTGAACTCCCTATACACCTAAATGTGCATCAGCCAATATGAATGGCTTCTTGTGCTTTAGCACACATCTGCGTAGTGTTTCACCCGGTCCTAACTTGTATAACTGGACTGCGATTATGGTGAAGTTTGCTCCTCTGACTATCACTTGCTTCTTTTACTGCATAGTGAACTCTATGGGTGCCAACCCACTAGTCAATAAATTGACAATATCTTTATAGTAGTCATCTGTGATCTATATGGAAAATAACTGCGCATCAATCATATTGTCTTCAAGATTGGTAGGTTATACGCCTGACGTAATCCTTGAGAGATGGTCAACTCCTAGGCTCGATCTTCCAGGCTTAACAACTATTTCGAAATCATACTCCTAGAAGAGTAACAGCCATCTGCAGATTCTCCCCCCTAACACTGGCTTGTTGACTAGGCACTTCAAAGCTGAATGGTTAGTGTACATGGAGAAGTGTGCACCTAGTAAATAGTGCACGAATTTCTGCACTGCGTAGACCATAGCTAGACCCTCTCTTCGAGTGGTCGTATAATTTTTTTCAGCGACTAAGAGCTTCCTCCTCAAAAATGAAATGGGATGGTCAATACCTCCCTCTCCTGGCTTTTCTAGTACAATTCCCAATTCTCTACATGAAGCATCCACATGGACATGAAATGGCTTCTCCCAGTTTGGAAAAACTAGGATCGGTGCAGTTACCATTTTCTCTTTTAATGTGTCTAAGCCTTGCTCACATTTTGCATTCCATATAAACTGTGCTTCTTTCTTCAGCGTCTCCATCGGCGTGGTTATGTGAACATAACCCTTGATGAATTTCCTGTAGTAACCCATATGCCCCAATGTTGTGCGAAGTTGTTTCACTGAATTTGGTGCAGGTAAATTCACAATTAGTGCGATCTTCGCAGGATCAACCATCAGACCTTGTCTGCATACTATGTGTCCTAACAGAATTCCATATGGCACACAAAAAACACACTTCTTCAAATTCAAGGAAATATGATGTTGTTTGCACTTTGCTAGCATCATTCTTAGGTTTTCACAATGGTTCTTCAGCAAACCAAAGACAGCTCAATCATCAAAATATGCTTCTAAAATTTTATGCATGAAATCTTTGAATGTTGCAACAACAACTCTGGAAAATATGGCAGGCGCATTCTTCAGACCAAAGGGAATCATAGTATACTGAAATGATCCCCATTCTGTGGCAAAAGTGGTCTTATGCCTGTCTGCTATATCAATTCTGATCTGATGATATCCAGAAAATCCATCAGTGAAAGGATATGCCTCATTTCCTCCAACATTGTCTAATACTTCATCCGTGAAAGGAGTAGCAAATGGGTCATGGAGCGAAGCATCATTCAGCTTCCTGAGATCTACGCAGATCCTGATCTCACCCTTATTTTTCTTGTCTTGGATAACCATCGGGCTTATCCACTTTGATTCTTCAATCGGCTCAATGATCCCCACAATGAGCATCTTATCAAGTTCTTCCTTAACTCTTTCTTTATATCGAGGATTCAGTCTATAGGGCCTTTTATTAACAGGCTTCACACCTGGCTTAAGAGGTATTTTCATAACCCCTAAGTCACCCAAAATACACTTAATTTCTGTAAGATTTGTCGGAAATAGATCCTGATATTCATGCAGCAGGTCTACGATCTCCACGACCGTCTCGTCATCCCAGTAATCTCCGATAGAGGCGAACTTCGGCTCTTCGCTTATTCCAATGTTCACTTTTCTCGTTTTAACAGGTCCACTCATGTCTAGAATTTCTAGCGAAGGTCCCTCTACATTGCACATTCCTTCTAACTCTGGTATATTAACTTTGCACGGATCCTCCTCATTGCTCTCCTATTTATCTTATTCTACTTTAGCGAGGTTATAGCATTCAAAGGCATGTTCTATCTGCCTCCCCCATTCTAGTTGTAGGTTCAGTGGTACATTTACATCCTCAAAGACTTTTTCTTTCAGTTCCCGCAATGCCTCATTTATACTTGGGCACTCTGCTCTAAATATTATTTCCTTGATAACTTGCAAGGCTTCATTTATACTTGGACTTTCATCTTCAAAACTAAAGGTTCTCTGGAAGTTCACAGTTAGAATAGACCAATTTGTAGTTCCTCTACGCAACTTTGTATCCAGGTACCAGTTCTTTGGAGTCTGCTCCTCCAATGGATGCACAAACAGATGAACCCATTCGGTCTGTGGTCTCTTTTCCCATGCTTGTGAACAGATCTCAATGTAATTCCTCGAATCCGTCTGTCCATTATATTTTTCAAATGTCAATGCAAACTTCTCAATGAAACTGATCTACATCATGTGTCTACATTGATCCCATGTTGTCAATGTCTGCTTATGCGCAACCCATCATTTGGCAGGTGTCTTGTGCAGTGCCATGTCTAATGATGGTATGTGATGATCAGATGCAAATGATACAATATATTCTTGAATAAATGAATAAAGATTAGATGAACCATCATAGGTAGGAATTGGATTTACCTCTCTACCAATCCAGCGCAGTGACTTTGTGATCTGTGCGCATCTCTTGGCAGATACTTTGTGCATTCTGCTTTGCCAGTTCTCTAGTCCTACACCAGAGTCTGAGATGCAAGAACTACCACATCGCCAACTGAGCATTCCATCTGCAGTAGGATTAATGTAGCCGACATCATTCATAGACATTTTGTAGATGCGGTCCAGGTCTTGAGCTCTGGATTCTTCCTGAATCGGCTCACTGTATCTTTCACCTTGCGAAGGGTCCAACGACGTGATGACCCTTATGTTCTGACCCTCAAATATCATCTTCTTTGTTTTCATGTTTATGATGGTGAGGTTATCCATTTCCCAGTCAATACCCAATAGTGTTGGATAAGGCTAACTATCATCCACAATTTCGATAACCTCGAAGTCTGCATGACTTTGCACTCCATTAATATCAACAATAACATTGGCTAACCTCCCAAAAGTTATGACTTTCATCTGATTTGCTAACCTCAACTATATAGGTAACCACTGTAGCTTTTGTCTCCCCATCTGCTGCCATGTATACTTAGTTAAGACATTTACCTTTGACCCTAGGTCAAGGATGATTTCATCCATATCATAATCTCCTATCTGTGCATTGAGCCTCATTTCTCTTCCTGTTCTTTTATTGCTCTTGATGTGATGAACTGCACTCGCATGGTCTCCTTCTCGTTGAGTGGTTCATATTTGTGTAGTAGCTTTTTCAATTCTACTACAACATTTGTTCTCTTCAATAGTTTCATGCAGCTCCGTAGGAATTGCACAACAGAAGTGCCTGTCTCTGTTGCGGTGCTTGTCTTGTCATATGCTGCTGGCATATCCTGTATATTTATTATCTCACTGCGCAATAGGATTCTTGGTGACATTGGTGTTGGCTGTTTGAAGATATCCTGTGCTTCTTCAAATACTTGTTTATTTTTCTCGAGATTGAAAGCAGGTGCTTTCCCACTAGCTTTTCTTATCCATATCGTTTCAACAGGCATCTTCTTAGAATCAAACATCCCAGAAGTCGAAGCTTCTGGTCCTCTATCCTTCCTATGGCAGTGCCACTTCACGTCACCAGATTAATACTTTGATCCATAGTCCTTTTATCTGCTGCGATCAACTGAATGTTCGGGTTCAGTGTATCTTGCTTTTGTTTTTTCATTTCTGCTACTAACACTTGGCATGCCTCAATGACATGATCAAAAGATTTACAATAATTACAAGTGGTACATGCATTGGTACAATATCTAGATACGTGACCTAGCTGGCCACAGTTATAACATATTACCTAACCTCGGCCTCTTCCTTGTGTTGGGTCGGCATTTCTTCCTCTTCTGGGGTATCCTCCACCGCGTCTATATGGGCCTTGATCATATTGCGAATTATCATGCTTCTGCAGAGTCTCTTCTTGGACTCTGTATACTGTTGCTTGGTTTTCAACCAAGCATCTGCAAGGATCCACCTATTAACAAAGTAATAGCAGTTTCAATATAAAACAAATACAATTATGAATAAACTAAGATAATCTAAGCATGTGCAAATAAATAAAAAACTAGATTTCGAAACGTAAGCAATAAGATCTATGGAAAAACAATAACTTGAAAAATATTTGATTTTGTATTACCTCAAATGGTGAGGATGGTGGGTGTTGAGCAACTCCAAGGTTGAGAAGCTCAAATATCAAGTGGTCTCTTCTTCTCCAAAGCTTCAATGGGATTCTTCAAACTCGAAATGGGAGGCAATGGCTCTCAAAGGGAATTTAGCAGCATAAGGATAGGATGAAATGTGGATTAAAAGTGAGGAGCCCCTATCACCTTTTTATAGTTTTTGGTGATGGGGAATACCATTATGGTTTTAAGGAAACCAATGATATTAACCAACATGGTTTAGGTCTCTTTTTCCCTCTTTTTCCTTTTTTGAATATTTTTTATATTTTTATTCCTTTTTAATATTTTTTGGGGAATTTTGGACCCTTTTTAGGGTTTTTTTTGAGGAAAAATACATATTTTGAGGGGGAAAAGGGTGTATTGTGGTTTTTTTGGTGACCTTTTGATGGTTTTAGAGGCTCAAATGGTGGAAAAGTGGACAAATGGGTCATGTGAATAAGGGAATGAGCTACTGAGCACTTTTTGGGTGTTAGCAGATTGCCCCCTGGTGTGTGATGGCAGGAGCCCATCATATGGCCGATAGACATCATAATTCTTTTGTCCTTTTCCTGGGGTTTGGAGAAGTGAAGAGACTGATTGGAGACTGGAACAACGACCCCTTGGAAGCTGCAAAAAAAAAATATTACATGGCCTCAAAATGAATGAGGAAAAATATCTGATGATTGACGAGGCGAGCATACCCATGCTCGTATCAAGACATATACATGACAATTAGGCCTAAGAAGGGGGACTTGAATAATACATAAAAATATGTTGGTATATCATAATGGTCCAGAGGGGACACAATCCTGGGATGTACTCATGATCATGCCGTGACTGATCTCAATAACTAATACACTGGAAAAAGAACCAACCATTCTAAATAAGGTATCATAAGGGTTGATGAATTGCTGAAACTGAAGGTGTCCAACATCTGTAGGGACTCGATAACTGTGAGTCAATTCTGAGGTGTATATGTAACTGTATACTCAAGGGAGTATAAAACTGTGGTACATCTGTAAATTGTTTCCGAGCGCAACCCGAATATCTGTAGGAATGTGTAATTGGTGGTTTCCTCAATTAGACTCTCGAATGTGGTTGAGTCAGGTGATATCCGGGGTCTTCAACAAAAAACTGAAAGGACCGATACCCTGTACGAGTCTCAATGATGCGATCAAGGTGTTGAAGTCGAGCATGTGAGAAACAATCATTTGAAGAGGCACTGAGGACTCCTTTTGAAATGATCCATAGGCACTCACCATTAATGGTGATGAGTCCAAGGAACAGGGACCTCTAGGTCTATCCTCTGGAATAGATTTGGTTGGCGTCGACAGAGGGAGACTGAAAACTACCAAGGCAATGATGTTTCCTTGATAAGAGCGCGAGGTGTACAACTGAAGTGTGAAAGTACTAATGGTAGGATTGTCATACTGTGGGGATGGGAAATAACTGGGGTCATAGAGTGGGTGGACTCAAACTTCCTTTGTTCAGAGCATGATGACATGGTTGACCTGGAAGCATAGGGAACTAATTTTTAGGAGTGGGAATAATAGCTTAGGAGTATGTATTGCAGACTTGAGTGATCTGGGGGGGACAAGTTGATGGATGTTGTAGGGAGAGTATCGGCGTGACACACTGCAAAATACTCTGAACAAAGGTGACCAAAATGGGGAAGCTACAATATGGTAGACATGATCTATTGTGGCGTCGAGAAGCACCATTGGGTCCTTCTTCATAGTTTGAGTGAGCTCTAAGAAGGGATAAAAGTGTGCTTTGAAATAGTACTATCCTGTGGATTTATGTGAGCCCAGGACTATTTGTGCTCGTAAATGCTTTCATTTTTAAGGAGTCTGAAAATGATAAGAAGACTCTGCAGTGGTGGTGGAGTACCGTCCTATGGATTTATACGAGCCAAAGATGGTGATTGATTATGGTTGCTTTCAATTTTAGAGAGTCTAAAAGCGGTAAGTAGACTCCATTGGTGTTATTTTTTGTAAGTTAGTCTCCAAGGCCCGAAAAAGCATAAAATGATGCAAATGGAGAAATCTTCTAGCCGATGTGACTAGAGTATTCCTTTTTCGTAATTAGTCTACAAGGTCCAGAAAATGGGTAAACTTATACCAGGTTGTTGTTGCAGCAACACCCCTCCGCAAAATTTTGTACATATTGGGACCCCTCCCTTTCTTTTTGTAGAAGGTTTGCCTAAGAAGCCTTCCCAGCCGTTAACTGTGTTTTCAACATAAAATCTTGTTTCCCAAGTGAACGTCTTGCCATCAATCCTTCCTTGTTTTCCCCAAAAGGCCAAAAGGAACTTAGAACTTTTCCCCAACGTTTTGGAATCCCTTAGGCTATCTCCCCGAAACCCCGAAAAGCCAAACGTCCAACCTTTCCGGAAGATGGACTTAGATTTTCTTTGTCAAAATCGTAAACCGTGAGAAAAAGTTATGGAAACCTTCTGTTTTCTTCCCGAAACGGCGGGAGAACTTAGGAAAGACGCCCAAAAGACTTAGAAAAATTCGGAAGCTGCGGAAGCCTTTGGGCAATGCCTCCCGAAATGGCGGGACTCATTCGCCTTAGACGCCCGAAAAGCAGTTGGATTTTTTGGTCGAAAATCTGCGGAAACCTTCAGGCAACGCCTCCCGAAACGACAGAGCCCTTCACTCAAGCCTTCCGCAACCGCGGAAAGGTTCCGGTTTTCCTCCCGAAATGGTGGGACTCATTCGCCTTACTCTCCCGAAAGAAGACTTGGAACATTTTTCGACCGGTCGTGGAGAGATTGGAGTTTTCATTCCGAAACGGCGGGAACAGTTCGTGAAACCCTTCCGAAACGGCGGGAACAGTTCGTGAAACCCTTCCGAAACTCGGAAAAGAACTTAGAGAACTTTTTTCGTTTCTTACCCTCCCGAAACGGCGGGGGAATTCAGCGAAACCGCCCGAAACGGCGGAAGCCACTGTGATATCTCTCCGAAAAGAAACTCATATTTTGGCCATAAGTTGCGGAAACCGTTGGTGAAACCTTGCCGAAACGGCGGAGCGATTCAAGTCTGTCTCCCGAAACGGCGGAAGCCATTCGCATAAGCTTGCCGAAATAACACGAAGAAATTCATGAACTTCTTCCGGAATTGTGAAAGGACTTGGAATATCTTAAAAGAACTTTCCAGAACAAGCCAAAGAAGCTTCACGGAAGCTTTCAACATTCCGTTCCGAAATTATGGAGGCTCTCGGGCTACCTTTCTAAACAAAGAATTGAAAATTCCGTTCCGAAACAGCGGAAGCCGCTGAGGAATTGCTTCCGAAACAGCGGAATCGTTCATCATTTGCTCCCGAAATAGCGGAAGTGTTCACCATGTCATCCCGCAGTGGCGGAAGTCGCTGGGTTAAAACCCGTGAAAATAACTCGGAGACTTTTCCAAAAATCGCGGGAGGCATTCGCCAAAGCCTACTGCAACCGCGGAAGCCTTGCCTCGGCCAACGAATTTGTTCAAGAGTTGAAGGCCTTCCACTTCGGTGAGGTCATCTTCCACAGGAACGACAGAAATGGTAAAGTGGCCGAGCATTGCAAGGACATCTACGCTCATTTTGAATACTCGCATTACCCCGATGCCGAGGAGGAGGCATTCAGAGGCATCAGCAACATGACTGAGCTACGGATATGTCGCCAAGGTGCCGGAGCGAGCTCTAGCTCAACCAAGGCCCAGAAGACCATCCAGCAAAAGGAGAAAGAAGCTGAGGATGCCCGAGCTCTGGAAGAGCTCAGATTAAGAGAAGAGGCGAGGTTACAATGGGAAGCCGAGGAAGCAAGAAAGCAGCAAGAAGATGAAAATGAAAGACTGCGGAAAGAGGCTGAAGAAGCCCAAAAGCAGAAAGAAGCAGAGGCTGAGCAAGCTGAGGCAGAGAAGAAGGCGGAAGAAGAATTAAAGACAAGGGAAGATGCCGAGGCAGGTGGATCCGGTATGCAGGACATGGAAATAGACACCTCTCAAGTAGGTGGCTCTGGTGCCCAAAAGGAAGGAATAGACCCTGCGCAGGAAGTCCGGACCCCACCTATGGAAGAGGACATAGACATCATAAACCGACCAATTGTCCCATACACTCCATCAGGAAAGCGTACGGTGTCCAAATGGAATGAGTTTGTATATGATAAGAAAAGAAAAGAAATGGTCCTCCAATCAGAATAGAGGATTAAAAGTCCCTTCCATGAAGACATTGTTACTCACCGGGAGGTCACCGTCATGCAGAAAACGGATCAAGATCCCATTGCTATGGCGTCCGCAGTTATAGCGACAACAAAGGCATCATTTGCCAATGTTGACGTTATAGTTAAAGAAATTATATTAACTAAGAAGAAAGCACGCACGCTGCAACAAAATGTAGCTAATGAGCAAGCCCAAAGAGATCTGGCAATAAACAAGTATAATTGCTTGTACGCTAAGCATAGGGAGCTGTCAAATAAGTACAGCCAGCTGGAGGAGGAAAAAGACCAGCTAACACTTCAAATGATGATTGTAGAAGCGGAGAAGAGTGGAGTGGAAGAAAAGGATTCTCAGCTAGAAGCAGACAAGCAAACATTAGCTGAGCGGTTGGAGCAGGCTGAGAGCAAAACGGTGGACTTGGTTCCCTTCCACGAGTTGTCCTGCAACATTCTGAATCAAATAAACGGCACGCAGGAGCTGATCACTGACGAAGTTTGCAAACTCAAGGCCATGATAGTCAGATTAAAAGAAATTAATGCGGAGGCCCACAGGCTCAAAGCTAAGAATACCCGTGTCAAGGCAAATGTCATAAGTCAAATGGCATGGAGAGAAGGAAAAGGAGGTTTCCCCCCGCACCTTCCTTTTAAGGCTGTGGACGATTTTAATGAGGATATAGCCTTGTTGGAGTTTGGCAGGAACTGTGCCAATAAGATGATAACCAGTGTGCAGAGGACAACAGATAGAATCAACAGCCTATACCAAAAGCTCAAAGGAGTCCATGACAACTGCACATTGAGTTTCCCTCAGACCCTAGAAGACTTCCCAGAAAAGGAGCAGCGGTTGTCTCAGCTGAAAGAAGAGCTAGGCGTCCAGATGGAGTATGTGAAAAGGATTGATGTCCTGGCCATTGATGATCTCCAGCATTATATCGGTTCATCAACACTTCACAACCATCTGCTGAAGGAAGTGCATCAAGCTGCTGAAGCAGAAGTCCAAAGCATTAAAACAGAGCTTGGGAAGAATGTGACTTCTCAGAAAATTCTGTTTCCTGCTGCAGCAAACATAATCATAAGGGACACAGGTGTGTGGTACAGCTACATAGCAGAAGAAGACAGGAAAGCTACAGCAGTAGCAGGAGCATCAGTAGATCCGGCAGCCTCTCTCCCAGCAGCCTCTTCCCCAGCAATGGCAGAAAGTCTGGCCAGTTCAATTCCCCCTTCCCAATTAGGAGCAGCATCAGCAAGGGATTCGAGGGCCTCTTCCCAGGCAGCATCAGTGACAATTAACTTGGGCGACCCTTTGCCAGCAGAAGCTCACGCACAGGAATGAAGAGGCTGAATTCAGTGAGCCACTCTCTTCAGCCAAACACGTGCCCAGCAGGGAAAGCTTTGATGTTAGCCCATTTTCTGTTATTTATATTTTGAATGTGTAAGGCGTAAGCCATGGGACAGCTGTCCCTAATTTTTGTCAAAATATTTTTTGTAAAGGAAGTTGCCATTTTTGGTGGTCGATTATAGTAGAAATTCCTGTAAATGACAGGTGGAGAATGCTAGGTGTCAGTCCAAAGGGAAGATTTGTAGCTATAAATAGCATCTAGGAAAGATTAGAAAGGACTTTTGGCAGGGAATGAAATTTTGGCAAACGATATGAGCTATCTTGTATCGTGTCTGTAAAATTGAATTTTCTAATAGAAGCCACCGGGAGATGGACGTTTTGCATGGGATGTTGGACTGTTGTATGTTGGACTATTCTGATGACTGCTATTCTGTAATGTGAGATCATTCTTACCATCTGAACTATTTCTGTGTATTAATGATTTTGCTTCTCCTGTGCATACGATTTTCTCTATTTTTTGTGAACAATGAATGCGTTTCATGTCAAATCGGGAGCTATCTGCTGATTCCTTCATCTTTGCTGTAGAATCCTCTTTTAGATCGAATAGCTAACTGTTCTTTCTTCAAGATCATATCTACTGCTCGTTGTTCACCCTTTAAATTGCTCCTTGCAGGGATCTTTAAGTTCAATTCCAGTTTTGTTGCATCTAGATCTGTTTCTTTATTCTTGTCACATAGATTAAATAATTTTGCTTTCTTCTGTTTATGAGCAATAGATGCGTTCTTTAAGTTTCATTTCAGATCTATTTCTTTATTCTTTTGCTTTCTTTTGTTTTATGAGCAATAGATGCGTTCTATGTTGAATTAGAAGCTATCTTCTAAAAAATCTTTATCTTGCTGTAGCTTTGATTGTGAGAAATAATAGCTATCTGTTCTTTGCTTACGATATCTGTTACAGCTGATTGCTCCTCCCTTAAGCGTGTTCCCTGCAGGGATAGTTAGATTTATCCCAGTTTCTAGGCTTAGATCTGTTTTAATTGCATTTAGATTAGGTATAATTTAGGCACTTGCATTTCATATAAAAAACACATAAAACCCAAAAGAAAGGTGGATCGGGCCATAACCGGTAGAATCGGATTTAAAGTCCAAAACCACGGTTGCCGGAACCGCTAACCGGACGGATTCCCTACACCAAACGGGAGATAGTCTAATTGGGACCATCTCTCGGGGAGAATCCCTTTCTGATTGATGCGACGATATCCGAGGCATCAACAGTTTTTGGCGCTAGAAGGAGGGCCGTAAGTGCATGGCTGATAGAGGAAAATCTTCCGTGGTCATAGATAACACTGAAAACCCGCTTAAAGAAAGCATTTCAAACAGCCCAGATCTTGGATTAATAGACCAAGAACACCTCATTTCTGACCCTGAGCCTCAAGAAGCTTTGTACGCTGTTCCTTTTACAGAAATAGAGGATTTGAGAAGACATACCAGATCCTACGTTAGATAGCTAGGCGGTTTAAACGCTGTCAACTTCCTCCCCAAGAAAATTACACCCAGAAAGGAGCCACAGTACACCCGGGATTCAATTCTCGTTCAGAGTTTTGAAGATCTGGTAAATCTGACTTTGGAAGAAATTTCAGACACTCTTAACAAGACAGACCAAGAAAATCTTGAAGAAATTACAAGTCCCAAGAGTACTCCACAGGATTCACCCTACAACTCTCCACCAGGGTCTCCACGCCCAAACCCAAATATGGCTGTACCTGCATGGAGAGCAAGGGGAGGGATGAACCTAGCTGGACCATTCCATAATCTTCCTAAAAACCCAGAAAAGGTCTTGCCTAAGTATGATCCAGGGAAAGCCATTTCGGCAGAAGATCACCTCAAGAGTTTTTACTTAGCCTTGAACCTTTTGAATGTACAACATGAAGACGTAGTCTGCAGGTTGTTTCCGTATACATTCGAGCCAAAAGTATCATCATGGTACTTTAGCTTACAACCCAGCTCAATCTCTAGTTGGGATGAATTCGAGAAATGTTTTCTAAAGAAATACGGAAACCAAAAGACTGTGGCCACACTTATGAAAGAACTCTTATCCATGAGGATGGAAAAGAAAGAAAAGGTTCAAGATTTCAATCAAAGATTCACTACGCTGTTGAATAACTTCAGTCAAGCTAATAAACCAGCCGAGGAATCTCTAATTGAATACTATACAACCGCTCTTGATGGACCCATAGCAATGTTCATAAAGAGGTCCAAGAAAGCTACCCTGATAGAGAACTTTGAGGAAGCTAGAAAGGTAGAAGAAGAGGCTGATAGCATTGCTAAACATGCCTTAGATGTAGAAACAAAACCAGCGGCTAACAAAAAACCTTTGCTGCTCACTAGAAGTAAAGAAGAGCCATCTACGGACATGGAAAATGTGGTCAAGATGATGTAGAAATTGTCTAACAAAATCGTAGATCTCGAAAAAGACAAGGCTGCTAGCACATCTAGGAAGCCTTTCAAGCCTTTTTATAAAAGAAGGGAAGACGGGGAACAGACTCATCCGCCAATAAACGCTGCCCCTGTGTTAAACTTGAATGAGATAGGGATGGAAAATTTTTGCACTTTTCACCAAGAACCACATTCGGAAAAGAGCTGCCCACAATGGATCAATTCCATGAGCTTAGTCATGAACCAAATGTTAGATTCTCAGATCCCAGATCAGGATGATCCTCCAGAAGAGTCAAGCCCTGAGTTAGAGGAACCAACCCCGGACACTACTATGGTGTTGTGGGATTGGGTACCTATGACTGAATTAATAGAAGAAGATCACATAGATAGCTCTCCCTCTACCATAAATGTTGCCACTCGCAGCAAGGGCCCAATTGCGGATCCTGTCCCAGTCACCTTTCCCCATAAGCCTAAAATTTTGAAAGATCCGCCTAGGAGGCATATACCAATCATCCCACCGCAGCCCAAAGTAAACCAAACAGCTGCCAAGCAGCCAAGTGCTGACAACACAGTTCAGCCACCTAAGGTCACCATGAACAAAATAGATCCGTCAACTCGAATTGGGAACGAATCCGATATAGGGTATGATATTATCGAAGATATCAAGAAGGTCAAAGCAAACGTATCAATCTTTGACATGTGTAGCTTGCCCCATCAACGAGACAAACTGCTGCATGTTTTACAACCAAAACCCAGCACTACATTAACGGATTCTCAAGACAATCCTAAAATTAACGAGGCTAGCATCGGTGGGAAATCCAAATCCCAAACATTGCCATTCTTGTTGACATTTGAAATTTTTAATCACAATGTTCACAACTGTTTGGTAGACTCTGGAGCTTCTTCAAACGTTATGCCACTGTCAATTTGTAAGAAAATTAATGGGCAGCCCGTGCCATCTCCAGCTCAAATTATCCAATTAGATAGGACTGCTGTTAAAGTAATTGGGGAGATGAAAGACGTTCTAATTAGATTGTCAGCGGATCCTAGAGTCTGTCAATTTATTGACATAATGGTGGTCGATATTCCTGAAGCTTATGGGCTGATTTTGAGTAGGGATTGGTCCACCAAGCTGAGTGGCTACTTTGCCACCGATTGGTCTCATCTATGGCTGCCATATCAGAACAGACAGAATCAGATTAAAGTTCTTAGGGAACCTCATATGAAACAAAACGTAACCCAGTTAGAAGAAAAGAATGAAGCCGTAACCTTCTCATCTTCGGTTCTGGGGAATTATTTCTTGGAAATGGATCCGGGTAATTATCAATCTGAAACCATTAGCCATGAATCAGATAAACAGTCCGATCTCTTTCATTTCTCCCGGACCGATGATGTTGATTGTAACATAGTCAATTTAGTTGCTAACATAGACCACAAAGAAACTAACTTAGCTGAATCTAAAGATACCTTTTGGACATTATACTTTGATGGATCTAAAACTCTGGAAGGATCCGGAGCCGGGTGTGTTCTAATGGATCCAAAAGGGAACAAGTATTTTTTGTCTTGTAGATTAGAATTTGATTGTACTAATAACACCGTTGAATATGAAGCTCTGGTAGATGGTTTAAAGAAGGCCATTGGCTTAAATGTGAAGTACCTGAAGGTTTTCGGTGACTCCAAGATAGTTGTAAGACAGGTAAGGGACACCATTCATTGTCTCTCACCGCACGTGAAAGGTTATCAGGCTGAGGTATGGGATTTAATCATGCATTTTGACGCTTTCAATATAAAATCAATTCCTAGATTGCGAAATTCTGCTGCTGATTTATTAGCAACATCTGCTTCTAGATTGGTGTCGTCAAATAATAAATGCTCGATTCAATTGATTTTCAGGCCTTCCATTCCCGATAACATCACGAACTTCAGAGTCTTCGATGATGATGAACAAATTATCAGCTTCCTGACAAACGAAGATAGCTTCCAAGGAGCTGCAATAGATGAGGAAAAACATGATGCTGATTTGATGAAGAAAGATGACGAGAAAGGAAATTTCATACCAAAGGGGGTAAGATCCCTCGAAATGCTTTTCGATCTTCAAAATAAGTTCAAAAGACCAGCTAATACCAAAACTAATAGCTCATCAATGCAACATGAGTTGGTTAATTTGGGTACCGAGGCAGAACCAAAATTTGTCAACGTTGGCAAAAGTTGTTCACCAGGAGAAAGAGACAGGTTCATTAAATTGTTTAAACAGTACAAGGATGTTTTTGCATGGACCTATGAAGATCTGAAAACATATGACGTTCGCATCATTCAGCATGTTATACCAATGAAAGCGGGTGTCAAGCCATTTCAGCAGCAGTTAAGAAGGATGCATCCCACTCTTGAACCGCTGATCCAAAAGGAATTAAAGAAGCTCCTGGACGCTAAGATAATCTTCAAGGTTCGGCATTCCGAATGGGTCGCAAACTTGGTTCCCGTGAGGAAGAAGTTGGGAGAGATTAGGCTATGTGTAGATTTCAGAAATTTAAACAAAGCCTCAGATAAAGACAACTACCCCGTACCTTCAATGGAGCAGATCCTACAAATGGTGTCAGGATCTGAATTGTTTTCTCTCCTCGACAGTTTCTCGGGCTATAATCAGGTGTTAGTAGCCGAAGAAGATCGTCTTAAGACCACTTTCAGAACTAAGTGGGGAACTTTCGCCTACAGAAGAATGCCATTTGGTCTGATAAATGCAGGAGCTACATTCCAAAGGGCGATGGATATTGCCTTCCGAGGATTGGGTGGGCAATGTGTTGTTGTTTACTTAGATGATGTGACAGTCTTTTCGAAGAAAAGGGAAGATCATGTTGTTCATCTGAGGCACATCTTTGATCGTTGCCGGAAGTATGGTATCTCCTTAAATCCCAAGAAGAGCGTGTTTGCTGTGCCCGAAGGTAAGCTCTTGGGTCATATCATCTCCAAAAGGGGAGTGTCAATCGACCAGGAAAGGGTCCAAGCTATTAATAAGATTCCAATGCCTCACAACAAAAAATCTATGCAGTCTTTCATGGGCACCATCAATTTTGTCCGCAGATTTGTTCCGGATTTTGCACAAATTGTTAAGCCATTGCAACAGATGGTTAAACAAAGCATACAATTCAAGTGGACAGATTTGGAGAAGGACGCATTTAGAGATATCAAGGCAGCTATAGCTAAAGCTCCTTCCTTAAGAAGTCCAGATTTCGATAAAGATTTCATCTTGTATACCTTTGCCTCGGATGACTCTCTCGCAGCTGTACTAACACAAAAGGTGGAGTTTGGGGACGAATACCCAATTTCGTTTATGAGCACTGGTCTGCAGGGGGCCGAGCTGAACTATCCCATGGTGGACAAGCATGCCTATGCGGTCTTCAAAGCAGTCAAGCAGTTTAGGCCCTACATTTTGAAGAACAGAACTAAAGTCATAGTTCCCCATCCAGCTGTTAGATCCCTTTTCGTTCAAAAGGAATTGGGAGAGAGAAGAGGGAACTAGGTCACAGCCCTGCAGGAGTATGATTTGGAATTTAAACCGGCTACAATCATCAAAGGACAAGGTCTGTGCAAGTTACTGGCGGGAAACTCGACTGATGAAGAGCAACATTGGAAGAATGAAGCTGAGCTCAATTCGGTTGAAGTATGTCATACCTTCACAACTCCCCAGTCATGGTATAGGGATCTGGTGCACTATTTGCAGCAGGGATATCTGCCCGAACACTGGAACTCTAAGCAAAGAAGGGCACTCCGCTTGAAATCCGCACCCTATCAAATCATTGATGGGATCCTTTTCAGAAAGAATTACGATGGAGTCCTTCTTAGATGTTTGGAGAAGGAAGATGCAAACAAAGTTGTCAAAGAATTGCATGATGGCCCCGCAGGTGGTCATTATTCAGGAGAGACGACAGCACACAAGATACTGAGAGCTGGTTATTATTGGCCCACTTTGTTCTGAGATGCCCACACATACGCACGAAACTGTGATGTATGTCAAAGAAGTGCTGGGAAGTTACCTAAGGCCGCAGGCCCATTGCAGTCGGTCATCATCTCTGAGCCTTTTGAGCAATGGGGCATAGATGTTATCGGAGAAATAAATCCAAATTCTTCATTGCAACATCGATACATCCTGACGGCTACCGATTACTTCACCAGGTGGACGGAGGCCATCCCGTTGCGCAAGATCAATGAAGATGCAGTCATCAGCTTCTTAAAAGAGAACATCATAACCAGGTTTGGGGTTCCAATTTCCCTTGTTTTTGATAATGCTACTTATTTTTCGTCTTGCAAGATAAATGAATTTGTTTATGAATGGGGAATTAAGTTGCATTATTCAGCCAATTACTACCCTCAGGGAAATGGGTTAGCTGAATCCTCGAACAAGAATCTAATTCGAATCCTTAAGAAAACTGTGATAGAAAACCAGAGAAGTTGGCATGTGGCTCTCCCAAACGCCTTGTGGGCAGATAGGGTAACCCCGAAGAACGCTTTAGGTGTCTCCCCTTTCACTCTTGTCTATGGTAAAGAAGCCATACTTCCCCCAAACATCTTACTGCCATCCTCGCAATTGTCCCAAGCCTCTCGGGGTTTTGGCAGCCAAGCCTTACAATCCAGGATCAACACCCTGCTTCAACTGGAAGAAGCCCGACACAAAGCTAAAGATCGATTCCATCAACACCAGGACATAGTTAAGAGATGGTTCGATAAGAGGAAATCCGGCAAGAGGGATTTTGAAGTCGGGGATTTAGTCCTGAAATGGGACCATAATCATGAAGGAAAAGGAATGCATACGAAATTTCAACATCTATGGGTAGGCCCGTACCAAATTTCTGCAAAATTAGGCCCATCCACTTATAAATTGACAAATCTCAAGGGAGAAGAAGTAGCCCTTCCTCTCAATGGCCTCGCTCTGAAACAATACTTCGCATAGTCTCCTCGAGACTTCCTGTACATAAATAAAGTTTTCTTTTGCCTTAGCCTTTAGTTGCTTTATTTTTCGGCCATGTTGTTTCTCTCTTTGTTTTTCGAACTTTTACGACAAGTTTTGTTTTCTGAATGCCCCTTTTTGTTGAGTTTCCCGTTGAAGATAGCTCTCTCAAAGAAAACTTGCAACCCATGAGTCTGGAACCCTGCTCAGTAAACCCGGTCTGCTGTGCTCTCGCTGAAATGTTCAGAAAGGGGGGGAAGCCTACCCTGCTAGTCACACTAATCCTGTTTAATAGCAGAGACCCATGGCCATCTTCACTACTATCGTTGGGCTCCACCCACTCTCACACTTTAAAGGCATCTCAAGGAGGTTACCTAAGCTGGACCCATGGAAAGTGGCACCTCTCGAGGACATAGGGTATTGAGATGACTCCATGCTGCAGATTTAATAGCCAAAATGGCCTACATTTAAGAGTCTATTTTCCAGGGATTCTCGTCTCAATTAAAGCATGGCTGAGACAAAAGCAAAAGACATGTAAAATCAAGAAGGCTGTCCAAAAGGCCCAGCTCAAAATGGGCTCCTCTCCGTCCGTGAAGTTTGATCAAATCAACAAAATCTCTAACTCACACAAAAGGACATTATGGATTGAGGAGCCCAAATCAAAGATCATGTCCGAAAGAAAATATCCCTGGAAGGCTCAAACAGCTAAGCTATCCAAAGTACAAGCATCCCAAAGGGTGCCAACAACATGGGAATGAGGAACAAGAGCAATAATGTCCATGAGAAAGTGTTGCAAATCCTGTGGAGTCCGGCAGTAGTGGCCATTTGAGAGATGACCCTCCTAAAATGAATCTCATATGCTGGCCCTCTGAGAGTGGTGAAGATATCTCGGTCAAAGCTCCCCTTTCCCCAATGGCTAGCAGGAAAAGTGCCCCTTTCCCCGCATGAGTCTAAAATGCTCAGCAGAGTAGTGCACCCGAGATAGATGTTTTAATGGGGTTCTGGACCATGAAGAGGAAGTTTTCAGAGATCTGTGTTCGCCAGCGACTCGCCATTGTTGTTGCAGCAACACCCCTCCCCAAAATTTTGTACATATTGGGGCCCCTCCCTTTCTTTTTGTAGAAGGTTTGCCTAAGAAGCCTTCCCAGCCGTTAACTGTGTTTTCAACATAAAATCTTGTTTCCCAAGTGAACGTCTTGCCATCAATCCTTCCTTGTTTTCCCCAAAAGGCCAAAAGGAACTTAGAACTTTTCCCCAACGTTTTGGAATCCCTTAGGCTATCTCCCCGAAACCCCGAAAAGCCAAACGTCCAACCTTTCCGGAAGAGGGACTTAGATTTTCTTTGTCAAAATCGTAAACCGTGAGAAAAAGTAATGGAAACCTTCTGTTTTTCTTCCCGAAACGGCGGGAGAACATAGGAAAGACGCCCGAAAGACTTAGAAAAATTCGGAAGCTGCGGAAGCCTTTGGGCAATGCCTCCCGAAATGGCGGGACTCATTCGCCTTAGACGCCCGAAAAGGAGTTGGATTTTTTGGTCGAAAATCTGCGGAAACCTTCAGGCAATGCCTCCCGAAATGGCGGAGCCCTTCACTCAAGCCTTCCGCAACCGCGGAAAGGTTCCAGTTTTCCTCCCGAAATGGCGGGACTCATTCGCCTTACTCTCCCGAAAGAAGACTTGGAACATTTTTCGACCGGTCGCGGAGAAATTGGAGTTTTCATTCCGAAACGGCGGGAACAGTTCGTGAAACCCTTCCGAAACGGTGGGAACAGTTCGTGAAACCCTTCCGAAACTCGAAAAAGAACTTAGAGAACTTTTTTCGTTTCTTACCCTCCCGAAACGGCGGGGGAATTCAGCGAAACCGCCCGAAACGGCGGAAGCCACTGTGATATCTCTTCGAAAAGAAACTCAGATTTTGGCCATAAGTTGCGGAAACCGTTGGTGAAACCTTGCCGAAACGGCGGAGCGATTCAAGTCTGTCTCCCGAAACGGCGGAAGCCATTCGCATAAGCTTGCCGAAATAACACGAAGAAATTCATGAACTTCTTCCGGAATTGTGAAAGGACTTGGAATATATTAAAAGAACTTTCTAGAACAAGCCAAAGAAGCTTCGCGGAAGCTTTCAACATTCCGTTTCGAAATTATGGAGGCTCTCGGGCTACCTTTCTAAACAAAGAATTGAAAATTCCATTCCGAAACAGCGGAAGCCGCTGAGGAATTGCTTCCGAAACAGCGGAATCGTTCATCATTTGCTCCCGAAATAGCGGAAGTGTTCACCATGTCATCCCGCAGTGGCGGAAGTCGCTGGGTTAAAACCCGTGAAAATAACTCGGAGACTTTTCCAAAAAATCGCGGGAGGCATTCGCCAAAGCCTTCCGCAACCGTGGAAGCCTTGCGCGGAAACCTTCATGTTTCCCTTCCGAAACTAGCGGGAGCCTTCGCCATATCTTCCCGAAAAGCAACGAGACTTTGAAAGTTTTGGTTTGCGGAAACCTTTCGCGAATAGCTTCCGAAACGGCAGAAGCCTTGACGTTATGCATCCGCAACGCGGGGCTCTTTTGCGGAAGGTTTCAAGTTTCCCTTCCGTGACGCGTCCCGAAACAGCGAGAACTTCCCCTCTATCCTTCCGCAACGGCGGGTGTGACTCGCAAAACAGTCCCGCGAATGGCGGTCGCACACAGATCGAGACCTTTTGACATGACCGCTACGGGTGACGAATTTAAGCCGCGTTTTAATTGCGCCACCCACCCAATTGAACGCTCGCACGTGCCAGTTCGATTTAAATAGGCGGTGGGGGTACGGGCCAACACATTGTTAATTTTTCAATCTGGACGATTGGTTGGACGCCCCGCGAACCGCTCCAGCTCGGATTGCTCAAACACGTTTCACGGCCACCTCAGTTAGCGTTTTCATCGGTGCCAGGTAGGATCTTAACTGTAAATCCATCTCCCTACACGTCATATTGTGCTATTGGGTTAGCTGTCTTTTGAAATTGATGGGCATAGGTGGTGTTTTGACGAGCAAAACGCCCGTCACGGAAGATTTTTCCCGTCAAATAAGGTTAAATCAAGTTCTTATCATTTTTTAGCAGAAACAGGATGTACATCGGTGGGTAGACGGTTGGCATGTTCCTTTTTCCGGGCCGCGTGCCCCGTCGTCTATTGAAAATACCGAATCCCATCGATGTTGCATATCCCTGGCCGAAAGATTAAGCCATAAAACCCCGGGCCTTTTCGTAAACTGCGAAACCTCTGCTCATTTCTTAGAACCGGCGCCACGGCCCCTGTTCAGAACCCGCGAGCACTCAAGCTATGCCAGCCAGACCCAAAACCAACGCCGCTCGAACCTTTCCCGTCCATGTGTCTCCGGCGCCATCACCCTCGCTCGAACTACTCCCATGGAACACCTCGGCAAGTGCCGCCAATGACATTAGCATTCGAATGCCCTCGCCTGGTCATAAATGCGAAAGGGGTTTCCTTTTCGGCACAAAGTCTACCATCCCAAACTTGCCCTTTTAAAGAATGGGGGGGTTATTTTTCATGTCCCTGCTAAGACGAAAATCATCTTAGTCCCCAGGGCGGAGCCGAAAACCAACGGCTTCCGCAATTCGTCTATCGAGCCGAAAACCAATGGCTTCCGCAACATAGCCTATCTCCTCAGGAGCATTCCAGATTCATCTTTTAAGAGATTCAAATGTTACAATTTGTGTCTTATGTTGAAATAGTATTTTGCTTCCTAAATATATAGCTTCATTGACTTATCTCAGTGATATTAAAACGATGTTTCTCTCTGCTAAAACCTCACAGTCTGTTGCTCAAATGATGACTTTGATATGGATGTTGTCAGGGATAAGTCAAGATGCCGAAAACCGGTAAGAAGAAAGCTAAGATGACAGAAAAGAAACCTGCCCCTCCCAAAACTGAAGCTTCACTCCAAGACACGAGGTGCACCACTGGTGTCCCTCCAGAAATTAGATGGGATGACATCTATAGAATGATCAGGGACCAAGAAATCCCAGATATGTTGCTGGAGGAAGCACCAATTTATTTGAATATCAAAGCCTCAGGCATAACCAGAGCTGCCACCCGCCCTGAGCTGTTCCCCTGTGCCAAAGTGATCGGATGTATACTCCAGCATGCCGATGCTGAAGGCAGAGTAATAAATGACAGCGGTAAAGTGGCCATTGCCTCTTTTCAACCCGCGTATCTTGCGGCAGCCTACAAGTTTCCCCGGGTCCAACAAGCTCTGACTGATGAATGGTTAAGCCAGATGAACAACATCGAGATGGCCAAGAAGCTACTGGTGGCAGGCAAACATTTGAGAAAAAATGGGAATGATGAGTATGACGTACAGAATCTAAGAGCTCCTTATAGATTGATTGCCCTGATGCTGTGCAGAATCTTCGGCATGCCCGATGGCACAGTATACAAGATTCAGTGGGTCCCTATCATTCACTATGTGGCATTTCAGGGAACTGTATTTGACTGGGCCACTATCCTGTCAGATAGTCTGGCCTCAATGATAGTAGTTGCAAGGGAAGGACTAGCTTTGAAGAAGGCTGAATTCTTCATGTCTTCATATCTGATAGATTGTATCTTAGCCAAGATAGACTTCCCCAAATTGGGCTGTACATGGGATAGGGCTACCGCCCCGGTCTATATTGCATTCAAGATGTTGTGGGCTCAGAACTACAAGCCCAGCTACAAACTCATCTGTGAGGGGTTCATCATGCCCCTGTACGAGAAAATGTTCAAGCAAGAACCAAACTGCCTGTCAGAAAATGCTTTGGAAGTCCTTGAGGATTATGGGGACTTTTACTTTTCGGAGCAAGGTACCTACCTAAGAATGTTTGGAGGGACCAAGCCCCCATACATCTTGCCGCAGTATGCCACAGACTATGTGGTGCTCAAGGAAGCAGTAAGACAACTCTTCTTGGATGGGATTGGAGCATTGCTCCACAAGCAACACAAGGCTTCCTTTCCCCCTCTACCTTTCTGCATTGGCGCTTACAAGTTTTCAGGGGTTGCCTCGGCCAACGAATTTGTTCAAGAGTTGAAGGCCTTCCACTTCGGTGAGGTCATCTTCCACAGGAACGACAGAAAGGGTAAAGTGGCCGAGCATTGCAAGGACATCTACGCTCATTTTGAATACTCGCATTACCCCGATGCCGAGGAGGAGGCATTCAGAGGCATCAGCAACATGACTGAGCTACGGATATGTCGCCAAGGTGCCGGAGCGAGCTCTAGCTCAACCAAGGCCCAGAAGACCATCCAGCAAAAGGATAAAGAAGCTGAGGATGCCCGAGCTCAGGAAGAGCTCAGATTAAGAGAAGAGGCGAGGTTACAGCGGGAAGCCGAGGAAGCAAGAAAGCAGCAAGAAGATGAAAATGAAAGACTGCGGAAAGAGGCTGAAGAAGCCCAAAAGCAGAAAGAAGCAGAGGCTGAGCAAGCTGAGGCAGAGAAGAAGGCGGAAGAAGAATTAAAGACAAGGGAAGATGCCGAGGTAGGTGGATCCGGTATGCAGGACATGGAAATAGACAGCTCTCAAGTAGGTGGCTCTGGTGCCCAAAAGGAAGGAATAGACCCTGCGCAGGAAGTCCGGACCCCACCTATGGAAGAGGACATAGACATCATAAACCGACCAATTGTCCCGTACACTCCATCAGGAAAGCGTACGGTGTCCAAATGGAATGAGTTTGTATATGATAAGAAAAGAAAAGCAATGGTCCTCCAATCAGAAGAGAGGATTAAAAGTCCCTTCCATGAAGACATTGTTACTCACCGGGAGGTCACCGTCATGCAGAACACGGATCAAGATCCCATTGCTATGGCGTCCGCAGTTATAGCGACAGCAAAGGCATCATTTGCCAATGTTGACGTTCTAGTTAAAGAAAATATATTAACTAAGAAGAAAGCACGCACGCTGCAACAAAATGTGGCTAATGAGCAAGCCCAAAGAGATCTGGCAATAAACAAGTATAATTGCTTGTACGCTGAGCATAGGGAGCTGTCAAATAAGTACAGCGAGCTGGAGGAGGAAAAAGACCAGCTAACACTTCAAATGATGATTGTAGAAGCGGAGAAGAGTGGAGTGGAAGAAAAGGCTTCTCAGCTAGAAGCAGACAAGCAAAAATTAGCTGAGCGGTTGGAGCAGGCTGAGAGCAAAACGATGGACTTGGCTCCCTTCCACGAGTTGTCCTGCAGCATTCTGAAGCAAATAAACGGCACGCAGGAGCTGATCACTGACGAAGTTTGCAAACTCAAGGCCATGATAGTCATATTAAAAGAAATTAATGCAGAGGCCCACAGGCTCAAAGCTAAGAATACCCGTGTCAAGGCAAATGTCATAAGTCAGATGGCATGGAGAGAAGGGAAAGGAGGTTTCCCCCCGCACCTTCCTTTTAAGGCTGTGGACGATTTTAATGAGGATATAGCCTTGTTGGAGTTTGGCAGGAACTGTGCCAATAAGCTGATAACCAGTGTGCAGAGGACAATAGATAGAATCAACAGCCTATACCAAAAGCTCAAAGGAGTCCATGACAACTGCACATTTAGTTTCCCTCAGACCCTAGAAGACTTTCCGGAAAAGGAGCAGCGGTTGTCTCAGCTGAAAGAAGAGCTAGGCGTCTAGATGGAGTATGTGAAAAGGATTGATGTCCTGGCCATGGATGATCTCCAGCATTATATCGGTTCATCAACACTTCACAACCATCTGCTGAAGGAAGTGCATCAAGCTGCTGAAGCAGAAGTCCAAAGCATTAAAACAGAGCTTGGGAAGAATGTGACTTCTCAGAAAATCTTGTTTCCTGCTGCAGCAAACATAATCATAAGGGACACAGGTGTGTGGTACAGCTACATAGCAGAAGAAGACAGGAAAGCTACAGCAGCAGCAGGAGCATCAGTAGATCCGGCAGCCTGTCTCCCAGCAGCCTCTTCCCCAGCAATGGCAGAAAGTCTGGCCAGTTCAATTCCCCCTTCCCAATTAGGAGCAGCATCAGCAAGGGATTCGAGGGCCTCTTCCCAGGCAGCATCAGTGACAATTAACTTGGGCGACCCTTTGCCAACAGAAGCTCACGCACAGGAATGAAGAGGCTGAATTCAGTGAGCCACTCTCTTCAGCCAAACACGTGCCCAGCAGGGAAAGCTTTGATGTTAGCCCATTTTCTGTTATGTATATTTTGAATGTGTAAGGCGTAAGCCATGGGACAACTGTCTCTAATTTTTGTCAAAATATTTTTTGTAAAGGAAGTTGCCATTTTTGGTGGTCGATTATAGTGGAAATTTCTATAAATGACAGATGGAGAATGCTAGGTGTCAGTCCAAAGGGCAGATTTGTAGCTATAAATAGCATCTAGGAAAGATTAGAAAGGACTTTTGGCAGGGAATGAAATTTTGGCAAACGATATGAGCTATCTTGTATCGGGTCTGTAAAATTGAATTTTCTAATAGAAGCCACCGGGAGATGGACGTTTTGCATGGGATGTTGGACTGTTGTATGTTGGACTATTCTGATGACTGCTATTCTGTAATGTGAGATCATTCTTACCATCTGAACTATTTCTGTGTATTAATGATTTTGCTTCTCCTGTGCATACGATTTTCTCTATTTTTTGTGAACAATGAATGCGTTTCATGTCAAATCGGGAGCTATCTGCTGATTCCTTCATCTTTGCTATAGAATCCTCTTTTAGATCGAATAGCTAACTGTTCTTTCTTCAAGATCATATCTACTGCTCGTTGTTCACCCTTTAAATTGCTCCTTGCAGGGATCTTTAAGTTCAATTCCAGTTTTGTTGCATCTAGATCTGTTTCTTTATTCTTGTCACATAGATTAAATAATTTTGCTTTCTTCTGTTTATGAGCAATAGATGCGTTCTTTAAGTTTCATTTCAGATCTGTTTCTTTATTCTTTTGCTTTCTTTTGTTTTATGAGCAATAGATGCGTTCTATGTTGAATTAGAAGCTATCTTCTAAAAAATCTTTATCTTGCTGTAGCTTTGATTGTGAGAAATAATAGCTATCTGTTCTTTGCTTACGATATCTGTTACAGCTGATTGCTCCTCCCTTAAGCGTGTTCCCTGCAGGGATAGTTAGATTTATCCCAGTTTCTAGGCTTAGATCTATTTTAATTGCATTTAGATTAGGTATAATTTAGGCACTTGCATTTCATATAAAAAACACATAAAACCCAAAAGAAAGGTGGATCGGGCCATAACCGGTAGAATCGGATTTAAAGTCCAAAACCACGGTTGCCGGAACCGCTAACCGGACGGATTCCCTACACCAAACGGGAGATAGTCTAATTGGGACCATCTCTCGGGGAGAATCCCTTTCTGATTGATGCTACGATATCCGAGGCATCAACACAGGTATACACCCTTTCAAATACTTTTAACGAGCATGAAAGGAAGCAAGGTTGCTTGACAATCTTCTCATTGTTTTAGGAGTCAGAAAAGAGCTTAATAGAAACTCCCTAAGTGCCTTTTTTTAAAGGGATTGCTCAGCCCGAAAAAGAGATAAAATTATACTGAACAAAAAGGTATTGGTGAGAGTGAGGAATGATCTCGAGCATCGTCACAAGCACAGAAAACTGAATCCAGTGACATAAAGATCGTCAAAAATGGGCAATGACCGATGTGGCACGCGAACCAAGGCGTTGAGTGGCATTTTGAAAAATTCCCCAAAAATTATAGGGGTGAGAGCGAGAAATGGACTCAAGCATCATCACGAGCACAGAAAACTGAATCTGACGATATAAAACTTGTCAAAAATGGGCGACGGCTGAAGTGGCACCTAAATCGAGGCGATGAGGGGCATGGGAAAAAATGTCCAAAAAATATGGAGGTGAGAGCAAGCAATGATCTCAAGCATCATCACGAGCACGGAAAACTGAATCCAGCAATATAAAACTCGTAAAAAATGGACAACGGCCGAAGTGGCATGCAAATCGAGGTGACAAGGGGCATGGGAAAAAATGCCCGAAAAATCTAGAGGTGAGAGCAATAAATGATCTCAAGCATCATCATGAGCGCAGAAAACTGAATCCGGCAATATAAAACTCGTAAACAATGGACGATGACCGAAGTGGCACGCAAATAGAGGCAATGAGGGGCATGGAAAAAAATGCCCAAAGAATCTGGGGGTGAGAGCAAGAAATTATCTCAAGCATCATCACGAGCGCGGAAAATTGAATTTGGCAATATAAAACTCGTCAAAAATGGACTATAGCCGAAGTGGCACGTAAATCGAGGAAACGAGGGGCATGGAAAAAAATGCCTGAAAAATATAGAGGTGAGAGCGAGAAATGATCTCAAGCATCATCACGAGCATGGAAAAGTGAATCCGGCGATATAAAAATCATCAAAAATGGGCGACAGCCAATGTGGCACACAAACCGAGACAAAAGGGGGCATGTAATAAATGCCTGAAAATGGAACCTGGTGGTCTAGACAATATGTCTTTATGTTTGGTTCTCTGTTATACCATGTTTAGATATTTTTTGTTATGAGCATAGCTAGAGATATTTATATGATATTGACTTGGTTCAATTGTGTGATTGTGCAAATATTGGTTCGAGGCCACCAGCTGATCATGAGGGTCGTCGAGGACGGGTGATGGTGGTGGTACCTCCACCTGTAGTGGCACCACCTCCTTGTGCTTGAGGAGTTGTGTGTCCTCGAGATGATGCCCTGGAGGGTATACGTGAGACTTTGGAGATGCTTCTAGTGGGAGCACCAGAGGAGGGTGGGAGGGACTTGGACTGACCTACTATCGAGCGTTGTTTCAATGATGCCCGTGAGTGGCAGTCTATCCTGCTCAGAGTAGCAGTTGTGATGGCCGAGAGGAGGGCTTGGGATTAGGAGGATCCAAAGGAGCCAGCGGAGGAGGAGCTAGAGGATCCTGGGGATCATGATGATTAGGTGATCTTATATTTTCCCCCAAATGCTGATGAGCATATGGGGATGTATCTTTTTGTACGGCTATGTATTTTTTGTATATTTCGGGTGCTGAGGGAACTTCTGACATTGTGACTATTATGATGATATATATACATATATGTGTTTTGGTATATAGTCGTGTATGCACGTGGATGAACATCTTGTCTTGATTACACTTTGTTGCACGTGGATGCAATCGTAGTTTGTTTGTTTTCCCATGGAGGCATGTTTGATTTTTTGTATGCCTGTGGAGGCATATTTTATGCACATGGATGCAATGTTTAGATTTTTTGTAATGCCTATGTGATGCATGTCGTGATGTCCTACATGTTTTGGTTGACATGCCAATCTAGAATGTTGTTAGCCATTTGGTCTGCTACAGTGTTATGATTTCTTGGGACATGAGTGAAAGAGATGGTTTCAAAATGTCGAATCATTTGTTTAGTGTGCAGGAATTTTCTAAATAGATAGGTATTGCGTAGCTGGTAATGATTGTTGAGCTGGGGAACAAGGAACTATGAGTCCAGGAAAACACGAAGGTGACTTATTCCCATTTGGAGAGCGACGGCAAGGAGACCGGTCATGGCATCGTACTTAGCTTGGTTGTTTGTGGCAGCACCTATACACACTCCGTCGAGGTGGATCAACTCATGTGAAGGGGAATAAATTACCCAAGATGCTGATGCGAGATTTGGAGACCAACAACTTGCGTTGTCAGCAAACCCGATGTGGTAGAGTGGAACGGGATCCATCTGTGTTCATGCAAAAAAAATTGAAAATGTAAGGTTGTGAAAATGGTACAGTGAAAAAGTCAATTAAAAGAAACTGTACAATATGGACTGTGGTGTCCAACTGTTTTCATGGGTAGAATATTTTAAGGTACAACCCATTACGAGGATTGCGCATGGGATTGCCTTCTGAATCAGTCAAAATGTATGCTCCATGTTCAAGGCAAGTGTGTATGATATATGGGCCTTGCCACATAGATTGGAACTTTCCTTTGCCTGTTTTGTCATGGGCTTGGTGGTAAACAAGGACCAGGTCTCCTTCACTAAATGCTCATGGATGAACATGTTTATCATAATGGAGTTTAGATATGTTCTTTGCAGCTTCGATTGTTTGGAGAGCTGTGCAACGATCTTCGTCGGCCTGCTCTAAGAGATGTAGACGTTCTTCAATTAGTGATGTATCGGGGAGAAGTTCTATGGAAATTTGCAATGTTGGTATATGGCATTCAATGGGGAGGACAAATTCCACGCCATGGAATAGATGGAATGGGGTAAAGCCGGTGGCGGTTTTGGTCGACGTGCGATAAGCCCATAATGTGGGAAAAATCATGTGATGCCAATTGGATTTATGTTAGTCGATAGTGCGTTGGAGGATGGTCTTCAAAATTTTGTTAACAAATTCGACTTGGCCATTCCCTTGGGGGTAGAAGGCGGAGGAGAAGTGGTGTTCAAACTTGAGGAGTATTGACAATTCTCTCCAAACGGAGTCCTCAAAGTGAGAGCCATGGTCTGAGACGAGTTGTTTTGGTACTCCGAAACGAGCAATAATATGGTTGAGGAAAAAATGGGCTACAGTGTCGGCTTTGCAATTATAAGTAGGCATGGTCTTTGCCCATTTGGTAAAGTAATCAACAGCCACAATAATGTTTTTGTCGCCGCCGGCAGATGTGAGATTGCAATCCATGAAGTCGATGGCCCATTTTCAAAATGGTCTAGCAGTGACGACTGGATGAAGGGGGGTGGGGGGGGTTCTTTCCTTTGGGGCAAAGAGCTGGCAGTTTTGGCAGTGTTTGATTGTTGTGATACAATTAGTGCATAATGATGGCCAAAAATAACCTACGCGGATTGCCTTTTGGGCGGTGGCCATTCTGAAGAAATGGCCGCCACAGGCACAACTATGACAGTCATTAAGGACTTGTTCTGCTTCGTCTTGGGAAAGGCATCATTGTAAGATTGTCTCGATGCCACGTCAATAGATTACATCACCCAAGAGGAGATAACGGGGGGCATGGTGACAGATGCGACGGCGTCCATCACGGTCGATGTTGGGTCGAAATTTCTGTGTGCAGAGGTATACCAAAATGTTGCCATACCAAGGGTCATCCGAAGAGATGATGAACAAATGTTCATCGATTATATTAGTATGGATATTTGGTGATGACGACGATGATGGTAAGTCCGTAATGAGTTGAGTGAGTGCTAATGCTTTGATGCTCTTTGGGGTTTTAAAAGTTAGGTCATATTCTTGTAAGATGATCACTCATTTGGCAACATGGCCTTGTAGAAGGCAACGATTCAAGAGATAGACCATTGGGTTGGAATTGGCCACAACAGTGGTGTGGCTGAGGAGAATGTAATGTCGCAGCTTTTGTATTGAAAAGACGACGGCAAGGGACATTTTCTCTTAATGTGGGTAGCGCAGTGGTGGGCCTGACAAGGTCTGGCTCACATAGTAAATGAGGTGTTCATGACGAGCAGATTCTTCCTGGACAAGTACTCCAAAAACGACGTAATCTGATGTCGAAATGTAAAAGGTAAAGTCTCTTGTGAAATCTGGTGGAGAAATCAATGGGGCACTGGTAAGTGCTTTTTTCAAATCTGTGAAAGCTCCTTCTACCTGGTTGTCCCATACGAAGTGGGTATGAAGTCGTAGCAAATGGAGGAAACCATGTATAGTGGTGGCATAATCTGGGAGAAAATGACGAAGGAAGTTGGATTTCCCCTAGAGGCTTTGAAGCTGTCTTAATGTACGTGGTGATGGAAGGTCCACAATGGCTTGAAATTTTAGAGGGTCAATGGTGATCCCTTTTTCTGAAATGGAAAACCCCAGCAGGGGACCTGCTGGAATGCAAAGGACACACTTGAGTGGGTTCAAGCGGATGTTCTATTTTCGACAACACAAGAAAACTTGTCGAAGATCATCTAAATGGTCAGATCATTTCTTAGATCGAGCCCTGAGGTTGTCTAGATAAACTAATATGATTTTATGTAGATCGTGAAAGTAATAAGTCATGGCACGTTAAAAAGTGGCTCCTACATTCTTGAGACCGAAAGGCATGACGTGATAGGCAAAGGTGCCCCATGGGGTAGTAAAAGCGATTTTGTATTGATCTTCTTTACAGATTTTGATTTAGTTGTATCCGGAGAAACCGTCCATAAAAGAAATTACCTCATGTCCTACACACTCATCGATTAGTTGGTCAATAAATGGTGTGGGGAAGTTGTCTTTGGGACAAGCAAGGTTGAGGTCTCAAAAGTCAGTACAGACGCGGATGGTGCCAACTTTCTGATTGACTGGTACTGGGTTTGAAACCCAGGTGGTGTATCCAATAGGGTATATGAAACCTACTGCTCGAAGCTTCTCAATTTCTGCTTTGACGGCTGGAAGCTTGGATGGGTAAATGGGATGTTGTTTCTGGCGGACCGGTGATGTGTTAGGACAAGTGTCTATGTGATGTTCTACAATGGTAGGATCAAGACCAGGCATCTCGGTATATAACAAGGCGAAGACATCTCAAAATTCTTGGAAGAGTTTCTTATAAGCTTGGGTTTCTTTCTCAGTGCATGAAGCGCCCAAAGAGATAAGCTCAGGTTTTTCGAGGGTGGTAAAGATGTCAATTTTTATAATAGGCAAAATCTTAGCCATGTTACCTTCCTCGAAGGCTTTTGGAGCTGGTATTGGATCTTTGAACCAATCGACATTGGTTGGTAAGAAGTCCTTAGATTCAACAGATAGTTGGTTTCCCGCGGTGAACGTAGACACTTCAGGGAGGAAGTATGATCGATGGTGCATATCATCCCAAGGATAGTCCAGTGCAGTGAGTGTTTCTAGGATTTCTTCATCGGTACAAAAGTAGTGTTCCATTAAATGAATTGGTTCGGGTTTATATGTAGTTGAAATCATATAAATGGTATTGATTTCTTCTGAATGGGAAGATTATGGGGGAAATATTTCCTCAATAAGTGGTGGGGATATCTCTAGGTCAACGTTATTCAACTCGTATAGTGCTGCTCTGTAATCTGGGAGATCGGGGCAGTGATGTGAATAATGGCCGTAGATTCCGCATATTTCACTAGGATGGTTTGTGCACAATGATTTATCACGAGGTTGAGGTGGTAATTCTAATTTGACAACTAGAACGTTGGTGTCGTCATCCAACATATTCATGTGTTCTTGAAGCGCTGATAGTTGTGGACATAAATGGGTTGCGTGGCCTATATCATCACACAAGGAGCACTTAGGGAGCACACAGGTTGGGGGATTCTTAGCTAATTTGGGGGTCACTAGGGGGGTGCGAGGTGTGGGTGCAGTGTTGTAGGTTGGTGGATCTCTACCCCCAGTGTGACAGGATTGAGGGGGGACATAACTAGATGTTGATGTAGTGCCCCCTATTTGAATTGATCAGTTTTGGGGGTTGGAACCACCAGGTGGTGGGCTATTTTGGGGGTTTGGTATTCCAAGTGGTGGATGGTTTGACATATTCATAGGTTGTATCGGTTGTAAAACAATGGTCGAAATCAGTGGTGGGGTTGGGGTAGCTAAGTACCATACCAGTAATCCTAATGTTAAACCTAGAAGGTTGAGTGTAGCCATTACTGGTGTGCTGACAACTCCTGAAAATGGAAACAAGAAGGGGATAGTGTGAATCGGTGTCATTCTGATGTGACTAGGCACAGTGTGTGGTAGTGGTATTGGCTGAGTATGTTGTTGTTCATTTTGTGATAGGGTGCACAAATGGGATACTGCAATTACCTTAAGAGGGGGTGGGATTGACGAGAAACAGCTGGTCATGGGAGTATCCTAATATATCCCGGGTCTGAATGATGAGACGAAGGATGTTGGTGCACTAAGAACGGGTTGTTCGATCATGGGAAGAACATTTTATGGAGCTGCGGGGACATTGGGATCATAGTATGTAATCTGGTCTATTTTAACTACGCGTCCTTCATGGGGAAACATCATGATGCAGAAAACTGAAGAAGCGACGACTTTCATTTTATACATGTAGCTTCATCCTAGAAGGAGATTGTAATTAAGTTGGGCATTAATGACCTCTATATCTATGAGAACCAATTTGCACCCAAGTTGTATGGGTACATTTACTAACAAACCTTGTGGTTGGGCTGCACGACCGTCGTAAGCTCGCAATGCAGTAGTTGATAGTTGTAGTGTTGGGGATCCAAGTTTCGGCCATACAAAAGTCAACATAATGTAGGTAGAGGCCCCTTCATCGATTCTATATCGGTGAACAACGAGGTTGCGAATGGAGATGAAAACTTGAAAATATAGAGATGAAGGTAGACGAGGTTCAACTTGTTCTAAGTTGAAAGCCATCATGTTAGAGTCATTAGGATCTATGGCACCAATGGAAAATAACAACAACTTTCTCTGTGCAGGACAATTTTTTAAGATTTCGAGAGCAGACATAGCGGCGGGGGACTGAGCTAAATCCTCTACAATGTTATAGTTGGAAGCTCCATGAGCATTCGGGTTATTGTTAATTTGTCTCAAAGGGAAACGAGGTGCTTTGGGACCCCCGTCCATGGGAATATTGGGTATGCAAAGTGGTTGATCGGTTGGGAGAGTACTCGATAATGGGTCGGTAGGTGTGGCCTCAGGGGAAGATCCGTACTGATTTCGATGGCTTTGAAGATTGACATCATTAGAAAATAGTGAGCGTTGGACTCTGCATGCTGGTAATCGGCAGCTGCATAGGTAATTTGCTGCTGTTGTGTAGCGGATCCTTGAGGGGGGTCATTCGGACGAGTGTTTACCGTGCCTTGGTTTGGTAAGGGATTTTGCAATATCATAGGTTGTGGCTGAGGGGGAGGTGTTGGCTGTGTAGCATGTCCTTGTTGTTGGGTGTCGTCGGTCCAGAGTTGACACACTCGATCTAAATGGGGACAATTATGTGTGTAATGGCCGTAGACTCCACATATGGAACATGGATGGTTTGTTCTCAAGTTATTATTTTTAGCCTGTTTCGGTGGACGGTCAGGGTTTTGGTTGGGGGGAGCAACGTTATTATTGTTTGGAGGATTAGGTGGTGGTGCACCTTGGTTGTGTTGTTGCTTGTTTCCGTGGTTACGCCCTCTTCCACGATTTTGTTGACCTCCTTGGTTACGCTGGTTCTTCTAGTTTGGAGGTTGATTTTGCTGTGCGTAGACATGCCCTTGGGCAGTAGGTGGGTTTTGAGGTCATTCCGGCTCTGGAGCGGGTTGCAGTGGGTAGTAGGCAGGAGGGTTCTTAGGTGGCCCTGGTGGTTGTTGCGGTTGTGGGTAACCTTGAGCTATTGGAAGTGTTGGAGCAAGAGGTGTTTCCTGTTGAGGATAATAAGATGCTTGGCCTTGTGGTTGAAACGGAGTCTGATCGGCCTGTTGGTTATAATATGGAGTTGGCGCATAAGCTGATGGTGCTTGCCCATAACACTATGGTGGACATGAGGGTCCATGAGTGTGGTGGGTGTGTATTAATGAAGCATATGAAGTTGTAGCTCTAGAATGAGATGTAGCCCTAGAAAGGTCTAGGGCATTGTTTGTACTCCTCATGGTAAAAGGTTTTTTTTGCACCATAACCTGGCCGATAATACCATTGGCGGCATGGGATTCTCCTGGCACGTCATGGTGGGATGGATCGCTGCGTGGGGCGTCAGGTAAAACAGTGTATAGATATCTAGACTAGGCATATATGACGTTGAATTGCTGAGCTTTTAATATGGCTTCTTCTTCTGATTGGGGTCGTTCAGAAGCTACATCTTTGGCTATGAGGGGGAGGAGTGATTTGAGGAACCAGTCCAAAACGATTCGGTCGTCAAGTTTTATCTTGCAGAGGCTACGATGCTTACTCCACTCATGGATATGATTAGTGATGTGTGTAGTGGTGTTCTGTCTACAAGACAAAATCATTTCTACTCCTGCAGCATAGCATACAGGTAGTTGAAAGAACTGAAGGAACGTTGATGCGAGGGATGGGTCCCATGTGGCTGCTCAATGTACCATTTGTCTGCAGAGCCGGTGAAAGTTCTTTGTAAAAGTATCAGTCTAATAGAATCATCTACTATGTATTTTGAGGAACACCATAGGTGAAACGACATGATATGGTTTTGGGGATCTTCCCCAGCTTTTCCTTCAAATTTTGGGATATCTGAGGGAAGCTTTGTGGGCATGGGGGGGCATGCAAGGTCGTGTCTGATAAGATCATTGGTTAACCTTGCCAGGTCTGGTAATTTTAGACTAGCCATGTATAGCAGACTGGCAGATGGGTGTGGTGTGGCATGGTCACTGGGGGATAATTTCTAATGGTACCATTGTGGATTGGTCCATTTCCCCCTAAGGGTATGTTAGGTATGAAAGGGATGTGTCCTCGGACCGATATGGTGTGTGAGAGGCCTATGCTCCCAAGTGCAACATGAGTTGCAGATGGATTAGGAATGGTCCAGTAATTACTGGGATCTAGGTAGTGGTGATGAGGGGGGGGTGATGCCCATGTTGGGCATACCTAAAATAGGCGTTGGTCTTGTGTTGGGCATGCCAAAAGGGGGAGTGCCCCCCATATTAGGCATGCCTAAGGGGGTTGTGGATAACATGGTTGTCACGGTAGTAGTAGGATTTGTTGATGTAAATCCAACAACACTGGTGAAAAGGGGTTCATATTGTGATCCAGCCATGGGGTTGGTTAGTAATGTCTGGGTAGGGTGTTCGGATTCAGACTTAGAATCAAATGTAAAATGAGGCGCATCAGAATTGGATGACTGGTTTCTTTGCCGATGACATGTGGAGTCGAGGGATAATGCTCTACGTCTATGACGTGTAGAGTCAAGTGTATCGAACTGAGGGGGTTCACCCTGAAAACGGTGGGATCGTCTTAAGTTCTCAATGGTGAGAGATGTATAGAAATGCCAATGGATGGTGGTGAGATAAAAAACTCAAGACCCTAATGCCACGATGTGTGCAGGAGGGGAGTGTGAAAAAACAATGGCTCACAGGCCAACAACCAACCTCAAAAGCACTTATTATAATAGTTGTGCTATAATAAGTGGAGGAATCAAGAAAAGTGGTCAGAATACCAAAAATCAAACGATTCCTAGAAAAAAGTGGTGCTTATTAGACTAGGGGGGGTAGCAGAGCATGCAAACTCCTAACTAAAAGCGGTATTATGATTCAACGAAACATATCCTCTGCAAGGTGATGAAATCCAAGTCAGACAATATGAGTAGTGGAATCAAAGGATAGATATCCCCCTACTGGGAGGGACACCAGGTAGACAATCCTAAAAATTGGCCACTAATATGCCCCGTTCATGACACGTTCAGTTGGGTGAATCTATTGTTTGGTTCTATCGCCACTGTACTCCCATATGGGTGGTACACCGAGAACTATGAAAGGTATCCTTCGGTTACTAAATGGATAGCGGTATTCCACTCAGGCTTCCGGAACCAATCTGGCTACTTCAACCCTCCTAAGGCAGAGGCCTTCTAAATAAATTGGTGTATAACCATGTCAACAAATAATAAGGGATTTTTTGGGTACCCTAAAAGTCAACAACTATGTCTCAGATGTAAATAATTGAGGGGTGTTATTGGAACACCTATCCCCCCAATCCTACCTAGCTACAAGATTCTTCAAGTGTTCCCGAAGTGGGGTTTAACTGTTTGTTGAGTTTAGGTATATTTTAAGGCTCAGTTAATTAAAAATGTGGCAGATTGGGTGCAGGTGTGATTATTTAACTGGAAATGAATTTGCCTCACTTGGGCGATTGAGTACAAATTAAAAACAAGAAGATTTCGATTTTTAAAAAAGGCTTTTTTCTGAAATGTAAATGCTTTAACAAAATAATTCAAAAACTATGGACTTTTGAAATAATTTTTTGAGGGAAAGCAAATATCGGAAAAATTGCAAGAAATAAATGGATTTCTAAGTGCTTTCTTGGGCAAAACTATTGAGCAAATCGGAAAGATGATTCGAAATTTGCAAAGAAATGAAATCTATGATCTAAACAAAGTGCTAAAAACCTTTCTTTCACTTGTTGAAAATTTTTACAAATATTTTAATTGAGCATATGTAATAGAAAAAAGATTCACTATTGCTGAAATAATTAAAACAGAATGCTAGAAAAAATTGTAGAAAAAATGATGCTGGATGAGATAGGCTAAATGGGCAAAAACGCAGCAGAAATTTTCTAAAAATTGGGCCGAGCGAAAAACAGTGACATCGCGAGTTTATGGGAAAAAGCCGCGATGTGCATTGCGGGTTTGAGTTGCGAAATTGTGATGTGCAGTGCGGAAAAAAGCCGCGAAGCTGCGATGTGTAGCATGGAAAAAGGCCGCGATGTGCAATGCAGAAAAAGACTGTGAAGCCATGATGAGCAGCATGAAAAAAGGCCGCGAGGTTGCGATGAGCCACGCGACTGTCGGGCGAAAAGTTGCAATGCGAAAATGGGAAAATGGTCACAGGAAACAAAACCGAAAAGTGAAATTTTGGTCTGTCAAGGGATACAGACAGGGCCAACAGCTAGGGCAGCAATGAATATGCTGTCTAGTATGGCAGATATGTTAATTGGAATAGTAAAAACTCGTAAAAAACAAAGATATAAAGCAAAAATTTAAAGATCGAAACCTAGGGAAGTCACAAAAAACTGTTGCTTGGTTTTTCAACCAAGCATGTGCAAGGATGCACCTATTAACAAAGTAATACCAGTTTCAATATAAAACAAATACAATTATGAATAAACTAAGATAATCTAAGCATGTGCAAATAAATAAAAAAACTAGATTTCGAAACGTAAGCAATAAGATCTATGGAAAAACAATAACTTGAAAAATATTTGATTTTGTATTACCTCAAATGGTGAGGATGGTGGGTATTGAGCAACTCCAAGGTTGAGAAGCTCCAATATCCAATGGTCTCTTCTTCTCCAAAGTTTCAATGGGATTCTTCAAACTCAAAATGGGAGGAAATGGCTCTCAAAGGGAATTTGGTAGCATAAGGATAGGATGAAATGTGGATGAAAAGTGAGGAGCCCCTATCACCTTTTTATAGTTTTTGGTGATGGGGAATACCATTATGGTTTTAAGGAAACTAATGGTATTAACAAACATGGTTTAGGTCTCTTTTTCCTTCTTTTTCCTTTTTTGAATATTTTTTATATTTTTATTCCCTTTTAATTTTCTTGGGGAATTTTGGACCCTTTTTTAGGGTTTTTTGTGTTTTTTGAGGAAAAATACATATTTTGAGGGGAAAAAGGGTGTATTGTGGTCTTTTTGGTGACCTTTTGATGGTTTTAGAGGCTCAAATGGTGGAAAAGTGGACAAATGGGTCATGTGAATAAGGGAATGAGCTAGTGAGCACTTTTGGTGGGTTAACATATACTCTGTTACCATGCATATGCTCCATGTCTCACTTTCTTTCGTTCATGAGCTCATATGCACAGTAGTTGGATTCATCATGTCCAACTAACTTACAGAAGTTGCAGTATAGATTCCTAGGTGTTCACACATACTTCTATATCAGACAACAATCTTCAGGCCAGTGTCCTCTAGTTCTATAGATTTCACACCATGACGATTGGTTCTGATTCAGTTGATTTGGTGCTCCACTGTTAAGGTATTCCTGAAATAGAGGACAGTGTTCTTTGGTGTGTTATTCTCCCTTACATCCTGTACACCAGATGTCTCGCATCTGTTCTTTCCCCTTCATCATATCGTACATTTGTAATGTCAAGGTAGCTAGCTGAGTCTGGATCTGAGACATTCCAGTGCTGGTCTCACCTATTGGCGAAGCTTCTAATTTCATGGCACTTTCCAGGGCTTCATCCTATGAAGCAACCTTCTATTGCATCAACGACAGTTTGATATGAAGAAACAGTGCAACTATAAACCATTCTTGGTGCTGTTGTGGTGCTATGACAAAGCTTACTTGGTCTAACAGTGTCTTGAACTTCTGGTCAAATTCCTAGACTGTTTCATTAGGTTTTTGCTTAATTTATTTTAACTCTGTTATGCATTGCAATTCCTACTTTGGTTTCTTGAATTCTGCTAAGAGTGCAGCTTAATCTCAACTAAGGTTCTATTATGGCCATGAGAATACTTCATGAACTAGTTCAAAGCTCTGTATCTGAACGTAGTGATGAGCTGCACTTGCTTCACAACATCATCTTGAACTTGCTTGACACTCCACATGGCTTCGCATATAAACCAATGTTTCTCAAGGTCTTCTATACAAGTTCCCTTAAATATCGACAGTTTGATGTCATTAGTCATCCTCCTTCTTGGTGGCGTAGTATTTTGAATGGGGTTTTGGATAGTACTACGCAAATTGTTCTGAGCAGGAATATTCTGAGATAGGATAGTCAGATTCAGAATGGGCTAAGTCAGAATGGTCTGAGCACTCGCTCCTGCGATATTACTGGTATTGGCACTCTTAGGATTAGGAATACGATCAACGGGAGGGTTTTGAACCGACGGATTTTGAGAAATAGGAGGGGCGGTATTTGCAATCGGTGTATTCTGCGGAGTAATATGTTTATAAGTAGCTGACAGAGGTGCATTCTGATTATTAGGCTTGCACGGTATTTCAGTATCTACGTAGAGTCCATACTATTTAGGATTTTTCTTAGTGGTGTACTTGTATCTCTTTCCCCTTCCCAAATAATGTATTTCTTCGTCTAAGTCACTATATATGCTATTTACCACGATAGACTCAAACATTTCACTACATTCTTAAAACGCCTTTCTCAACTAAAATCATTTTAATATATAAACTCAAATTGTTTAGATACTTACCTATGAAACCTTTGAAAAAATATGCTTTGGCTGCGCTGTAGGACTTCAATGTGTCAACAGCGAACTCTGTCACGAAGCCTTCCAATATGATATCAACCCAGAAGTTGACTGCTCGCGAAAGTGGGCTATCTATTGCTTTGAGCCTCTCCATAAGCTCTGAAGTCGACTTGGTGGGTACTTCTGGTTGGAAACACTTCTTTCACTCTGCAAGCCTTGACAACCACTTGTGCAGCTCGTTTCCAGAAGATTCCCATAAAATTTTGTGAATATATTTCCACAGATATTTGTTCAACCAATCTACATCAGAGAGACGTGGATGTTTATTCTCCTTGCTTGTGAAGTCTATTTCTGTCTTATCACACTAGTTCCAAATCTCTTTATTGCTCGGATGCCAATTTTCTGCACTCAATGAAATATTTGCTTCTAAGCACATCACTTATATCAAGCGCGGCAACTCATCATAGATTCTTAGTGCAGAAACCAAACCATTTGTTGTCTTATATAACTGTCTTGAGGTTTTCTATACAGACCCAGGTTCTTCACGGTTCAAGGAACCAACAAAATCCCTTTTCACTGGCCCTTTCAGAAACAATCTATGAACAGACTAAGGTCTCACCTGAGGTGAAGTTAATGGGGAGGATGCGGAATCAGATTTCCACAACCGGGTGATGAGTGCTTCAAACATACTGATGAACAATGTGCTGCGGGGCTCGCGCTAGGGACTGAGGACTGCACGAAGTTCACCTTCTTTGCGGCTAACACTTCTATAAGCTAATATGCTTGCACAACTCACACATCCAAGGACTGCGCGGTTTGGAGGGTTTTTGACAATAGGACATTGCAATTGATAACTGTGCTTCCTCTTTGGACTTAACCAACTTCAACAAGTTGTTCTTAATGTCCTTACGTATTCCACAATTTCCTTAGGTTATTTATCTTATGTCTTATGCAATATGACAAAGCACAATGTACTGCACATGTCTGGTGCTGCGCTTTGAATGAATCACACTATACCAACTCTGCGGACTAAATGTTTACCCAATTGACTTATGCATTCACAGACTTAGAAATACTTATGCATCTAACATTCATCCACATATGTGATACTTAACATATTATTCCCATCTTCAATATTTATGGCAAATACATATAAAAGTAATACACATAAACTGATAAGCAAGATCTTAAGCATTCAAGGTAAGCAAATACACATATTCAAGCACGTAAATACTCACACAACATAGTATTTAACGTGGTTCACCCCCAGTATGGGATCTACATCCACAGGAACTGTTGTTATATTATCTTGGGAAGGGTACAACAATTCCAGTCTGCGCACTCATCTGCAAAATCTCTTCTCTCTCAATAGGCCTCTGCGCACACAGCTTACAAAGCCTTTTACAATAGCCTCCAACAAAACCAACAAGTATTGTTCACGATTATACAATGAAGATTTGAGATTAACCCTTTCCCTTCCAAAATGTGCCCCTTTTATAGATCATGCCCGAAGGTCATGTCTTTACAATGCATGGGAAAAAACCCTAAGGTTTCCCAAAACTATTGTGTTTTTCCCCTAACTGGACTGTTAGGATCTGATAGTGACTCCCCCATCATGGCCATCCTCTACATGGGTCACATAGCTATCAGCCCCCCTGTCGCGTGCACGACAACAAGTCACTTTCACCTAGCCATTCCTTCTCTAACGGCTTCATGCTTCCTGTTCATGTAGTGTTGTCTTTGTTTGTGTGACCGGTCGCTTTCCTTCATCTTTAGTCTTTACCCAACTACTTGGTAATCACGGATTATCTTAACCAAAAATAAACCACCGATGGTATTACTAGAATATGTACCATTTTCCTTCCAAAACTCTGCCTTCTCGGATCTTCGTAGATCGGGCTCTTCGCAGTGCTATCTCTTTGCAACATTGTATCTTCACAGCGTGGGCTTCCTTACATTGTCGATGCCGTGCTGCACTCAATTTCGTAGCTCCCAAAACTATCTTTTCCAAAAATTCTTCAACTAAATTGCACTCAACTTCACAGTTCCAAAACTGTTTTGCCAAAAATTCCTTTCTTTGGTCGGGCCCAACAGAAAGAAATACTCAGAAAATGAGTTTAGCTTCTAATTAACCATGAGTATTAAATAAGCAATCCAACTATCTACTATACCATATCTAAATCATATTTTCCTTTTTTGCCTTTGGTAACAAGCTGATATACATTTAAGGTTGAATCCTTCATTAAGAGAGTTGCAAATTGACTATACTTAACTACAATTGGCACAATGTTGGAGTATACCCAAGAGACGTTGCAAGCATCCTTTTAAAAATTACTAATGTCACCATAAAAAAATCTAAAATGATTACACTCAGATTTCTATCAAGCAACCCATATGTGTAAAATGACTGATAAGCCACACACCATATGATATAGCTTCTCTTCTCAACTTACGTGGATGGGAACCTAGTAATCATGGAATTTTAGATCTAAAAACAACTTGTGTTGCTGCTATATAAAGATAGGCATATTACCTCAAAGGTTGATTTGTCTTTCCACATTGTGGGAGAATGTTGCACTGGAAACAAGAATTTTTTGTTTTAATGTATTCTCTTTTAGATGGGGGAAAACACTTGTTCTGTTGTAGGTTCTTGTGGCCAACCTTTGTTTTTCTTCCAATAGTTTCCTTAGCATGTGGATCAGCTGCTTAATTTCTTTTCACTATTGGTTTTTGTGTGGAAACATAGCATATTTTCTCATTGCTGGCTCTTGTGGGTAGCCAACTCTTTTTCTTCCAGTAATTTGTGGGCTCCTACATGTGTTGAATGGAATGCTTCTAATAGAAACATATCTTTTCTACCTACTGTGGGTTCTTGTGTGGCAGCATAAAGGCATATTCTCATGCTTTTGATACTATGGATGGAGAGTAATAAAATCATGATTTGGTTCAAATGAAGTGAGGGATTAGGATTGAGTGGGAAATGATGGAAGTGAATGGATAAAATATGGTATGGTTATGAGAGGTAATGAAGAATGTATATAAATTTAAAATAGAAGTGAATAATGCATAGTGGTTTTCATAACATCTTCCTAAATATTTAATAAATAAAAATTCATGCTATTTTACCTCAAGTTTTACCTTTGTGAAAGATTATTTGTCATGAATGGACTAATGCTGGATCAATGTAGGGGAAATTGTTTTGCACCTATGTGCTGAAACTAAATGAGGTTGAATCTGATCTAAATGAGGGAATATGTTGCATGCATGCAATATTAACTATTGATACAAAGGATGAAGAGGAATTCTGCCACAAAAGAAGAGAACTCCTTCTCTTATTCTGAAAATCAATTGTTGAAATCAAAATGGAAAGGAACTGCAAGACTACTGAAACCAATGATGTTGCAATTCACTATTGAAACCATTGGATCACATAATCTTCAGTTTCTACAAAACCGATGCACAATTCTTACCATGCGAATGAATGTGTTGAAGTCGAGCATGGAAAAAAATCACTGGATTACCCTCCATTAATGTATGCCATTAACCAATGTGAAGCAAATCACCTTTGATGACATTAAGCTCTAAAGTACCTTAGTGCATCTTGACATGTACGAATGGATGTGCTAGAGTTGAGTCACCTGCAAGATTTGTCAATTAAGAGGCATTGATGAATCCCCATGATTAACAACAAGGAATTCTACCATTGATTCATGTAGATCCTAGAGCACTATAAAACTCTAATCTCGATCCCAGATGATGTGTTGGAGTCGATGGGACAAGACCATTGGAAGGAGGACCTTAATGAATTCCACATATTCCAATACGAGTACAAAATAAATGATTGTGAAGAATCATAGTGAAAAATAGAACCAACATGAAACTCACAGATCTTATTGTGAACCTTTCCATCCAGTAACCTGGTTTTCAAGCAAAGCTCGTGTCCAGTTATGCCAGTAAATTGTTTTTCACAACTAGACTTATTTTTTTCTTTACTATTTTATTTATTTACAATATCCTATTCTAATTGAAAAAGACAAATTCTCTTCAAGTGTAGGAAAATTTCCAATGGAGCCACTTTCAAAGAACGGACTCAAGTATGCTCAATATGAGAGATCAAATTCACTTGAAATGATGGTGCCAAGAATTATTGAATTATGGAATGATGTTGCAAAATAATGCTAGATTGAAACCAAGATTTAAGGTAGTCTCTACTCCCTTGATTCCCTATAGTTGTCATATGAATTTATCCTAATGTTTGATCTTCATGAATGCATATGATATCTAGATCTGGTGATAACAATGCTGGAATTTCTTCAATTTCTGGTTCCAATCTCTATTCCTCATGAGGTGTAATGCATGTGTTGAATATCTTCTCTTCTTGCTGATAAGAAGTGGAAGGAACTTCATCTGCAAATCTTGGATCTATAATTTGTTCGGGCCTTCTATGGACTTGATGCAACAATGCACTGTCTTTTTGCAGCAGTGTAGGTGAGGTGGAACATGTGGGAAATGTAGGAAAATTTTGTAGTTCAACATTGTAAGCATATTGTACTACTTTATTAAGGTTAGGGTGGGGATGGATTGAAAAGGAAATTGTGTTGTATCTACCAAGGAGTTTGATGAGAAGATAGATGTGGTCGTTGTAGAGGATTGGTTTGTGAGGTTGATCTTGAAGGACCAAGTCATGTTGCAGCATGAGCGAGACTGGCCATGTGATCATAAGATAGGCCATTCCAACCTTGTGGATAAGGTAGGTAAGAGTTAAATTGAGGATGCAATAGTTGCCATGGTGGAGGAGTATTCAATGATTGAGTTTTGAACCATACATGTAAGCCATGGTTTCCATGACTGTTGCAATAAATTTGTTGCAACTCCCAGATATGTTTGATATTTTTCTTTCATCCGGGGTAATGAGGGGCAACAATTCGTGGAATACTTCAAGTCACATATGCCACAAATTGTGAGACTTTCCAAAGGACAATCCATTACAAGACGTTTCTTCTGGCACGGAGGGAAAACATTTCTTCAAATTCCTCATGCTTTTCCTTAACCTGCAAAACAACCAATTGTGAATTTAGTGAGCCATTGATATCTGCATTAAAATTTTCAAATAAATTATTGATTTCAGCTCCTAAAACTAATGTTTTTGCAGTAGATTTCAAAAATATAGAGGAAATTTCTTTAGAATTCTTACCAATATTAGAGTTTCCTCTTGAATACCTTACACATAAATCACAAACATCATCATATGATAGCTGAAATACATCACCTGTTCTCGTCAGATTTAAGATTTTGAAATATTCATCTTGTATTCCTTTAAGTAGGAGTGTTTCAACGTCTCTTACCCTAGTTGCCTTTGTTTGGATCTTTGAAGATTGTATTGCAAGCATTCCTTGTAATCCTCCAAACTCTCTTTTTATGCTTGTGTCATTTTGAATATATCTTCGTTGACCCTGCAATAATCTTGGTACATTTTCAAGAATACATATTTCATGTCTTCCCAAGTTTGTATACGATTCCCACTAAGGCTCCTGAACCATCGTAGGTTTGTTCATCTTAGAGTAAGGGGAAACACATTCAAATTTTGATCATTATCACAGTAACATCCTTTACAAATTAATTCGAATTGAAATAATAATGCATCAGGGTCTTCATTTGCCAAACCAAGAAAATTTTGTAGAGCAGATGGGGGAATGCTTTGCATTTGTACCACTCCTCCTGGATTTCTGCTGGGGAATTCAAAGGTAATAACTTGTTCATATTTTTTATATTCCATATCTTCATTAGGTTCTTAATGTGATATCTTGAGGTTGCTCCTTTGAATGTTCCCATCAACTTGTTAGTATAATGGGTGGTGCTTACAACACCACTAAGGGGAATGATAAGATTTACGCTCCAAAAATTGAAAATGAAATAAAACTGAATGCAAAGAAAGAAAAACCCACACTCAAAGAAAATTCAATAAGCTAAAAGGTAATCATGCAACCTACATGCCCTAACCCTTGTGAGGCCGAGCTCATTGCAGTTTGTTGAAGGATGTGTAGCTCTTCACTACGTCGTACCACCCTGTCACCTCAGGATCAAGAACACATCTACCATGCTTTACTTTAACAATGCATCTACAAAACAATGTCAGATGTACTTTTGCACCATTGATAACTTCCTCAGCAATGGTGCCAAAATGTTGGGCAGATTAATCATCTAATTAAATAAACAACTGGAAATCCCAAAACATAAATTGTCAACCCGAGGAAGTCTTTTATTTCAAAGCTATCGTACAAGATCTATGCAAGCTCAATTTATGTCTAACACTGTTATCTATTGGTATGAAATCGAAACTCATTGTAACCTAGATCACAACTTCTTGAAAATAAATCAAACCTCAAACCTATTTATAAAACCACACTATAAATCCAATCACACTTCAAACATTGCAATAAAAATCAACTCTTACAAAGCAATATCGAATTAAATAAATCTGAAAGAAGTGTTATGTTGGCCAATGATCTATTAAAACGAATTAACAAGAATAACTATGATATTTTAGGATTAGAATCACTCAACAGTAGAAGACCTCACTAAAAATCACTCAAGAAGTGTAGAAAGAAGAAGAAGAAATGGAGATTCAATAATCACTCAAACACAAGAAATGACAAAAAATGTTGTATCATACATCAGTTATGAGATGGCACTCTGAATAGTGAATAATAACTGAATACAATCAAATAATTTCGAATGCCACTAAGGTCATTTGAATTCTCCTCAATGTGTGGCTTGGATAACATTAGATACATCATCCAAACGAGTGGAAGTAGTCACAATAGTCAGATAGTCAGTCAAATGAGTCTAACTGAGTGCATGGGCACTAATCTAGGGAAGGAGACTCCAATGTGGGCTCATGAGGAGATATCAGTAGTTAGTATAGCTGATCTAGTCTCTCTAGAGGTCTATCTAAGTGATTCAGTCAGTTAAACTAGTAATCAATCCCCAAAACAAGGAACAAATCTACTAATCATGGAACTAACTGAAGAATCTCCTAAATAGGTGGAAGAGGGTGCACTTGTACTCTGGTGATGAAAAAAAGGGCAAATTTCTGGCTAGGAGGGATAGAACTGAGCAGAAACAAGATCTTGGGGATGAAAAACTCAGGACTAGGTGCTAGGAGACTACCATACTGATGAATCGATGCATGCATGATGACTGGATGCATGCAGGCATGCAAAATATGAAAATGATGGTGAGAATATTCCAACATCCCTCGCAAGCCAAACTATGAGGAACAACTGAAATGGTAATGTTAGAGCAATATTATACCTTAGTACCTTAATCATTAATTAATTAATGGCTATTAGGTGCTAAACTAGTTAATAATACATCCCTTGGTGTGAAACTGGTTATTATGAAGTGGTTTGGACTTATCTAGATAAGTGTGAACAATTTCACAGTGTATGAGCCAAAGTATGGGCCACGAGGTGGTCAAACTAGCTGTTAGGCATGCTTATCCAAGCATTTATTACCCCAGCATGCCTAAGGTGCCCTCTTTCCCTGTTTTAAGGAAACACATTGACCAAGGGCACTCATGCTCTGTATGTGGACAATTCCCACTCCCTAGGCCATTTTTGGCATGCCTAAGCCTAACCAACTTCCACCCAACCTTATCCTCACATGTGTGAACCTCATTATGACTTCCCATGCTTATGCAGTGTTCACATGCATATTTTGAACCCGTTTGAGTTATTTTGGAAACCATTTTGGTTAACCTAGGGGGGATTGGGGTAAATCTAAGCTAGCTAAGTGTGGACACTCCAAGTGGATACTTTTCCTCCTATTTTGTATACAAGGATGAACCAATCCATTTCATAGCATTGGATAGTGAATAATATATCATATTTGATCATTTGTGCCAAGTTTTGATCATTTCTTCACTCTGAAATAGTTTTGCACTTGTCTCTTACTTAATGAATTTAATATTTCAGCTGTGAGGAATCCATGGTAGCTAGATCCTACTGTGACATATATTTTACATGGTATCAGAGCTCTTGGAGCTATTATTTGAACCAATAGACTGTTTTAGTGGTATGCCAAAAGCAATGGAGAAACCACAGAATTCCTGAGGCCATTGCATTGAGTCCATTAGAGAAATCTAGTGGCTCTTCTTAGTTGTGATGCTCTCCTGAATGCACCCAATATCAAACAGGGTTTGAATTTGTTAAGTGTAGATCCCTCCTGAGTGATTAAGAGTTTTTTGCAAGTTTTCAAGAGCACCATTGTCACCTAGTGCACAAGCAGTGGAAGAAGATGGAGCAATCTCATCCAAATTTTCTCACTCCTTTCAACTATTTCGATTGGAAGGTTGAAATGGTGATTTTGTTGAGATTCAAGGGTCTTTTCAGTATCACAATGGGCACAGAGGTTGAACCAAACTCTGTTGTGGAGAAATCAAAGTTTTTAATAGAATGGATGAGGCATTTGGCCTCCTTTGTCTCAATATTTCGAGAGACCTCCTATTTCATGTGGAAATTCTAGCTACACCCAATGAAGTTTGGCTCAAGCTTGAGTCTCTATTTGTGAAGACTGATGAGATGAGAGGACATCAACTTGAGAATGAGTTGATCTCTTTGATTCCAAGCAATTTCGAATCCATCCAGGACTTCTTCACCAAGTTCAAGAGCTTGGTCTTGAAATTCAAATAGTGTGGCATTGCTAAGAAGGAAGAACAGTTGATCTTGTCCATTCATTCAAAATTGGGTCCTGAGTACTCAGTTTTTGTCTCTACATTCAACTCCACAAAGATCACAGTTATAAATTGGAAAATGCCATCTTTGGTTGATTTCATGGTTATGCTAACTCAAGAGCAAGACAAGTTGGTCTTAATGGGTTCCATTAAGCAAAAAGAGCAGGTACATGCAGCTGGAGATTCGAAATATGCAAGAGGAAAACAAAATCCCAAATCTAAACCACAAGAGAAGAAGCAGTCAAGTGATGAAAGCTCAAGTTCAAGTGATGAAGATTTAAAAGTCAAGAAGATGAAGAGCAAGAAAGAGAAGACCAAATGTGGTTATTGCAGACGTTCTCACAATGAAAAATCATGTTTCAGAAAGAAGATAGACATACTAACCAAGCTACTTGAAGAACATAACATTCATGTTCCAGATTTTGCAAGAAGAGAAGAATCCAAGCTCTCTTTGGAACAAGATCATTGCCTCTATGCTACCTGCAAAAGTAAAAAGTTGTATGCTTTGAATGCTATATTTAAATATCTTTATGATTTCTATGTTTTTTATTCACATTCTGATATATCAAATTCCGAAATTTGTATCCCTTCCTTGAAAGAATCTCCATCCAGTTCACCAAAGCTTTCTCCCAATACTAGTCATTTTTCACTAGTTTTTGACATGCCTTCTGAAAGCTCTTTCCCACTTCAATCGGATCCTTCATATTCTGATATGGAAGGTAATATGCAGGATGATATATAGATTATTACATCCATCAAACCATTTTCCCAACCACTGGATGCCCAAAAGACCACACAACCCCCAAGTTCTCTAGTTGGAAAATCTCACAATTTTATTGTTTCCAAAACTGTGTCACTTATCTATGTTGGTTTTATGTCTTGCATATCATTCATTGGTCTGAAATCCATGTCATTGGCTATCATGGGACTATTGTTACACATGTCTAGACCTAATATTACCACCTGTGGTTCAAAACTCAAGTCTCCAGACCTTTCAAGTTCGCTCAACTGTCAGTGTGATCCAGTTGCACACTCTCTTCTTACTGAAAAGACACTCGCTCACGGAGACACTATGCGTCTGTTGTTTGCTGCTCCATATGACTTATATTCTGATATTTCAGAGTGTCATGAGCTCTATTGCAGACTTGGGAAGCTGCTACATCAGTTTGGAAGAAAGATACATGATCTGATTCACCATATGGCAGTTGCTCAAGGAGCTGATTTTGTTGAGTCTTTTGATGTTCTTTGGGAAGGATTTTGCAGAGATATCTTTACCATTATTGATTATGTATTCATATCAGAGTATGTATGCAGCAAGAAGCATTCTTATGATGCTCCCCCATCATCAAATGATGAGCTTCAAGGAGCCTTCCAATATGCCTTTTGTCTAAAAAATATTGAAGAATTGGTGCATGATCATGACATCCACAACATCTTCACCAAGTATTTCACCAAGAAGTTGTTCATTCAACTCATTCAAGTGAAGAACAAGACCTATTGAATACCTTTTGATCATCTCTGTGTCATGTCCATTCTTGAGGGAGGATTTTCCCCATGTGGTTTTGTCTTTTTCCTCGTTTTACATGGACAAATAAATTTATGTTGTAAAAGGTGACTTGAACCTTAGTTGCCAAGGCCTTATTTTTGCTATTCCACTAAGTCTAGCTTATGGGGGGGTGTTAGAGCAATATTATACCTTAGTACCTTAACCATTAATTAATTAATGGTTATTAGGTGCTAAACTGGTTAATAATACATTCCTAGTTGTGAAGTTGGTTATTATGAAGTGGTTTGGACTTACCTAGATAAGTGTGAACAAGTTCACAGTGTATGAGCCAAAGTATGGGTCAAGAGGTGGTCAAACTAGTTGTTAGGAATGCTTATCCAAGCATTTATTGCCCCAACATGCCTAAGGCGCCCTCTTTCCTTGTTTTAAGGAAACACATTGACCAAGGGTGCTCATGCTCTGTATGTGGACAATTCCCAATCCCTAGGACATTTTTGGCATGCCTAAGCCTAACCAACTTCCACCCAACCTTATCCTCACATGTGTGAACCTTATTATGAGTTCCCATGCTTACTCAGTGTTCACACACATATTTTGAACCTGTTTGAGTTATTTTGGAAACCATTTTGGTTAACCTAGGGGGGATTGGGGTAAATCTAAGCTAGCTAAGTGTGGACACTCCAAGTGGATATTTTTCCTCCTATTTTGTATATAAGGATGAACCAATCTATTTCATAGCATTGGACAGTTAGTAATATCTCATATTTGATCATTTGTGCATTTTTGGAATTTTGATCATTTGTGCTGAGTTTTGATCATTTGTTCATTTTGAAATATTTTTGCACTTGTCTCTTGCTTAATGAATTTAATCTTTCAGCTGTGAGGAATCCATGGTAGCTAGATCCTACTGTGACATATATTTTAAAGGTAAGGCCCTCGTAATTGATACAAAAGGTCACCTCGTAGAACAATCTAAATAAATAAAGTGAGGAAAGAGGGAAAACCCAGTGGGAAGAAAGCCCCCGCTCAAAATAGACTGTTGTAGGATGATCAATCATGTACATCAATCACCCCAAATGGTAAGTGGACTTATCCACCAAAGAATTATCTATCAGAAAGAAATGGATCAGTAATGTGAGAAGGATGAAACCTTCCATTCTGAAAATCAGATCTAGTCCTCCTCGGATCAAGTGGATCTCCAACAATATCTCTAGAATATCTAAGAGTAGTGGCTTCCAATCTCTCTAAGAGTAGTGGCTTCCCATCTCAGAAGAGGAGGATCATCAAGTGTAAGATCATCATGTTCTTGTGGATCTAGATCTTCCATTCGCTCATCTTCACTAATAGGTTTTAGATCTCCAGCTTCTTATGGATCTCGATCTAGCATTCGCTCTTCATCATATTCAGTATCATACTCTGAATCTGAACTGTCATTTGATGAATAGTTTCTCTCTTGGATCTCATCAAGCAGTGCAGGTGTGGTAGGAAAGTTCTCTTGCTCAAGAGGATGAGCATCATGAAGAGGCCATTCCTCAAACTGTACACTCCTATGAAGTAATGTGGTCATAGTAGAAGGATCAAGAAGCTTGTAGGCCTTTGAATTCAATTTATAACCTACAATAATACACTCTCTGCTTTGTGCATCTAGGGATCTCCTTTTCTTAGTTGGAATCCTTTCCCATGCTCTGGATCCAAACACTCTAAGATGAGACACACCAGGTTTGTATCCCATCCATGCTTCGAAAGTAGTAATATATTTGAGTCCTTTATGAGGAACTCTGTTCTGAAGATAGGTGGCACGGTTGATGGATTATGCCCAAATACTAGGGTGAAACCCTTTTGACTTTACAATGCAGGTGGCCATTTCTTTCAATGTTCTGTTCTTCCTTCCAGCAACACCATTCTATTGTGGTGTATAGGGAAAAGTATGTTTCATCTCAATGCCCTCTTCAGCACAAAAGGTTTGAAAGTCACCCTTGATGGACTCACCTCCATTATCAATGTGAATGGCCTTGATCTTTCTATCCAAAAACTTTTCTGCAAGAAGACTTGAAAAAATTAAAGAATCAAAATGTTGATGTATTTGTAACTTCGGAACATATTCACTTGTATAGTGTATGTATTACATTTGTACTTTATTGTATCCCTGACGGAGATGTCTTATTCCTCCGATTGGAAGTGTCGTCATTTGTATTTGCAAGTGTTGCAAGTTTTATTATAAGTGTCGTAACTTATATTTGATCGGTTATTAGACCACCTTAGAGGGGTCTTCCCAGTATGAGTTCAGTGGAAGGGTTATTAGACTCCCCTAAGGGGTTGGCCTAGTTAGGGTAAAAGCAAAGTCAAGTTAAAGTATAAATAGAGTGGTTTCACCACTCTATTTGCTCATTCACTCACTCATCCAACTTGCATAGTTGAGAGAGAGGAGTCCGCACAAGTGGAGGAGGAGTAGCTGCTGAAGACACCTATATTTTGGGGTTCCATATTTGTGATCTTTGTATTGGTGCTTATTCTATCTCTGAGGAAGTTGCGCGGTTTTTCACCTTTATGGTTTTCCCCAGTGAAATGCTTTGTGCCTCTTATCTCTTGTGTTTGATATGTTGTACATGTTGTTCTCTCAGTTTAGATCCTAGATCATATTGAATTAAATGATGAAAATCTAACATGGTATCAGAGCTAGCCTAAAGGAAGGCATTGTATGGAATTTACGACACTTGTTGCACTTGAGACAAATTAGAAGATAGGGTTTGGTATAGTAAAAACTAGTCATCGTGGCACTTTCGCTATAAATCTGTTTTGGAGAAGGTTCAGGATCTAAATTTTTTACAGGCCGAATATTAGACACATATGTATCCTGTGTAAACGTTTCAGCCTCAGATTCATTGTACTTTGTGAGATATGATCCGTACAAGTTAGGGTTTTTGCCTCTTCCAAAATGCATCCCTAAGCAGGTGACCCAGGAACAAAGGTCATATCTCTGGATAGGAAGCTCCAAATGGAATTCCATAAAATCTGACAGTTAGGGAACAGACTGTAGTTTCAGAGTTTTGATTTTTAGAGGCTAAGGTTGAAATAGTGACACGTGGAAGTCTGTACAAGTTCTCGATGTTGTTTCATCCCATAAATAGGTCATGTTATGACACTTAGCATATCTCTCTCATGGAGAATCCATTGAAGCTCAAAGATGTGGGGTTGGAAAGATGACAGGTCAGTCTACCACAGGCTGAAGTTTCAGACCCTGAGGATCCTAAATTTTAGAGATGCACTAGAAACAATATGGCATATATTTATTTTAAAACAGAATTGGACTCTGAGCATTTTCATTTTTGGCTTGTCACTACTGTGGGAAATTAAGGCTTTTGAAAGAAGTGGAATTTTGGAGTGCTCTCCTTAGCAAAATCTAAGTTTAGAGACCAAGATAGAATTTTTGGTTTGGTGAATCTCTGGGAAAGTCAAACCCTAATTTGACTTTTGGACCAGAAAACCAGATTTTGACATAAGTTGCAGATCCAAAATTCGCAGGTCATTTTTGAAGGGTCAATTTTTGGAGTTTTTCAAAATCTAAGCACACCATCTTGCTCGCCTTAGTCAAATGCATCTCCCTATCCAAACAAAAGTTTGAAATTCCAAGTTTTGATTTTTTAGGGTTTCTCTACCAAACCCTACTAGCTCCAGATCCAGTTTCAACAAATCAAAGTGGTAAGACCTAAAAATTTTCTATTTACATTTGAAGTACTCTTTAAAAGATGTCTCACCACATCAAGGTTGAGGATAAGCTTGAAGGGGATGATAACTTCCGAGCATGGAAGTATAGGATTGGGTTAATCATAGAAGAGAATGAATTGGACACCTACATAAGTGAAGAAGTTCCAGTTCCAGAGGGAGATGAGGCTAAGGCCTTACATAAGAATAACTTGGTCAAGGCCAAGAGGATCATTGCAGATTCTGTCAAAGACCATCTCATACCACATGTGTTTTCTCTAAAGACACCCAAGGAGATGTTTGATTCCTTGACCAAGCTACTTGAAGGAAAGAACAAAAATTGGAAGATGACTTTGAGGAATCAATTGAAGAATGTCAAGATACAAAATGCAGAGACCATGAAGTCCTACTTTACAAGGGTCTCTCAGATAAAAGAACAACTTGAAGTTGTGGGAGAAGATATAGAGAATGGTGAAATTGTGATGACCACCTTGAATGGTCTTCCTAGGTCATGGGATTCCTTCATTCAAGAAATTTGTGCTAGAAAGAAGCTCGTCACATTCAGTAGGATGTGGGAGGAATGCTCATAGGAAGAAGCTCGAATTGTACATCGAGAATAAAAGATGGATAATGAAGGCTAGGATCTGACAGCACACACCAGGAAGAATAACAACAAGAGGGAGAATCCTCATCACAAGAAGGGTAAACACCACCACCAGAATCGGAGGGAGAACTTTGGAAAATCCATGAGATATTTTTCTTACATTCGATGTTATACTTGTGATGAGAAGGGACACTATTCCAGATATTGTCCTAGGAAAAAAATAGCTCCCACAAGAAGAAGAAAAACAAGAGAAGACATCATGCTCGCATTGCAGAGGATGATGAACCTCCAAGGAAGAGAACCAGGGGAGATTCTTCAAGTGATGAAGAATATGTATTGTAATGAATTTTTACATGAAAGGAGTAGAAGAAACTACTGTAGAGTTGGACTCCAGAAAACAAATAATCTATGGAAGAACCTCTCATCCATTTTCAACATTGGTTAAGGTGCACATTATCAGAGACTCCAGTAGTTCTTGTAAGGAAGCAAAGATTGAGAGGGAGTCCACCCAACAATCAAACAAAGATAAGTATTTGAATTGTCATTTCTTGTATATATGATTACTTAAATGATGTTTTTCATTCATGTACATACTTATGTTCCTAGATTTAGGATGTATATTATGCATTTTAGAAAAGTTGCATTAATGAACAAGATACTACTAATATAGTAATGGGTAAGTAGCCTATGGTACTGTACAACGCTCCATTGCTACTTATATAGAATGAAACCTCTTTGCTGACATATTGGGAGTAGTGCACACTCTTAACAATGTTCTGGTAGAGATGGAAGGCATCTATAAAGTTACCGTATGAATACATGATATGGATAAATGTTCTATTGAAGCATTGGATAAGATAATTGCATGACTATATGAAATATGTCCTTATGTGTAAAATTTTGTTATGAAAACTATGATAAGTTTATAATCATGAAATTGAATTTGACTTGTAGGAAAGATCCTGTACAATCACCTACAAAAGAAGGACAATGAAATTATTCCGAAGAACAAGCGACAAAGTTCAATAAAAACTACCTATTGAAGATATTGAAGAATCTGAAGTTCCCTGAATCAAGGATGCAGTAATAGAAGGATTCCATGATTGAGGAATACCAGTCGATCATGAAGAATGATGTTTGGGATGTGGTCCCAATACCAGAAGGGAATTCTGTTGTGACTTCCAAATGGATCTACAATATCAAGCATGCTACATATGGTAGCATAGAGAAATACAAGGCAAGATTTGTGGATCGTGGCTTCTCCTAGAAAGAAGGGATAGATTATGAAGAAACTTTTGCACCTGTAGCCAGATACACTTCCATTAGAACAGTACTTGCTTTAGATGTAGTGATGAAGTCGAAGATACACCAGATGGATGTCAAGACATCTTTCTTGAATGGGGTAGTCGAAGAGGAAGTGTATGTGGAGTAGCCACTTGGTTTTGAGACACATCACAAGGAGTCACATGTGTGCAAATTGAAGAAAGCCTTGTACAGTTTGAAACAAGCACCCAAGACATGGTATGGCATGATTGACAGCTTCCTTCCTAGTTTGGGCTTTACCAAGAGTAAAGTAGATTCCAACCTTTACTACAAGGTTGAGGAAGGAAATCTAGTGATACTCCTGCTGTATGTAGATGACCTGTTTGTGACAGGTGAGGATGGATTGATTGCTAATACGGAGAGGAAGCTTGCTGCTGAGTTCGATATGAAAGACTTGGGTATGATGCACTATTTTCTAGGCATGGATGTGTGGTTGAGTACATATGGAATCTTCCTTGGACAGGGGAAGTATGCAGTAAATATCCTGAAGTGATTCAGGATGATGGACTGCAAGGCCATCGCCACACCTATGGCATCGAACCTGAAGCTATTGATTGAGGCTTCATCAGAGTGGGTTGATGGCACGATGTATCATCAAATGATTGGGCCCTTGATGTACTTGAAGAACACAAGACCAGATATTTGCTTTGTTGTGAACACATTGAGCCAGTTGTTGATGGAACCTAGACATGTTCACTTGATTGTTGCAAATCATATTCTGAGGTACCTGAAGGATACAGTTGATTATGGGCTCAATTATGATGCAAATCAAAAGGTTAACCTGGAGGGTTATGTTGATTTAGATTGGGTAGGTAGTGCTGCAAATAGGAAGAGCACTTCGGGGTGATGCTTCAGTATGGATCAGGTGTGATCTCTTGGTTTAGCAGGAAGCAGTCCTGCGTAACATTGAGTACATCCGAAGCATAGTATGTCGCAACTTATTCGGCTAGTTGTGTGGCAGTATGGCTAAGGAAGCTACTTTTTATCACTCAGATTTTACCCTTTGGTTGTAGAAGGATAAACCCCAAGGAAACTATTTCAAACCAATATTTAGGAGGGAAATTATGATAAATGGCTAAGGATATATGAAAATTAACTAGGTTTTTAAAATGAATACTTGGTTGAAATGTAAAAAAGAATTATTGGGCATGGAGTCAAACTTAGGAGTTTCTTGTACCAGCAGATAAACAACAATAAATATTTTCACAGAGGAAAGGTAGCTGTCATATTACAGTCAAAGCTTTTTTCAGGTGATTTAGAAAGAAATAAAGTGAGTCCATCAATAATGGGAACGAGATTTTAGATGAATCCACTATCAAATTTAGAGAAAGAAATGGATACACAGACACGATAAATCAAGGCATAAACATATGAATCTCAATTTATTTCAACGTTCATCTAAGCATAGAAGAGATAACATAATGTAAGTATAACGAAGAAAATAAACATGCACATATAAGAAGAGAGAAATACAATCTACAATAATGATCAACACATGAATCTCTGATTCTGAAAAAAATGTTAATTCTTGTGTGGCTTCTTTATATCAAAATATCTACTCGATACAAAAGTTCTTGTCTCTCAAAAAGTTTCCAACCCTTTCAAAAATGACTTTCATTGTCTTAATACAAAACTTCCAAGAGGCAATATCTAACTGCTTCTTTTAACTAAAACTGAATAATCTTAACTAATTTTCCAAATGTCAATAATGTCAAAATTTATACAAAAATTATTACAAATTAAAATATTCAAAGGTCTTCATTTCTCTTAGTAAATTGCTCAATGAGCACCTTCAAGGACATAGACTATATTTCATTTTTCCATATTTTTCCATGTAATTCCATTGGTCGGCCATGATGGTCTCGTACAATATCATTTCTTTTGCCAATACTTTCAGCTCTACACTTTCTTCACTTGACATTGTAGGAATTTCCTTGCTTATGTTCTTCAACAAATTCATGGTCTCAAAATCTTCTGCAAGTTTCTCTAATAAGATTTTACCTCTAAGAACATGAGCTAGTTTCTGAAATTTTTCATGATTCATCCTTATTGTGAACAACAAATTTTTGTATTCATTATGGGAAATTAATTCATCATCTTCATTCCAAAAAGAAGGTAATCCTTTTTGGAAGACTTTTTCAAACTTTCTTTTAAAATCAGTGACTTTCTTTTTCATCCCTACGCAACGAGCTTCGACAGCTTCTACATGAGTGTATTTTCCCAATGTACTTCTTGTCCAAGCAATTACTAAAATTATATTCCTAATATCCATTGTATTTAACTCATCTTTTGATAAAACTCTCAAAAAATCCATGGCATTTCGAGCCATTTCCTTTGGTCTTTTGTTTAGATTTTCTCTCACTGTAGTCTAATTATTCAAGGCTTCCTTTACTGTTCTTTTCCTTAGCTTTTATGAAATTTAAATAAGGTCTTAGATTAGTGGTTGTCTCAATAATAGTATCCCAAATCATATGTTTGCAACCCTGCATTGGGACTTGCCCAATCACCTGGGAAATGAACCTTTGATTTGTATCAACTAATTCTTTATTTTTATTTTGTAAGCCCTTTATTTCCTCATCTTTTTTCTGGTTTTGCTTTTCTAGCTTCTGCTTATTTTCTTTTAGTTCCATGATTTCTACATCTTCAAGATTGATTTGTGACATAGATTGCACTAGATCGGCTATATTAGTATCTTCACTTGTCTGATTTTCACTTGATTTTCGTTGAGCTAAAACCATCAGCTTTCCTTTCAAATCTTCAACCTGACTTTTCGAACTCATTTTATCTTTTTCCCACTCGGCCTCCTTTTCAGCCAATTTCAATAAATCCACTTTGCTATCACTAACTTACTTAGATAATGCTTCTTTTTCCTGTTCTAGCTTTGTTTCTTTAAGAATTTATATCAACTGGGTATTTAGAATTTTCATTTTTTTATGTAATGCTTGAATCAAATTACCTTTTTCTATCAACAATTTTTTGCTTGCGTTGCCTCCAGCATCACTTGAAATTAAGTCAAAATGTAATTTTTTGACCTGCTATTGGTGGGCTTTATTCTCCATTCTTTCTTGTTTTAATTGACTGTCCATTTTGCTTATAGTGCCTTCCAATTTATCAACTCTTAAAATTGCTTGTACGAAATCTTCATATATCATTTCTATATTTGTTTGTGCAATTGAATTTTATCTGGCACCGTTATTTTTTTCAAATTAACTTTCATCTCAGACAACTTATCCTCAGTTGATACACTACTACATTTTTGGCCTTTAGGGGGGGTTGTCTTCCGCCCCCAAAAGTGACCTATGGGGGGGGTTTTGGAATTGGGGGTGGTTTTTGCAAAACCGCCCCTAAAGGCACCGATATTAAAATTTTTTCCCTTTAAGGGTGGTTTTTGACGAGATTGGAACCGTCCCCAAAAGTTACTTTTGGGGGCGATTTGTGACCCCCTTCGTAGAGGTCTACGGAGGCGGTTTTAAACCCCCCTCATAGACCCCTTCATAGAGACCTATGGGGGCGGTTTTGAACCCCCTTCATAGAGACCTACGAGGGTGGTTGTGAACCCCCCTCATAAGCCCCCTCATACAAACATACAGGGGCGGTTTGGAACCCCCCTCGTAGAGGACTATAGGGGCGGTTTCAAACCCCCTCGTAGAGGCCTATAGGAGTGGTTGAGAACCCCCCTCGTATAGTCCTATAAGGGCGGTTTGGAACCCCCCTTGTAGAGGCCTATAGAAGCAGTTTAGAACTCCCCTCGTAGAGGCTTATAGGGACAGTTTTGAACCCTCCTCATAGAGGCCTATAGAGGCAGTTTGAAACCCCCCTCGTAGAGGCCTATAGGGGTGGTTTGGAACCCCCCTTGTAGATGCCTATAGGGGCAGTTTGTAACCCCTCACGTAAATGCCTATAGGGGTGGTTTGGAACCCCCCTCATAGAGGCCTACAGAAGCGGTTTGAACCCCCCTCGTAGTGACATATGAAGGCAATTTAGAAACCCCTCGTAGAAACATATAAAGATGGTTTGAAACCCCCTCTATAGCCATAATAAATCATAATAAAATATATTTTATTAAAAATACCAATATTGCAATATCAATAGGGCATGGAGGAATCAAACCACCAACTTCCTGCTTCTAAGGTAGGCGCTCTTCCATTGAGCTAGAACCCTTTCAGAATTGGGGAGAGGAGAATATGAACACCAATATTGCATCATTTGTAATTCTAAGAAAAGACAATAATATTCAAAGGAAACTCTTCATTTGTTTCATATGGAAACTCTTCAATTTCATATGGCATCATAAAGTTGTCATCTGTTGTTTATAGTCATTTTATGTCATTTTCTAGATTTTCATATGAATGACAACTAGGAACTTGCACACAACTCAGGTTTATTTCAAGATACAGGGGCACCTTCTTTTGGATGCACTTTGTAGGTTAGAGTTACTATTTCTAGTATCAAGGTACCTATAAAGGGGATCAAACAAAAAATATTGGAGCACTCTTTAATAGGGAAGAGAGGGGCTAGAGCAATTTTGAAGGATTTAACTACCATGTTGCCATATGTAAAAATAAGGATGTTGAAGGTGAAATCATACTATCGTGTTCTTGTTACTCCTCAAAATGCATCTACATTTTTAGAAACACTTTGGGAACCAGAGGATTTGATTGTCTTATTTTTAATACAAAGATATAAACATTGTGGCAGTTGATTGGGATCCATATGGACAACATATTGAGGATATTGTCATGCAATTTGTGATCCCTAGATTCTTTTCATTTTATAAACACACTCCAAACCATGGAGGCTTTACTAGGTGTACAAAGGACTGATTCGATGCTTGGACAAACCATATTAGAGGCTAACTACTCAAGCAAATATTTCTGATCTTCAACAGGATGTATGGACTGAAAATTGAAACCAACTAATAAACCAATCTAGATCCAAATCCCAGGCTCTATCAAGCACCGAGAGGGATCAAATCTCCCGAGGTGCAAACCTCTTCTCAGGTATTGCACTCAAGGAGCATTTCGAGGAGAGGTTTGCACCTCGGGAGCTTTTCCCTTCAAATCCCTTCTATTTTTTCTATTTCTTATGTCGGCTATAGTATTTATTTTACTTCTTATCAATGGCTGACAAAATATTTATTACTTTTTAATTTTTATTATATTTTATGAATGGCCACACAAAACGTCACAAGTTATCCCTCATATTATTACTTATTACTTTTTATTATTACATGTTATTACACAAAATTGAAGAAATTTACATATATTCCATATAAAGATAATAGAATGTCTACATTTTGCAGAGGATTAGAAAAATCCTGGAGGAACGTTTTACTGGACCAAAATCAATGTCCTACTATGTGCCTCAGACTCAATAGTTCTTCTCAAAATTGCCTCCCATTCTTTCTCATGCCGAATGCACAATACAGTTTGAGAAACTGCTCTAAATGAAGATTTTGATTAGCTGAGTGAGTCCAGCTACATGTAATTCAAGACAAAGATGCACATTGAAAATTCTTCTTAGATAAAAAATTTCAACCAAAATATAATATTAAAATTATACTTGGATTCACAAAAATTATAGGCAGACAAAACATAAATCTCAATGAAAACCAAAACAGAAAACTAGTAAATCAGGTTGAAATAGATGAAAACAAAACAAACACTTCAGAACCTAGATGTTGATCTTCTACCTTCAAATCTTAGAATCAATCTGTAACTCACTGTCCAATGTTGCTTATAAATTATTTTCAACTTCAACCAGATCAATTCAAATATTCTCGTAAGAAGTCTGAAGACTTCAAACTTGGAGCCAAAACTCAGAAAATTTCTCCACACAAGTGTGAAAGTATTGGCGATATCTTTCTCTCCTACTCACAAACTGAGAGTATAGGGTAGTTCCTACAATACAATTTTTGTTTCTATGACTTTAAGGTTTGGAATTTAGTCATTTTAAAGGGTCTTTGTAATTACATATTGGAGCATGCTAAATCTGGGACAAAATTTGATCATCTTCCAAAGGAAAAGATGTTTGACTCTGATCCATGCAAACTTTTTGCATCATATAACTTAAATACAAAATAAATATACATTTTCTAAAAAACTGCAAAAAAACAATAGACTCTATATCAACATATTTTTTCTGAAAACTGGTTCAATTACTGGTAATAATCATACAAAATGATGCAGTCTTTACATGGCAAACACTAGTAACTAGTGCTGCACCTTTCCGGACCAAGACCACATGTATTCAGAGTCTAGACTCGTGCCCCCTATATAGACAATTTCCATTTCATTATGAACATAGTACTGGTGGAAACAGGTACGCCTAAAGATGAAGTCCCTTAAAATGGGGTTTGTGGCCAGCTAGAAATGCCTAATTAGTTTTGTCCAAATCCTAAGGGCATAGAACACTTGCAGACACTGAACACAACTATTTTGACAGAAAAATTGAATTTAAATATCCTTAGATAGTCTAGCATGCTTAGGTAACATGTAAGCTCTCAGTGCTTGGGAAATGTTGTTGATGAGAAAGATCCAGATCCAACTATGCATTAGTATTGCCAGAGTAAGGTAACTAGATAGGGTTGTGCATAAAAGAAGAAGCATTTCTTCCCAGAGATAAAATATTCTATCTTTTGTATCAACCAGTATAGACCCATCTAACTCTGGTTCTACAAAGAGTGGAGAGGAATCAAATCTGCAAATCTTTCACAACTAAACTAAAACACACATCCTTCTCACCACTCATGCATTTTTATTTTTTATTTTTATGGGACAAACAGACACTTCCCCCCACCCAGGCTCCACTATGCTACAACATGCTGATGCATGCATTCTTATTTTTTTTTCTTTTTTCTTTTTTCATTTTTCTTTTTTTTAAATTTTTTTCAATGGGACAGATGGACATTTTTGCCCCACCCGGGCTGTAGAAATGCACCTTCTTGATGCAATCATATTTATGTAGTAGTCACTAGGCTTGCGATAATGCAAGATTTCAAGAAGATAAATAACACAGACAGTTCAATCTAAACCTGCCCATCTTTTGAAAGCCATTACATGTTCTCTTCTTGTTAATTGTGCTTTAGTTTCTGCTTTACGAGATTTTTTATTTTTATAAAGGTTTCTATGATATTTTAAGTATACATGTCTATATTTAAATTTGTCAATAAACATTTTCTTCTGTTACATCATAGAAATCACCTCAAGAGCTCTTGCGAAATAAGCCCCTCTAACAAAATTGTATAGTACAGTGTCAAGCAGCTCCTGGTCAAAGTTTATGGGATTAACTCCACTCTCTAGAAATTCAGCCGCCATCCGTCTCATATCTGCCCACAGCATTGTTATCTCCTGATACATGCCTCCTGAAGTATAATATCCATGTATCAAAGAATGAAATGTATCTGTATTAGGATGATATCCCAATGCTATCATCTTCTTAAAAGCTTTATGTTCATCATTCATTAGGTGTGCCTTGCAAAAGAAGTGGATGACCGAATTCCAATCATGTGTCCCAACAACAACCTGTTGGTTGTCATTAATTTCATTTAACAAATGGGCCATCAAATTCGGTTTAATTTCCTTTGGAAATCCATTCATCTGTGGTTGATAGATATTTGTAACAGAAGAGACCTTTGCCTCTCTCATCTCCTTGAAGAGGTCCAAGAGGTCCAGTGCACCATGCAAATCTCTATTTGCAAAACGTGACTCAATAAGAGCATCATAACAGCTCCCATCAAGCTGAAGACCTGCTTTCCTGACCTCCTTGAGAAGTGTACTAACCTCTATTGGTTACTAGGCTTTACAATAAGCTTTCAAGAGTGAAGAGTACGCCCCAATTCCAATTGGAATCTCGACTACATTCATCTCATCAATAATATCATGAGCCTGGTCTAGCCAACCCATTCCAACACAAGCATCAATTACATGAGCACTAATCGAATTTTCCATTGAGACAGGGCCTTCCTCTCTATGCACCTTGACCAGAAACTCTTCTAAATCAATAACTCTATTTCCTTCTAAGTAGCCCTTCACCAATCTAGCATAAGCCTTCCGACTTGGAATAAGTATACGGTTTTCAAAACTTACCAGCTCTCCATGACTGTTGACTTCAACTAGGGACAGTGCTTGTAACTTCTCATCCTTGAAAGGTATCGCAGAACAATTGTGCTTCTCTCCATAATCCATTGATGTAGCATGGCCTTGTGAACCCTTAGCAACGGTGGCTAGTACCAACTTGGCTGTCACAAGTGAGCTCTGAGCTGCTTTCGCACGCTTTATTACTTTTTAAGTTTTATTATTACATGTAACAAACATTACATCACAAACGTTAGAAGATATCCCTCATATTATTACTTTTTACGTTTTATTATTACATGTAACAAACTTTACATCACAAACATTACTCTAGAAACGTTACAAGATCTCCCTCATACTGGGCTGTAGAGCACCTCTCGGCGCAATAATTGGGCCATTAGAGCAATTGAGGTAGCATCAGCCTTCACCCCTACTCTAGTCATCAGCTCCAGGAGTTCCTCTGCCTTTCTAGTCATCCCAAAGGCCAAAGAACCATTTAGGGAAACGTTGAAATCTCTAGTATTGGGCTTCATTGAAAGCAATGGTCGATTGCTCCTCTTCCTCGGATCCACCCTTCCATCTTTGAAGAAATAACACATCTCAATCACTATTTGTGAAGCTAAACAGGAACCATTATATGTTTTAACCATGTGGGTCACCACTGTACTCCACAAATAGATAGGATGACATCATTTCTACCTTGGATTTGTGCTTGTGACACATCTTCTAAAGATACTTCAAAGGCTTGCTTTGAGCCGACTAAAAATGATAACATGTTTCCTACAATAAAATACAAATAAAATATCAAAATAAGATGGTGGTATCAACCCAGATGCTACAAAACTTTCAATATCCCTGATGACATAACTATTTGGAATATCTCAAAGAAAATATGACAAGGAACATAGATCAGCTGAAAAATAACTTGTAGATTTGTATTTCTTCATTAGCTAGCAGCTTGCAGAAAATGGATTTTCCATGCATCTCCCACAAGTATTGCCTTTGTTGAGTTGAAAAAAATAAGGTCTTCACCCACCACTGAGTCAAGAATGTTTAATTAATGCACAAACTACATCTACATGGGAGGTAGTGGAATTTCAGTCATTTCATACAATGTGGTATATCACCATATATTATGTAGTATTAGATTGGTTTATGATACCTACCTAATTCACCTAACAATTGTAATTAATGATACCTACCTGATCTAACCACTCACTTTACATAAAGTGACCTAACTAAACATTTCACTTGAGTATTAAATTCTCTTGGGGACGAATTTCTCATTTAGTCCCATTGACCTACTTTTATGGTCACTTGTTCAACATTAATAAAATTATCTTATCTTTATGTAAACATGCCTACCAAAATCCTCTAGGCAACAAAATTCATTATGTTCTTCTCATGCTCTGCTTACACTACTCAAAGACAACATCACCTAGGGTACATTATATTTCTCACCTGCACTCATACTGTTGATGGTTGCTTCAGTTGTCTTCCTTGGAAATTCATATGAGAGTGTGAAAATCCCACCAGGATTATAATTATCTTTGTGCTTAGTGTCTGCATTCATTCACACTCTATTGGGCATGTCATGTCTTCCCAGGTTTTATTTATTTTCATCTAAATCACAATGTCAATCATTGCTCTGCATTTGACTGCCTCCATGTCCACCATTGTTCTCAGAATTGTGGAAGCATGGACAAGCATTTGTGCTGTTGCAAGCCTCAAGCACAATTGGGTCAAAACTTCTCGGTCCAGTAGTTGTCTCTGATTCTTTTCCTCTAAGATTGAAAGCACCACAACATAAGCGTTCTCGAGCCATTTTGAATCTCCAGTGTGCGCTAATACACTGATCATCCTGTTAACAAGAGACTTACCTGGAAAACCTTTGAGTTGCTTGTAATGATCGTAGCCCTTCATGGCATCTTCGATTCTCTGTTCATCGAGGGCATTTTCCAGTCCTTCTGTCAACATGGCCGGATTACGAGCCTACCTCAAGATTGTGCGTGACCCTGAAAAAGAGAATATCTATACGAAGGGCTAAAATAGACCAACCCATGAAGAGGAAACCCACTGATACCTTCATTAGAGAAGGAAAACTTGCAACGATTAGAGTAATGGTTTGAATACATACCACCATTATGTTGGCCTGTAACTCTAGCAGATTGATTTGAAGAAACAAAGGAAAAGATAGATTTGGAGAAGAAGCAAGTAAAAATAGCAGTCAGCTTAGTCCTCTTCTGCTGGATAGCTGCAACTGTCATGGTGAGCACAGCAAAATATTTGATGCAGCAGCCCCACCCCTAATTTTCATATTTTTGTGTAAAAAACCAGTCGTGTGTCTTTCCTACCCTAACTAAAGCTCCCAAGTTTGAAATAATTGAGCCACAAAGAACTCTTGCTAAAACCTTGTCATGTCACTTCATCCCCACTAGTGATGGAATTTGAGGGGCCGTCATGAGGCATTTTGATCGTACCATCCTAGATCCAAATCCTAGGCTCTATCAATTCTCGAGAGGGATCAAATCTCCCGAGGTGCAAACCTCTTCTCAGGTATTACACTCAAGGAGCTTTTCAAGGAGAGGTTTGCACCTCAGGAGCTTTTCCCTTCAAATCCCTTCTATTATTTCTCTTTCTTGTATCGTCTATAGTATTTATTTTACTTCTTTTGTTTCTACTTCTTATCAATGGCCAGGAGGACACCAAATCTCACTCAAATTTTGAAATAGCCTCCTCACAAGTGCACTAGAGAAAAAGTGCATAATCCAAGCACAAGTGCTGAAACGTAGAAATACACAAGTGTGCCTAGGAGAAAAATGTCGATCACAAGAGGACGCCAAAACTAAGTGTCATTAGGATTATAATGCTTCTTATTTCAGATCAGGAAGTTAATAAGATGAGATGATACAAATGGTAGCAAGATCTTGAGTTGTGTATCTATTGCATTATGTATCTATACACAACTCAAATGAGGTAACCCTTCAAGAAGGGGAAGTGTAAATTCGAAAGTGGGTTATCGACCAACAAAACAAAGGAAAACACCCAAAGGACATCATTGAGCCTACATATCAAGTTCGACTAGGTATTTATCATTTGCAAAAACTTTCCAACCATAATACGGCACGACCTTTCATAGTCTTTGCTCAACAATACATCCAGCAAGAAGGATGGGCTAGTGACAACAAATTCTAGTTGATTTTCTTACACCTTGTCTACCTGAGGATGACTTTCATTGCATGATTGTTGTACCTCCATATTCCATAGTGTCGCGTCTTCACCACAAAAAGAGTTGACGACACTTCCCCTACTGCTTAAAACACACAGAAGAGAAAAATGATGAGTGATCCTTGAAGGCAAACCTGTCCTATCAAGAATCAACTTAGATGAGACTTCATTTACCCTCACTACCACGCCCTGCTCCATCTTAGATGCACGGTAGTCCGTACTACCGTGCTATGCTCTTTATCTGACGCGCGGTACTACCGAGTTATGCTCTATTGTAGAGGCGTGGTACACTTTTGTTATTCTTTTTTCCATGGCTTGTGGGATTTTGATTTTCGAGAGATTTTTGAGGATTGGTGTCCCTGATTCGATCCTAACTCACTTTCTGTGATTAGTAGGCCTGATCCACTTAACTCTCCCAAGATCCACCCTTCTCTCTTGTTGGTTAACCCTACCACACACTATAAGAGAGAGGCATTCCATGAGCAATGGGGGGGACTCTTGGAGATATCAAACTTATGATATTGCATCTTTGTGGAGATAGCTAGAGGAGGAAGCACTTGGAGTTGGAGGATTGGCTTGGACATCAAGCAACCTTTGTAAGTGGCTTCAAGTTGATAATAGAATATAACTTGTCTTGTTTCCCAAATCATAAGTATTGATCTTGTTTCAATGATATGATTTGTATCTATTGTAGATTTAGATCCTAACTCATATTTCAAGTTGCTAGAGAATTGTATATGCTTGTATCTTGGTTATCATTTTGACAGGTTCATTCGCGAGGACTTATAAATTGGAGCAACCATAAAGACAAGCGATTGGATTGAAGGTCAGTTAGATCTCTTCTACTTATTTTAGCACTTTAATCTTGAAATGTTTGTTTAAGATCTAGGAATTCAAGGTAGCAATTGTTTAGTTTTGTCCTAGTTTAGAGTCAGTAAAAGTCTACTTTAATCTAAAAGAATTTTGACTTATCCGTAGGGAAAAATTCTACCAACAAGAATGGCGACTCCACTGGTTTGAACTCCATTTGATTGATTGAGTTTAGTGTCATCCATCTTTTGATTGTGACTTGTTTTTCTCTTCAAACCAATATTGAATTTTGGTCTCTTTAACCTTTATTCACCCCTCCTCTCTATATTTTTCCTCCCTGTTTGATCAGTGAGTCCTCTGGGTCTGCAGCAACCCTAAAAATTTCATTTTTCTTTTCAAAAGTTGTGCTTTTCCATACTTTGCAACAGTACCGCGCCTTATACATTGACCACAGTGCGGTAGTACCGCGTATCTTGCATTAGTACCAGAGCGGTAGTATAGAAATACCGCGCTATAGTCTTCTTTTGCTACGCGGTAGTGTCTGCATACTGTCAATTTTTCTCCCCTGCTTGGTTTTCTCAGTCATTTTCATTTTCCTCTGCCTTAGTTGGTATTTTCTGTTTGCTGTTACCATACTGTTCATTACACAGTCTTTGTGGTGTGTTTATTTCTTTTGTGAGCTTGATTATTTTGTGAGTTAGTGGCATTATTTGCACATTGGGTCACCCCTTCAGTTTGAGTGCACTAGCTTGAGCTTCTCATCACAACCAGACCATTACTACTGTTCTCTTTTACTGGATCATGTAGCTTTCATAGTCACATTGTTTCCATTATTATCATTAAAATCCATATTGAAAATTATCATTGGAAAACATTTGTGTTGTTTTGATTAAAATGGTCTAGCAGTATTATTGTGCATTAGGAAGTGAACCATTGAAATATGCCACAAAACTTCTCATTTTTTGAAGCATCTTAGTTGTAAGATCAGTGAATTGGAAAGAAGTGTTTATTTCAGTTTGGCTCTATTTACATAATTTTTTTATTTTTTTTTTTGTCTTGGTTTTTAATTTGCTTGTGAAAGTTTCATGCATTTATGATCGAAGAACTCTCTCTCTTCCATAGCTAGTTTTCATCGAATACAAAGATTATTTCGATTCATTCTCACTTGCATGGTTTGGGTCGTCATAACACTACCAAGTTTCACGTCCATTTACCCGATTGAGTAATACAACCACTAAAATTAATCTCTCTAACTAAACCAACATTAACCTTTTCCAACGTCCATAAGCGCCCAAAACCTTTTCCAACGTGTCATGAATGAGGTAGCTTAGTGAATTTTCTACTAGGGCTCTTTTACCCAGGATCCCTTTCGGTAGAGGGATATCCTTCTCATATTGGTCTCTCATGTTGTATTGTTCAACTTGGATTTCATCACCTTGCGAAGGATACAGCTTGTTGAGGTCTCCAACTCTTAGTTAGGAGTTTGCTTGTTATCTCATCTTTATAGAGGGTCATTTTTCTTTTTAGTGACTGCTTGTTGGCATTCTGGCCATTATTTTTCTCAGCTCACTTATTGGGACACCAGTCTCGGTATAGATTTTAGAGCTTGCTTTTTTGGCCTGCGAGCCTTGCTTTTTCTAGCTCCTCTTCTGCACACTCGGCTGCATTAGAGTTTTTGAGTTCTTTGTTACGAAACTGCCCCCGAATTTCATTTTTCTTCCATCATGTCAGAACCACCACGGAGATCACGACGAATACAGGGAAAAAGCCCTCCACCACCACCATCGCCACGGACCTCTGGTCCACCTGCATCACGCATTCCCGCTCCTCCTGGCCGCGGTGCTGGTCGAGGGAACATTCCACCACCGATACATACAACATCCTCAGTTCCTCCTGTAACCGTTACTCATAGCACAGTCTCAGAATCTCTTGTAGCTTCTACAACCACTAGCATATCTGAGATTCCCACTCTCACTTCACCCACTGTTATTCCAGATATATCTGCCACAATGGACAACATTACAGCGGCTGAATCTAGTACAACCCAAAATACTAGACTAGAGGTCATCCTCTTACCTGATGTCAACACCTCACTTCCACCAGAAACTTTTCATGATGACATAGACGGATCTGTTGGCATCACCGAAGGTTCCGACCAGGATATACCTGGCTTGATTTCAGTCCCGGGCGGGTACGTCGAAATTATTGAGGATACTCAACTTCTTGACACACCTTTTGAACCTGATTATGGCTTTATCACTTCCCAGGCGGAGCTTCCCCCTATTATCACCACGCCATCCAGTGTTCATCCGCAGGAAACCAGTTCTTCCAGCAACGTACCTCGTACCATATCTCTCCCCAATCTCCCTCCGGGACATGAGATCATGGCCTCCATTCAGTCTAGTATGGTTAGTCTAGCAAATTCTCCATTAGCATCAGCACAGTTTAAACACGACACATAGCAAATGCTCTTAAGAGCGTCTAGATATCCCCCTGTTACCCATCCTCCTGACTATCAGGATCCCAATCTCCTGTCTAGCACAGAGTTTCATCACTCCTATGTAGACGGATCCGGACCTTCAGACATTACTATACCTAGGTTCCCACCGGACCCCAAAAACCCTTTCCAGGACATGAACTCAGACCCAGTCTTCGATGGTCCTCCTATCGTTGAAAACGCTATGGACAATACCCCTGATACCCCTCGATTAAATTCTCCACATTTGTTGCCATCACCCATGTTTGGTGCACATTCTATGAGGGATAACCCAGTTTTTTCTCCATCCTCGCCTGTCAGATATTGAAGACCCCCTCCACAAATCGACAGTTTTGGAGTCGTTGGCCAATCGACACTATCATATTTGGCTAGCGACGGAAGAACACCAAGTCATACTGCTGGATCTTCTGTTTTGATCGGAGGTTCACCTTCGACCACTATCTACGCTATCTCAGGAGGTGGACAACCAACTACCGTGGTCCCCAACCCCAACAACCAAACTCCTCCTGGTGGGCCATCAACCCAACCAGTTGGAGGAAAATCCTTTGTTGGGAACCCCATTCCTAGTCAACAACCTCCTCCTATAGGGCCATCCAATCCATCTGCTGGAGGACAACTCATTGGATCCATCCAACAACCCTCCCAACTAGCAGCATCTACTCAGTATGGTATGTACAACACACCTGGCAGCGGACAACCTTATACTGGTTTTCCAACCGGGCCTAATCCTCAACATCCCCCGTCAGGTACACTTCCTTCTTACGAACCTCAAATCCCACAGAGTGGGGGGTACTCACTATTTGGAAATTGGAACACAGCTGGAGGGAAATATTAGATTCCCCCCAAGCTGAACTCCGGCTTCCCTTATCCTTCAGCTGCTAACTCCATGGAACCCATCCCTCCAATTTCCACTCATCCCTCAAGGAGGAATGAACCTTCCATGGACACCACTGTCGCAGCCACCCCCCAACCTTGCTATGGCAAACCCTCCACTTACTCAATATAGTGGTAACATTCCTGGAACACAACAACTCCAAGGAACTTTTTCCCAACTAAGAGTAGCAACCATTCGTGGGTTTCAGTAACCCCAGGGTACCATACCTACCATCCCCACTCAGTAGAACATCCACCAACTAGTTACCAACACTCAACCAGTTAACTAGATGGCTTACTACCCACAGAACTTCCAGCAGTACCACCCGGGAAACACATATGGGTATAACACGCAACAGTATGCTATGCAGGGCCCCCCAGGTTTCTCTGCACCACACGGTTATTACTCATACCCGCAGACTAATCGTCAACTTCCCTTTTTGGCCACGCTAGACTTACCTGATTTGTCGAGGCTCATTAACGATCCCATATGGCATGAACCTCACTGGCCACCCATTCTAGCCAAACTCCCATCGGACATTCCCAAGTTCGATGCTAAGCCCGGGGAAGACCCCAAGAACCACGTAATGACCTTCCATCTTTGGTGTTCATCCAACTCCTTGATGGACGATTCCATTCGAATGTGGCTCTTCCAATGTACGCTTATCGGCACGGCAACAAAATGGTACATCGAGCTGCCACAACACTCTTTCCACGATGTCAAAACCTTGGCTATGCAGTTTCTGAACCATTTCCAGCTCCCCGTCTGGTATGAGACTGGAACAGAACTGTTAACCTCACTGCGTCAAACCACTTCTACATACATTTCGGATCACATCCATGAGTGGCGTCGACATCGTAGGGTAATCAAGGCACCCATTCTAGATCAGCTACTCGCTGATTGGTTCACGAAATCCTTTTTGCCTCCCATAGCCAGGGATATCGCTATGTGCGGGCCGGTCACAGAAGAACAAGCCATCTCGGCAGCTCAGTACATGGATTTGGTATACACCCAATCCGGCACTTTACATGAACTTCTTCCCCATGCCGCCCATGTTACCACTGATCCAACGAAACCTACCACTGAACCCCCCATTGATGGTATTGTCGGTTCAGTCATCGCCTAGCCTACTAGCAACTTGATGGGACAAGAAGCTTCTGCTTTCCCCGCTCTACCTCGGGCTGCTTCAAAAGCTACTACTTCTCCTGCTATCTCCTCCAAAGTGAACGCAATTCAATCTACGTCACAACCATCCGAAGGAAAGAAGAAAAACAATCGTGGTAAATCCAAGAAGAACTAGCAAGAGAACCCCAAGCCACAACCCACCCACAATGACCAGAAACCATGTCGAAAGGCTAAGTTTCCCTGCCTAATTTGTCAAGATGATCACTACACACGTGACTATCCCTAAAAAGATGAGGTCAACAAATTCGTTAAAGGATCCTCTCGCCCGGCAGTATTAACTGACCCTTTCCCTCAACAGCAACAACAGATGGTTGCCCAAGAAACCCCACAGGGGGGCAACTTGAGCAACCCAACTCACGGAGAGACATTCACAAATCGTGAAATCCTGATGACGATTAATGAGGAGATTCATATAACCACTCGTTCAAAGACATATGAGAATCCTCCAATTTCAAACAAACAATCAGAGATAGCCAAAGGCAAATCTCCTGTTGAAGATCTGACTCCTATCCCTCCCCCTACCGGCCATCTCCATATCGAGAGACCGCTTACGGACATAGTGCTACGCGCACCCAAGGGCACCATACGAAAGGCGACATTTAATCCCAATGCGCGAGCTGCCCAAAATTACAACAATGTTGAGGATCTAGGTCAAGCACCTTGCGCCATGTCGACTCTCGAAGTTCTTTAACACTGCCCCACACAGCATAGAACCTTACTTTCAGCACTGGGGGCAATGGACCCAGATACTTCAAACTCCATTATATTTAACTTGGAGCACGCCAAACCTCCACTTTCTCACCAGTTCACCTTCTAGGTTCATACAAAACTCCGTGGAAATAGCATCCATCGCACTGTTTTAGATGAAGGTGCCTCCATGTCGATCATGTCTTTGAATTGCTGGAGAGCCTTAGGCTCACCCGAAGTCACAACCTCTCCCGCTACTCTTAGGGCATTTGATGGACATGGTTTTCAACCTTATGGACTCAGTCCCTCAATTGGTGTTGAACTGGGGGGCAAAACAGTATCCGTACATATTGAAGTCGTGTATGCACCATTAGATTACAATCTTCTACTTGGTCGGAACTGGTTTTACGCCATGACTGCCATAGCATCTACTGTCTTCCGGATTGTGCAATTTCCTCATGAAGGGAAAATTATCACCATTGATAAACTTGATTACTGTATCCCAGACTCTCATCCGAACTCCGCCAACACCGTCCCGTTATTGGATGAACCTTGGTACCGGTTCCAAGACATTGGTGTTGGTCTCATGAAGGATTCTTCCCTTATTGGAGTTTTTCCAGAGCTGGGGACCCATGTTCAACCAATCAACATGATTTCATCAAATGTCACCCCTTCCAATGATTCATGGGTGATTCCGAATCCCGATGAGATTGAAGACTACGGCAACTCCATGCCTTTGAATAGAAACCTCGCAGCATACAAAGCAATCCAATCAACCACTGATTGGGTCGATTGTTCTACCCATCACACCGTGGCACAGCTCTCGTCTGAGACTCATTCATACCCACCACTTATCGATCCTCTCAATTTGATTTTTCCCACTGACGAATCAATTATGGAGGTTATGTGCGGTGATGAGCCACCATGGGGAGATTTTCATCATCGATCTTCATTCCCCACCATTCAGACGCTTGAGCCCGATACAAAACCCAGTACTTCACCTGGGATGGTTCAAACCAAGTTTCCCACTTCCCTCGACGAAGTTTTTTCCGAAGGAAACTTGGCTAAGATTATGGCAACCACTCCCATAGATATTTCAGTGAAGCCTGGTATCCTGGAAAACATACATATTGGAAAAACTTGTACTCCCCTCGAAATGGAGTTCTATAGTGCCTACTTCAAAACCTTTTGCGATGTTTTCGCTTGGAGTTATGAAGAAATGACAGGAATAGATTCGTCGATTGTGGTCCATGAAATTCCAACCTTCCCTAGCACCCGACCTATCTGGCAGAAACTTCGACCCGTCCGTCCTCGTAAGGCAGCCGCTATTAAAGCAGAAGTCGAAAAAATTTTGCGAGTTGGTTTTATCTATCCCGTCCCATTGACAGAATGGGTATCTAACATCGTTCATGTAACCAAGAAACAGGGAACGATTAGAGTCTGTGTCGATTATCACAACTTCAACAAAGCTTGTCCAAAGGATAACTACCCAACTCCGTTCATCGACTAGATCATCGATAACTGTGCCGGTAGTGTCATCTTTTCATTTATGGATGACTTTTCTGGCTATAATCAGATCGATATCCTCCCAACCGTCCAACACAAAACAACCTTTATCTGCCCTTGGGGGATTTTCGCATATCGAAAGTTACCTTTTGGCCTTAAAAATGTCAGGGCAACTTTTCAACAGGCGATGTCATATGCATTTCATGACATCAAACATATTTTAGAACCATATCTTGATGATCTCCCCGCTCACTCTCAGACCGGGGATGACCATCTTGAACACTTAAGTGCCATTTTTGAAAGGTGCCGTCGCTATAATATACGTTTGAATCCGCATAAGTGCGTCTTTTGCGTGGAAGCTGGAAAATTTTTGGGATTCATAATCTCCAAAAGTGGGATACGCTTAGATCCCGCGAAGGTAGAAGCTATCCTAGCCCTGCCTTCCCCCACAAACATTCCAAAACTTCAAAGTTTGCAAGGGCATGCAAAATTTCTACGCCGTTTCATCTGTAATCTTTCCGAGATAACAAAAGGCTATATGAGGCTTCTCAAGAAGAATACTCCCTTCATCTGGGACGATGAAGCCCAATGTTCCTTTGACAATCTAAAGGCAGCCTTAACTAAAGATCCTGTGATCCAACCCCCCGATTACACACGGGATTACATTATTTATCTCCCAGCTTCGACTTCCACCATCGGTATGGTGCTAGTCCAGGAAGACTACAACGACATAGAACATGTGGTATACTATCTTAGTAAGAGTCTTCTCGACTCCAAAACTCATTATTCACATGTTGAAAAACTCGCTCTAGAAATAGTTTTCGCTGTCCAGAGATTCCGTCATTACCTTCTACTCCACCGGACCACTGTTATAGACGATTTTAATCCAATGTATTATATCCTCACACGTCAAGTGCTTGGGGGCAAATATTCTTGTTGGATCATCATCCATCAAGAGTTTGACTTGGAATTTGTCAAAGCCAAGTCCAAGAAGTCTTTGGTCTTTGCTGAGTTGATTTGTAACTTGCCCCGTGCTACCGAGCAATCCGAGCCCATCGATTCTCTTCCTGATGAATCGTTGTTCCTCATTATCACATTTGATCCGTGGTACGGGGATATTTTATTATATCTCCAAACCCAATGCTTCGGCCCCGACCTCACTCGCGATGAATGCCGACGCATCCGACACCACGCCAACTACTACCTCATAGTCAACGATACTCTTTATCGACGTGGTGTCGACACCGTTCTTCGACGCTGTTTGACCCTAGATGAGGCAGAACACGTTCTTAATGACTGCCACACTAGAGCATGTGGTGTCCATCTTTCTGGGATGGCTACAACCCAGAAAATATTGCGAGCGGGATATTTCTGGCCCTCGATTTTTAAAGACTGCATTGAAATAGTCAAGAAATGTCTACCATGTCAATTCTTTCATAGTAAAACACGCTCGCACCCTGCTCCACTCCATCCTGTTATTGCCGTCAGCCCTTTTTCCAAATGGGGCATAGATTTCATGCACTGTAAGCCCACTTCAGTTGAGGGGCATAGCTATGTCATAGTAGCTGTTGACTATTTCACAAATGGGCTGAAGCGATGCCTACTTATGCTGAGGATGGCAAAACAACAACACAATTCATATTCAATCACATTATAGCTAGAGTTGGTGTCCCACAATCCATTGTGACCGATCATGGCTCCCACTTCAAGAACCATATGATCGAGGAACTAAGTGCCAAGTTGGGTTTTCGCCATGAAAACTCAACCCCGTACTACCCACAAGCCAATGGCCAAGTTGAAGCCATTAACAAAGTCTTGAAATGAATGATTCAGCGTATTGTGGGTACTCAGAAATCCAACTGGCACTCAGCTCTATTTTCAGCACTATGGGCATACCGAACCTCAGTAAAAAGTGCTATTGGTTTTACACCATTCCAACTGGTGTATGGCCTAGAATCCATTTTACCGATTGAATGTGAAATTCCATCACTTAAGATAGCCATAGAGCTACTTCCCCACACCACTTCCGAAGAGGAACGGTTTCTATACCTAGCTAAGCTAGATGAAACCTGCCGCGACGCTACTTTAGCCAACAAAGCTCTTAAAAAATGCGTCAAAGCTCAGTATGACAAATCCATTCAACCTCGGATTTTCAATGAAGGTGACCTCATACTCACATATGATCAAATGCACGAGAAACTCGGAAAAGGAAAAATAGAATCCATGTGGTACGGCCCCTTTGTTGTAAAATGTGTCTTGGAGAAAGGAGCTTATGAGCTCGTCGATTGTGATGGCACGCCATTGGCACGTCCCGGCAATGGGCTATACCTCAAACGCTTCTACGCGTAAGGTTACCCTACGCAGGTTACTTTTTGTACATAATGTACTTAGCTTATTTTTACTCATCTTTTGGTGTGCGCATGGACCTCATGTATCCATTCTTACTTTGACTCGTGATTTTATGCGCAGATGTCTGCCTACTTTGGATTCGCCGACGGTGCAAGCCGGCATACCCAGAATCTCGCTTCTGCAGCATGGGTAATCTATTCTCCCACTGGCGAGTTGATATCTTCAGGAGCCAATTGTTTGGGTCCTGCAACCAACAATATCACAGAGTACCATGCATTCATCGGACTCTTGATGGAGGTTGCTTCGCTCGGAATTGACTCCCTATCAGTCTTTTTAGACTCCCAACTTATGGTTTCTCATCTGAATCGTGTTTACATAGTTTGCCATCCTATCCTACTTCATTTATTTCAGAGGGTACACTTCTTGGAACGATCTTTTAGTTTCATTTCATATCAACACGTACCAAGGGAATTCAATTGTATAGCTGATTCATTAGCTAATTACATTTGGATTGGCATCTTGCCCATACATAAAAAAACACATCACAAAAAATAAAACACACAAGTCGTTGTAAATAAATAGATCATAAAAAAAGATCCATATCACTGTATATAAAAGTGTTATTCCAAATACATAAAGTTTGTGTTTTAAAGACAAAATTTGGGACCAAATCCCATACAAAAATTTGGCTCTCAAAGCCTACATATCGTATACATCCACAAAAAGATAAAAGCTTCCATCTAGGGAGATCTAGGAGATCTATCATGTCCCTCATCAGATTCCTCACGCTACTGGTGATAACACACTATAGCTCGAGCCACCCTACGAAGGATTCGGCCAATACGCCTAGGCACACCTACAGTATGCCGTTGGAGATGCAAAGGGATGTCATCCACCCTCATAGCAGGAATACCGTGAGTCAAACCATGCAAATTCCTCTCTATTTCTTGGACCCCTCTCGCTTCATCTTCATCTTCTTCCTTGTCTGGAGTGGCTTGGTGATCAACACCACCTCGGCGTAATGGCGAGTACCCTGCCGGTCTCTGTGGTCCACGATCTACGACATGCACACGTACATACATTAAAGTCTTTTACACATTCTCAACAAAAAGAAAAATTATATATTCAAAAAGAAAAATATGTACATGAAGGTCATACCTGAGTTGTCCCAATCCTCATCTTCCGGCAGTGCCAACTCTATGTCCTCGTGGAAGTCCACCCCTGCAAAGGGGTATTTATCAATCATCACTATCTGTTCCTCGAGCCACGAGAAGAAATCCTCACCAAAAGACAAACGCTGAGGTCCCCCAAGACGTCCTGCATAATCACTCCATCGAGCCATCCATGGCTCGGTAGGTGGACGGGGGGGCATAGCTATCTGTGGGCACAACAATGGCACCCTCACCAAAAAGAAGGTGAATAAGATGCTCCCATAGCCAAATTGGGAATTCTCTCCAAGCCTGCACTTGTTCACTTGCTCTTTGAGGTTGGTCAACACTGCCTCACACCAGTTGAATACTGTTCCCGCCATACAATCCACTGCAAGATTCATCTGTGTACGGGACGCCTGATGGGGACCCGTACTCCCTGCTGCACGTGTGATGGTGAACAAAACGATTTTTGTAGGAAGTTCTATAATGTATTTGATGACCACCTTGCCGCTTTTCTTCCCCGAACCCTGACGGCAGTAATGAGAAATCAAAGCATCTGTGCTCACCTCCGAGGCTGCGTATCCAGTAAAAATCACCCGGGCTCCTCTTTTTGAGAGGCCCGTGAGAAAATAAATGTCCTCGAGTTGAATTTCAAGGATGTGTTCTCCTACTCGGAAAGACTGAATGTCGGGGTCCCACATTTGAATAATGTGGGTGAGAAGCTTTTCCTGCTTACGAATACCCTTGGTCTTGAAGAATTTTAACAAACCACATTCCCGCAGTGCAGTCAAAGTCTCTTGGTCATTTTCAGCCAGCAAATCATCCGCTTCATGTTCTCTTTCTTTCCAATGGACCATTTTGCTCCAAACAAGTTTCAAACACCTGCAAAAGGTCATGGGAAACATTCAGTAATTATTTAACAACTTGATCTCAGCTAAAAATTTGAGAAAAATTAATTTTTCCATCTTAAATTTCACCTCTATCGCACCTTGGAGAAACTTGACTGTGTGGTACTGCACAGTGCTGTGCCCCTGTTTAACCTCACAGCGTGGTACTGTTGCACAGTACCGCACTTCCCGATACGTCCCCCACGCGGTACTGTGAAGGGCAAAAATTGCCCAATAGGGCTTGCCCAAAAAATTACTTTTTCCTACTGAAGACAAGTTATTCATACATGAAATGAAAGAGAGGATTAAAAGCTCTTACCTGGCGCAGACGGCTGTTGAAATGGTGCCCCGAATCTCCAGATATGAACTCTTGAAGTTTTTGTTCCTCAAATGGGTAAAATCTCCTCTTTTGGTAAATGCACAAGTGAAATGGTAACTTTCTATTTTTACCCATCCTTTATATAACTTTTTTACTTATTTTTCACTCATTATTTTATCTAGTTAAAAGAAAACCCATTTCACATTACTAATATCTGGTTTCATGAGCACTTATTGATAGGATCTCCTTTAAAGACAGTATATTCACACTGGTGTTCATTGATTGTTTGACCTTCATTTTGAGCCTACTTTATCTTTTTCGTGCTCTGGATTAAAACTTGAAAAAGATTCCAAGCGCTTTTACACCCATCTTGTGCTTGTCAAACTCAAGTAAATAGTGTTAAGTTTGGTCAGCTTTACTCATGCTCGTTAAACGATGAGGAAAGTATTATCCTGGTTATATTTTATTCTCTTTCTAGACAAGAATAATTAAAAATTACGAAAAAGACCATTGGAGTCCATAGTTAAGCTCTTTTCAGACTCCCTAAAATTGAAAAGATTGCCAAGTGATCTTGACTCTTTCACACTTGTAAAAGTATTTGAAAGGTCGTTTATTCGGTGATAAATTACCCCTTTTTCGGCCCGTCTAGACTATTTACGAGAAATGTATACCTCGGTCAATTTTGGCTGGGAGAGTTCTCTCAGAAATTGTTTTACACTTTTTCGGGATTGAGGGACTAAATTTACGAAAAAGTACACTGTCGAGCCTCCTTTAAGTTTTTCAGGCTCTCTAAATGTGAAAAACTACCGATTTTTCCTTCCTAGGACTCGTTAAAATTTAACATCGAAGGACCCACTTTGGGACGAACCCCTCCTTTCTCAGGTTCGTAAAACATGTGAGATTGGACTCATCTATGAGATGAGCTATACCGAGCATCTCTTATCCTCTTCAAGCTCGAAAAACAACAAAGAGGTACTCGTCTATCATGTCGGGGGAATATGGGGAACAAGTCAAGTTTGTTTTGGCAGCTTGCCAGTTGTTACATTTGAACATGGCATGCGTCTGTCTCTTGTCTATTTTGGGTATCGTCATTGAGTTATGGTCATCATCATGAGTCGTCTCTTTGGCCATGAGCCTACTCATTCAGTGTCTATCCTCTGCTATCAATAATCCCTGCTGCCAAGTCCTGTTACATGCCGTTATATGTTCAAAGGGTTGCATTGTTCAGAGTCGTTCATTGTGTTAGACCTCCGCTGTGTCAGTACATACTCCATTGTTTCGTCATCTTATACTATCTTTTGCTCCGATTTCGTGTCGATGATGTGGGAATCATTATGGCCCACCTTCGAGGAGTCTATTCCCGTCGACGTCAAATCACTATCTGGGAATTGGACTTAGGGATCAACCATTAGTACCTTGGCACCTGCATGCCTCAATGGCAGGTTTCCTCGTGTTCGACAGTAGGTTTACATCACTGACCTCTGATGAAACGATCTCTCGAATGCTCGACATCAACTCATTTATTCGCATTTCTTTGAGATGTACTTCGGATACCTTGGGTATCATCATCATCATTGGTCATTTCCCTCGCATTTGTTAACAATTCACATCATTAACCGGTAATCAAATGGTTTCTACCATGTTCGACTTCAACACTTTGTAATCACATGGCTAGATTCGTATCATTTGCGATCGGGTAGAAGACCCTGGGCGTGCCTTTGTATCTTGATTGCATCCAGGTTGCAATGGAGATGTCCTTGGTATTGTAACGCAGATCCACTTTTTGTATTGGTCGTGGCTGTGTCATTATTGTCTCATGGATCTATGCTTTTTCATAGTAGCCATGATCTGTCCATAGTCTATATCATCTTAGTACTCATGGATCTGCAATGTATTGGTCGCCAGCCATGCTTTGAGTCAATTGTTTCTGAGCATGGGGATGCCTGCCTCGGTGGTATATCTAACATCTTGTTTCTGTTTCAGCTCCTTGTTGCTCTCCTCGATGCTATCTCTGCATGGTATTTGTAAAGTCTTTCGGCCATCAGTCTCTTCTGACCTCACAATTTAGGGGGCATCTGTTATACCTCCATATTCCACAGTGTCGCATCTTCACGACAAAAAGAGTTGATGACACTTCCCCTACTGCTTAAAACACACAGAAGAGAAAAATGATGAGTGATCCTTGAAGGAAAACCTATCCTGTCAAGAATCAACTTAGTTGAGACTTCATTTACCCTCACTACCATGCCTGGCTCCATCTTAGATGCACGGTAGTCCGTACTACCTCGCTATGCTCTTTATCTGACACGCGGTACTACTGCGTTATGCTCTGTTGTAGAGGCGCGGTACACTTTTTTTAGTCTTTTTGCCATGGCTTGTGGGATTTTTATTTTCGAGAGATTTTTGAGGATTGGTGTTCCTGATTCGATCCTAACTCACTTTCTGTGATTAGTAGGCCTGATCCGCTGAACTCTCCCAAGATCCACCCTTCTCTCTTGTTGGTTAACCCTACCACACACTATAAGAGAGAGGCATTCCATGAGCAATGGGGGGGACTCTTGGAGATATCAAACTTATGATCTTATAGCTTTGTGGAGATAGCTAGAGGAGGAAGCACTTGGAGTTGGAGGATTGGCTTGGACATCAAGCAACCTTTGTAAGTGGCTTCAAGTTGATAATAGAATATAACTTGTCTTGTTTCCCAAATCACATGTATTGATCTTGTTTCAATGATATGATTTGTATCTATTGTAGATTTAGATCCTAACTCATATTTCAAGTTGCTAGAGAATTGTATATGCTTGTATCTTGGTTATCATTTTGACAGGTTCATTCGCGAGGACTTAGAAATTGGAGCAACCATAAAGACAAGCGATTGGATTGAAGGTCAGTTAGATCTCTTCTACTTCTTTTAGCACTTTAATCTTGAAATGTCTATTTAAGATCTAGGAATTCAAGGAAGCATTTGTTTAGTTTTGTCTTAGTTTAGAGTCAGTAAAAGTCTACTTTAATCTAAGAGAATTTTGACTTATCCGTAGGGAAAAATTCTACTAACAGTGATAGAGTAATGTGGTACGTCTGATGGAAAATGATGCTCCCATGCTGGTTTACTTGCCTAGATCTATTGATATGTTGCTCAAAAGGTAAGAGACTGTTTATTTCATGCCCACATAGACCAGAAATCAGGAATATGACATCTAGATGGCCCCATGCACTTCCAGAATTGCTTATGGTGTGTTTGCTTTCAAGTAGCTTGGTATACTTGAAGAAAAGGGATGGAGTTATTATTTTCCTCTTTTATAGGTTTCTTTCCTTTTTACAAGCCACCATTTTTTGCATTTTATAGACTGAGGCGAAACCAATTCCTCCAATTCTTAATGATGAACTGGAACAAAATGAGTCTCAACATCAGTAATTTCCTTCTACTTAAAAATTAAAACAAGAAATGCAACAACATGAGCAGAACTAGCCACAAAATATGCATCTCCCTTGGAAGCAGAAGCATGATCAACAACATCCACAACATATGCAGCTCTCCTGGAAGCAGCAACAATATGCATGAAATGGGGGAATGTTGGGAAGCATTCAAATTTAGAGAGGTGGATCAAATATGGGCTATGGAGGAGTTGGTTGAGGTAGGATTCATACGAATGGGAGAGGAGGTTGCAGGGGCATAGGTGTTAGCTATTCTAATGGTCATGAACAATTTCATGACCAGGGTAGCCCAACCCCCAAAAACTACTATAGCAGAAGAGGGAAAGCTGGAAGAGGTGCTAGCATAGTCTACAATAACAATGTTGCTGGCCTAATCCAAACAACTACTGATCCAGAGCAGATTCATGTGCATATACATGTGCTTTTATGCTTTGATGATTTTTGTGGAAAATATGTTGAAGTTAGAACATGCTTCTTTCATCCTAAGGGAGGGGACCCATGTTTTGGTCTCTATTAAGAAATGTTTTGGCCATGTTTCAATATCCAATTTACCGAATGACACATTACAAGAAGTCCTTGGTAATATTTTTGATGGAATGAATCCAAATTTGACAGTCCAAAGTCCAATCATCATGATTTGGTCAAACATTCTCCAGTATAGCTCCTTGAACTAATTGTTTCCCATGGGAGTGAAAATAAATTTTTAGCACCTTTGATGATGTGCAAGTTAGCTTTGGAAAGTAGGGATGCAGGAGACCAAGTATACAAGTAATTTTTTTATGGTGATTGGGATATTTGTAGAAATTTAAAATCATTATGTGGTAGTTATTGGTGTGACATATTTGAAGATAACTAGGTTTCTCTTGGTTGTAATATTCAGGAAGAAATTCCAATCCCACTTTCAATATATAATCCTTTTCTTGAAAGTTCAATGATTAAAATAATATTTTCAGATTGAATCTTGATATGCTCTTGAGGAATAAATTGTTGCTAGCATTTGTACATTTACACAATCCCATAGGTATGGGGGATTGTTCATTTTGTATATAATCTTGTGTGTTGAGGATATGGGGTTCCCACTTTGAAATCTAATAAAGTTGGAGAGTGCAGACATACAAATCAAGATATCAAATCATTTTTTTCAGTAAAAATGACTGACTTGATGTGTATGCCTCGAATTATACATGAGAAATAAATAGAAAATGCTTCAACAAACACCGTACCTGACTGTCTTTGCACATATGGCCAGAAAGCTCAAAAATAATGTTGTGATCTATTTTGCCACCATACATATCCTCAAATCTTTGTCACAAACAAATTTGGTAAGATTATTTATTGATGAACCAAACAAACAAATCTCAAATCTCATATCCTTGATGGAAACATAAAGAAAAGAATGTGCATCATGCATAGATCAATATCTCTACCTTAAGCTGGATGACTAGAACATACGAACTTGAAAGATGAGCATTTGCTTGCGCGTTGTGGATAGCTTCTTGAACCTGTATCATGTACCATGAAAAATACCTCCTGTTAGTTTAAAAGATAATAAAATTATAATTATAATAAAAACACCACATTACTACTTCTATACATATCAATATGTGCACCCTCCCATTATCTCACATTATTAATATCTTCACAAATTGAATAATAGTACAGAAACCCTTCAGCTTAACTAAGATGATAGCAATTAGAAGCTTTGTTTCCAATAATCATATTGCCAATCATGAACTACCATAGATAGCCCTTTTATCATCAGTCAAATTAAGAGATTTTTCATGTCTTCCAAATTGAAAAAGAAAGGGCCAAAGCAAACCAAAATCCATTTTTACAACCAAATCCAAAATAAACTTAAAATCCAATAATGTCATAAAGCTTCAGATATTAGCCTTACAATGGAGATGACCTATGTGTACCTTAACACATTCCGCTTAGCAGTCCCAATCAAATTCTTTCAGTCTTCTATGGAACTGGATAGTGAGTATTATTTGTTGTCTATGGAACTAACTCACAAACCTAATTGAAACTAACTCACAAAACTACGTCCTTGCACTATTCAGTAGAGAAACAAAATCAGGCATCTTCATTAAGGCATCCTGATGCACTCAGTTCTCTGCATGGAAAATATTGACTATATTTACTCAGCAATAGTCAAAGCAGTCAAGACAAAGGTTGCACACATTTGATACCATCTCATCTACCCATGCTACCTCAATGTCCCAATCTTTAAGGCCAATAATATTTCTAATATTGGAAAATTTTGATTCCTCAAAGCTACCCCGACCATCAATATTCTGCCCTGTCCTCAAATATCTCTCCCCAAAAATTGGCTCTAGGGTTTTGTCATCCTTATCTAGATTTAATTTGTTCCGACATTCTTTTTGTTCACCAAGTTGATTAGCAACATCAGGAACCATTGAATTCTTTTGAATAGAGGAAAGCCGAATAACAATATCCTCAATACCGTAATTGTAATATGGATGTTTGGCTAGTTCATAGACACTTACCACCTCCTCCCTATCAAATTCTTGAGGATATCCTAGACATTGCACAAGCTTCAGCCATTTCACCCTTACTGTCAACTCCTTAGAATCCAAACTTTTCACAACTCCTACTCATTTGGAATTAAAATCCAACCCATCCTAATCCTAGCATTTCTCCATAACATACTGTCCAAGACAAAAATCATGATCTCCCAGATTATAAACAGGAAACAAGGTCCATGAATAGAAACAAACAGACTGCATAGCATCCTTCCAAACAACATCCACCTTAGTCTTTGTCTTGAGTACAAGAGAGAGCCTGTTCAGTAACATCCTCCATGCATCCTTGTTGATCATGTTTCACAAGGTTTTTGTAGATTTTCTTGTGACTTAAAGCATCATCACTAGTGTTTCTAGAATTTGCTTTCAAACTGTCATTCTCTTTAACTGTTTTTATGTCTCCATCTGATGTAATGTATTCCATATTAGTAGTCACTGATGTGGAAAATTTTGCATAGGTGGGATCCAAACACCAACCACCAATTTTCCACTTAGCATGAGAGAAACAAGACAAGAGTGTCAATTTATTAGGGTCCTGTTGCTCTATAGGTGTAGCTGGTGATTGGGAACCACTGCTTGGAATAGTTTCAACAATCTAGTTGACACATAGAGATCCGACTTCCACATTACTTATTGTACCTTCTACATGGCCTGATTTGTGTGTTCCTTCCAACCATTGAGCATTCTTGAAAACTGTAGATGAACTACCATGAACATGTTGACCTGGATAATAAGGATAATTCTAATATTCTACTAGATTATGGCTTAAAAAAATTAGGAATCCAGGATCATACCTATTTATCTTGCACTTTGCATTATCATCAAACATGACCATTACATTTTGTACTACATCATCAACCCTGCCCAACCATGGACCATATATAACATAATCTCCCACTGCAAAGGGGCACAATCTTACTAGAATTTTTCTATCAATGTTTCTTATCATTTCTCCACTTACAGCTTTTAAAATGACCATGAGATCAACATTGACTATTGTGCCCGTCTGCCTTGATGGATCTAAAACAAAGGAAACAATGTCACCATAGAAAAAAGATATGCCAACTACTAAAATATCATTAATTTTCTCAAATTTTTATGCCAAACTTGTCCATATAATCCGAGCATGGTATTCAAACATAGATTCACTCTCATCCTGATCTTCGTTGTCACTACTGTTGCTATCTAGATCTGAATCACCTATGCTTGTAGTCACCATTCGTATCAGACCCTCTTGTTCAAAGATTTTGATTATGTCTTATCTGTACATATCGATGGTAGGTGATTTAGTAGCAGCTTCAGTTGTCAAATACAATGATTCACTTGCATAGCTTTTAGATGGATGTGTAGATTGAGACATGCAGTTCTCTTGTAAAAAAGTCACAAGTGATGACTAATACGTTATTACTCTGGGATGTCTTTGGACTTGAATGCATGATACTCTCTCTTGATCTTCGTACTCCATTCAAATGCTCATCCCTTAACTGTGGTAACTTCCAATTGTGAATTTAATAGGAATTGGAATAGAACCTCCAGCCAAGTTTAAAAGTATCAAGTTAATAAAACCTTTCACGGGTGTTCTCCTGGCATGGAACAAAAAGGTAAGCAAATTTCTCCTTGAATGAACCTTATGCCCAACTTAAAAAAATTGATGACAATGCTTGAAATGTGACAAAAAATATATATAAAATACACTTCATATATTTATTGATAGGTTCTATCACCTTCCAAGAATCTTGACATCAACACCTAAGCCATTCCTTCCACTGCAAAATGTAAATAAACCAGTGAAATTCAATAATCTCATTCCAGCAGGGATGGAATAGACTTACCTATAATGATTTCACTAATTGATGGAATTATCTCCTATTTTCTGCATCCAAAGGAGGCAATCAATGAAGCTCTTAAAGAGGCTTTCACTAACACTTGGACACCTCTTTGTCTAGGACTTAAACCTCCATCAATGGAGAGTGCTATGGCAGATCTCCAGAGCCAAGGAATTAGTAAAATTCTACCCCTTTCTTCGTAAACAACCATTAGCATATATATAGAAAGTAACAATTTAGACTGTAATGGGAATTTGACTAGTAACAATACTCCTCTATCAGATCGAAATCAGTTCTTTGCAGTGCTTGTACATTTCTGCATTTTAGAGATATAGAAATACTGTTTACCTCACTATAAAAAGTGTCAATTTTTCCTAATAGAGATTATCTCCATATCGCATGGTCTAACTCTTTATCAAGGGAGTCACCAAGGAATATTGTATCAACTGGAAGAACACACAAACCCTACAGAGGAAACATTTGTAATATATTTTCTGAGAAAATCTAAAAGGTTAATCACTTATACAATATACTTTTGAATTCTCACCTCCAAGTATAAACGAAGACTTGAGAGCTCTGGCATACACAAATGCTCCAATTCAAAGACAATCCTGGCTAACTCTTTCATGTTCTTCATTGCTTAACATGGCACCTCTATTTGTCCCCTCTACCTATCAAATATATACTGATATGTAATTCATTACCAATATAGAGGTAATTAGAAGGAAAACAAAATAAAAAATTGGTGAATGGATACCATGGAAAGAAGAGTGCCCAAAAGGTTTTCCGGACTACGATTGAAGATCAATTTGCAAGAAGACAAAAATGTAATTGCATGGAAAAAAACTTAAAGGTTCCACTGAGATTTATCATTACCACTCTTATCACCGCTCCTATTCGTTCTACTATTGATGCTCTAGGCTAAGGTCGGAATTAAAAAAAAAATCCCTGTCCCGAAGGCTATATGAAAACCACCAAAACAAAATAAAAAAAATCTATCCACATAGCTGCGAAGGGGCTCTTCCAAGGGTTGACCAGTGAAACAAGACGAACCCATCCCTAAGAATAAATGTGCTCTCCATTTCTTGGATTTTTGAAACCCTCAAAGATGAAGGGTAATAATTTCTGAACTTGCAAAAAACAGGAAATAGAAAATTGAATGAGAGAAATGTAAATGTAAAAGACAAGCTAAAAAAACATATGAAGGACTTTTGGAACCCTTGGCACTCAAATCCCCTCCAGTTCATGCCAGTGCCAAAACCCAAATTGTCCAGTTCCAATCCACGCATTGTGTGTGGTTTGGTAAAATGAAAATTCGTTTTTGTTTCATTTGTTTTTCTTTTCTAATTTTGTTTTTCATTAATTTTACAAATTAATAAAAAACATTTTTTTTCCACACGAAAAAGACTATACTTAATATTAAAAGTATAAAAGGGGCATAAAGGCCCAGATACAATTAAATCTACTGAATCCAACACCAGAAGAACACAGGAATAGCCAAACCTCCGCACAGGAGATAAAACACAGCAACACATAATACTAGGATATGCCAATCCTCCATGGAGTCATAAAATACCCCATTAATCCAAACAGAAGATAGTCTCAAGAAAAAAATTGAAAACAAAAGGGAGTAGAGGACGCGAACTGCACCAAAAAAGTAAAAGAAACCGACTAGAAACGAGCCGCCAAGAAGTAACGAGTCTGTCGAGAGTCTAGTGTGACCCCCATAGACAGTAGGAAAAAACAAAAAATATACAGAAATATACATTCAACTGAGAAATATGTACAAAAAAAGTGGACAGAAAGTAAAGGGATCTCAACAACTAAATAAACGCCAATGGCCAAATATAGACTCCGCCACTCCCAACCAAAGCTCAAAAAATATACATCCCTCCACCGCTGAGAGGTCACGCTAGGACAGTTCATCAGCAGTGCTGTTATGCTCCCGAAAATTGTGTATGATGGAGGTCACCGGGCAAAGATCCAAAAGAATCCTGGTCTGGTCCAGCCAAGAGGTGAGGGCGAGTGCATTGATAGTGGCAACTTAGTTTTCCCAATTTACTATAGTCGCGGCATCCCCAACAATCTGATCCAAAGAAATATTGGACTACGTAGAGAAAAATTAAACTAGCCATAATGCTAATAATTCACCCTTAGTATTTGTCCCACAGCCACCGCACATCTGTAGCTTGTACTGATCATCGTTGTCACATTCTATATAAGCTCCTGCACCACACCTTCCCAAAGATACAAGAGTTGTACCATCGAACCGAGCCCTATTACCTGATAGGCGAAGAAGAGGAGGCCATGGGAGTTGGTCCACATGATGTAGACGACCCGGCATCGAGTAGACGAAGGCCTTTGAGAGTGCCAAAATTGAACATGCCACCCTCCCAGGATCAGAGGAGCGGTTTTAAAAAATCATACAATTGCGGGCTTTCCAAATATGCCAAGTGGCAAGACAAGCCTCTTCCCCCGAGAGATTATTTAACTTAAATACAATTCAGAAGCGCTCCTGGAATGAGATATTAGGCCCAGCCAAAAGAAAATGGCTCTGAGGATCAATAGATGCCCAAACACTCACTGTAAAAGAACAAGTAACAAAGAGATGTTCAAATGTTTCGGCTTCAATCAGACAGAGGGAGCAAATGTTCGGGCCCTGAAATCCCCGCTTTTGTAGGTTTTCCCAAATCAAGGACTTGCCCTCCAGCAGAAGCCACATAAAGATTTTGACCTTGAGAGGCATGCTCCACTTCCAACAACATATATGCCAGCATTTGTTAGTCCAGTGAGTATATGAGCAGATAGCATTGTATGCCAAATTAGCAGTAATGGGGCCGTCCTTGGTATTCCATGACCAAAGGAGACGATCATCCACATCTACAAGTTTGATTTTTGCACTATACAATTCAAGTGAATAATTACTCTATTCGACTACCATAGAATTAGTCAAGCCCAGCTGAGTGGCACTGAGCCAAGTATTAAACCTTGTAGTCGAACTATTTTTTATTAGGATGTGATATAGAGAGTAGTAACCCAAATACACAGACAATGATCCACCTCTCTCTTTATATCTATGATCTGATTGAACAATACCCAAATGCTCTAGGTCACGGATATCACACATGCACACAGTTGGAAACAATATAAGTTATTAGAGTATATTTTTATATGGAAGATAAGTTTTTTTTTTTATAACAACACACATAAACATTAAGAGAAAATTCTCCTTTATCTATCCATATTCACCTACATATGTGAAGACAAGTGATAAGGTTTTCCTTCTATTTCTTCAAGGTATTTTTGGATTCCTTATATGGTTTCAACTAAATAACCACTAGAAATACATTACTATAATGGCATATATATCCATATGGGATCTAGTTTTTCATCAAAATTCCTCTCCTATTCAAAATCAAAATAACAATAATAAAATCTCTAGTTTGGAAAAAGGCGTTAAGCTATCCAATATTATATTAATTATATGGGTAATGTCTAGTTATAACCACAACAACACTTGTATTAAATATCTTATATTTCTAATGGACATGTTACCAAGAAAGTTCTATAACTATAATACAATGGAAAATGTATGTTTACTAAGAGACAATTTAGTCCTTGGCGGTCCCATATAATTGGCAAAAAGATGCATTAATGAAAGAAGATGGAATGCCACATGATTTCCTTGGGACACTAGGGAGGAGGTGGAAGGACCACCATAAAATATATTGTTTTTTTTTTGCGTATATATGTGTGTGCTTATATTATAATTATAACAATATTATATATTTCGATATTAATATACTAGTATAATGATGATGAATATATATATTGTTACAAAATTATGGTTGTGCGGTACATCGATGGGTATAAACGAAGGGATTTTTACAAACATTCAGGAATTTTTTTTCTTTTCAAAATGGAGGATATTTGCAATTTTTTGTAGAGCAGCGACCCGACAGGGGACTTTATAACTTTCTAAACATAGGCATGAGGAGAAACATGACGAATGGATGCATATGGATAATTAATGGAAGTTATGAAATTGACAATTTTTAGCTAACATGACGCAAAATACATGAACTTACCAAAACTTTAATAGACTATCGAGAGGGTCAAATGACGACGGTTTTGTTCAATTGAAATATGAATGTGACTAGATGTAGGATGATTCGAACACAATCACACCAACTTCACCACATGGCAATGCCCAACAGAGGGAAAGATGACAAATATCCAAGACTTGACTCAACCACACTATGATGACGCACATGATGCAACTTAGCAGATTTGTCGAAGGGATAATACATAATAAAAAATGGTGAAGTAAGATATGGACATGATAACCTCATCGAACTAGATGTGACAGATACAAAATTTAGTAAATTGTACAAATTCACTGTCGAAATTGTAATTTTTCATTGTCAAAGTGACAACTAAAAATGACTAAATAAACGACCAATTCATATTCTTAATGTTATTGTTTTCTGGTCATTTTTAGTTTAGTTACTTGTTATCTGGTCATATATTTCATCCTGTGAAATTAAGAATTCAGGTCACCAGGGATGTAGAAACTTTCTCCAGCTTTAAAATTTTTCTAGTGAGGAGCTTTGTATCATGGTATTTGGCAAGCTAGCTACGAAGAGCCAATGGGTTCTTTGATACAAATAGTATGCTTTACATCATAATGAATAGGAAAAGTAATAGCATTAATAGGATAACAATGGAGAAGGGAGAAATAGACAAAAGAATAAGTGACGAAAGTCAATACTGAAAATTTATTTTCTCAAATTCTAGTATTAAACAACCTCGTATTGACATCATAAAATGGAAGAGGAAAATCCACAATTGTGGAATGGATAAGCATACTATGCAATTGGATGGACACCATAATACACAATTGGTCTACATAGATAAACATGATGTATTATTGGATCTCACATGCATCCCAATTATCACTGTTCAACTAATATGCTAAATGCAATTGCATCTACAACTAATGCAACTAATTACTATTGCTAGACATGCCTATACGTGAAAGGTGAAAGCTGAAAGCTGAAATACTTACTTGGGGCTCAAATAACTATTCATCCCTTTATTACTCAATCAATCAAATTTGGTCCTTATGATCTACTTAGCCTTATTGACATACAATTGGCCTTTACAAAATTACATAGAACAATAAAACTATTATATTCAAATATAATATGACATTGCAATTAATGATTCCTCGGTGTTTATGGATTTTCCTTATGTTATGATCCTTTGACATTCTTAAACATGGATTTCTCCCTTGACCATGTCCATAGCCTCGAGACCCATACCCAGTGCCTACAACCTCTTAATGGTGTCAACATCCTGACTTGAGGACCATATATATTGTTGAGAGGTTAGGTGTGATTCTTTAAGGAATTGTTTATGGTCTTATTGAAATATTGAAATGGCCACCATAAATAATGCCACTAATTAGACACTAACCTAACACAACCAACCCATGTAAATGACTCATGAACTTGGCACACTTGATCGAGGCAATGAATTCATGCACCTAGGAAGCTTCAACCTCTAACCCCCTCAGCTCGTATCTAACCTTAACATTTATCCCCAAACCAAATAACATGATAACTTATAAACAACTTAACCACTAGTACCAACAAAACCAGAACCCCTTTCCCACTAACCCACTGATCCCTTAGGTGCCTCGCTTCTAATCGAAAAACTCCCCAAAGCCTACCACATTATGAAATTGTAGAAAATATCCCTAATTTGAGCAAGTGTCCCTCTAACCCTAACTCACTACCCACTAAACCAATCACTAACATGCCTACTGCACCAAATCAACACACTAACACAATAAACTTTGACCCTGGGTTATTTATTACCAAGGTTTTAGATCAAAGACTTTGACATCAAGGTTTGAATGATCATTGTATGGGATTTTATCAAACCAAAATTAGTGCAAAAATAAACACAAGAACTTAGACTATAAACAAAATATTCCCTATCTAGGGTGTGTATGATGACTCAAGTCCCTATGCATGGCCCATGAGTCTCAAAATAAATTTTTATTTCCCAAGAACCTACATTTTGGCCCTAGACCATAACATAGGATCCTAGAACCATCCACGACATGAATATACTAAAAAAAATGAGAATGTGTTAATCAAAATAAATATTCCTTGTCTGTGGCTTATGTGGTGGTACAAAGAAACACCCATAGGTCATAAGACCTTGAGGTAACTACCAGTCATTATAAACTAGATTTTTATCTAACACCATGGACACCATGGATTAGGCTTCAAGAACCATCCATGATGTTGTAAACATTGAAATGGCCACCATACCCACTTGCAAGCTAAATATTCCTTGTGTAGGAATCATGTGGTGATTAGGGCCCTACACATGGCCCATTAGCCATAAAGGATAATGTTATGGCACACGAGTGTGTATTTTGACCATGGATCATGGAAAGTTGGAGTGTGAGCACCATCTTTGATGTGAAAAACCTAGCATGACTGCCTCAATTGTAGAGCTCTAATGAGATATGGTGTTGAATGATGATGCACACCCTTCCTAACACTACAATAGCTTCTATGCGCTTAGCTCCAATGCTTTGATGAGATGCATTGTTCAACCCATGTGACATACCTAACCCACGTACATAAATGACTTTTAGGGGGTTTTCAAAAAACTTCCTTGAAAATTTAAATTCACATGACTTTTAGGGGGGGTTTCAATAAACCGCCTCCAAAAGTTCAATTCTCTTTTTTTTTAAGGGGGGTTTCACAAAAATGCCTCCAAACATTCAATTATCATGACTTTTAAAGGGGGTTTTTGAACAACTACCTCCAAATTTTTAATTTGCATGACTTTTAAGGGGGGTTTCAAAAACCCGCCTCCAAAAGTTCAATTCTCATGACTTTTAAGGGCGGTTTCAAAAACCCGCCTCCAAAAGTTCAATTCTCGTGACTTTTAAGGGGGGGTTCCAAATAACCACCTCCAAAAGTTCAATTCTCATGACTTTTAGGGGGGGGCTCCAACAAACCACCTCCAAAAGCTCAATTCTCATGACTTTTAAGGGGGGTGCCAAAAAACCACCTCCAAAAGTTCAATTCTCATGAGTTTTAAGGGGGGTTCCAAAATAACTGCCTCCAAAAGTTCAATTCTCATGACTTTTAGTGGGGGTTTTGACAAACCACCACCACAAGTTATGAGAATTGGGCTTTTAGGGGGGCTTTTCAAACAACCGCCTCCAAAAGTTCAATTCTCATGACTTTTAAGGGGGGTTCCAAACAAACCGCCTCCCAAAGTTCAATTCTCATGACTTTTAGGGGGGGGTTTGACAAACCGCCCCCAAAAGTTATGAGAATTGGGCTTTTGGGGGGGGTTTCAAACAACCACCTCCAAAAGTTCAATTCTCATGACTTTTAAGGGGCGTTCCCAAAAAACCGCCTCCAAAAGTTAAATTCTCATGACTTTTAGTGGGGGTTTTGACAAACCGCCCCCAAAAGTTATGAGAATTGGGCTTTTAGGGGGGGGGTTTCAAAACCCGCCCCCAAAAGTCAAATTTCAGGACTTTTGGGGGTGGATTTAAAAAAACGGCCCCAAAAGTCCAATTTCCATGACTTTTAGGGGCGGTTTTGAAAGACCGCCTCCAAAGGTCTGAAAACACTTTTAGGGGGGGTTTTACCAAGACCCCCGCAAGCCAAAACTGCCCCTAAAGGGCTATTTTGTTGTAGTGATACTTCCTGGTTCAAAGTGTTTTCTTTGATGTCCCTGCTAGCCACTAAAGTAACATCTGAATTTGACAAGTTTCTAACTTTTGGTAACAAACTATAAATAAAATGAGAGGAAGCTTGTTTATTTAGTCCATATTGTTTATACATTTCAACTTTGGACTTAAATCTACTTGTGTCTCCACCATCTTTAGCTTCCTGAAAATTATTTTCTTCTACCTGTACTTCTGGCACTGACATTTCTTCCTTTTCACCAATTTCATCTTTTGTCAAAATAGCCAATTCTTGCTGTGTCTCGACCAATTCCAGAGTCTCAACCTTAAACCTCTTTCACCTTCTTTTTCTTCATTATGCTCATCTATTATTTCTTGCAAACTCCTCTTTTCTCCAATACCTGCAGCATTTGGTATAATATCATCCTCTATTGCTGATTCTATCGAAATGAGATCTTCCACCTACGAGCTTGACATTGTTTCTTCTTCTGGTTCATATTGCAACACATTTCTTCCTCTTAATGATCCTTCTATTTCTTTATGTTCGAAATATTTAGGCAGGTAGCACATATGGTTGATGTACAAAACCGTATAATCTAATTATTGTAGAATCTTTCAATAAGAACCAGTCTCCTACTGCTACTTCTTTTTTAAGCTGCATCATGGACTTCATTTCAAGTAAAACTCTTGGTAATTCCTCTCCAAAAATCATTCTATAAAAATCAGTTAGAATGTAATTCATATAATTGAACATGTTATCGTCCAAAGTACCTACATATACTTCTTGTGAAAAATGTAACTCTTCCCGACCACTAAAAATGACCATTTTCATCAACTGTGCTTGAAACCTGAAATATCTTGTGTTGGAGAAACATGTTAAATGTAAATGAATATTTTCTGCTAAAAATTCTTCAAACTTGAGATTCTGCACTGACTCATACTTGACTTTGGGCAAACCGACACTTATTCTGAACAATAAACTCAACTGTAGCTTAGTTACCAACATACCCGTATCAAGACCTAAAAAATGGGCTATCAATGAAAGGACCAACTAAGTGTTGTCATTGAATAAATTAACATCGAGAGGGTATGGGGTATTTTCAATTTCTAGATCAGGTTTAAGACATGTAATCATAAAAGCTTGCTGAATTTCAAGAGAATTTTGATGATATAGGGCGATGATTGACTCCTTGGAAAAAATTTCAGAACCAGAAACATGGGATGCGGGAATTTCAGAGGAAGTACTCACAACAGACAAGTTTATGGAACATACAATTCTGGTCTTTTGAACATTCATGATAACTTGTTGAGGTTCTGAATAATTGGACATGCACCAGGATACAAATTTGGGGAAGGGCATGATTTGGTTGAGGCAGAACAAGATAAAAGATGACTGAAATATTCTATGCACATCTATGCCTTATGTAAGTACATTCTTCAATCTTCTTCTAATTTCGGAGATAGGAAAACTAATTTCTGTATCAAATATATTGAAATCCTTATCTTCCAGATCATTCTTCACCCTAACCATGTTTAAACTTGAATCTTCTTCCATTTTCTTGCAGTAAACATGTTTATATCGGTGATGGAACCAGTTTAAAGATCCTACCTGTCACTAGCAACCTCTGAGAATGTCCTGTCGCCTTCTTCGTCTCCCACACATCCAGAAGCTTCTAACTCTGACAGGTCCTAGGAACAAAATGTCAACTTTACATGCCGACTATTATACATATAACTCTCTTTCCTTTATACTTCGGTCTTCTTTGCCGACGGTCAAATTTTTGATCCATTGATCTTTCGTGCAACATTCTCAGCCGTTAGATCTGATCCTTTTCACTATCGTGATACTCCATCTCCATCAACCGTCCAACCACCTTTCATCTCTGAATCTCCGGTGTCTATTATTAGCATACTATCTCTTCAAAGTGGTGTCGCGAACCTCTAAAGTGGTTTCCATTACCACTTATCCCCCTTGCGGCAGAACCTGGAGCTGACACCTCTCGAGTGGTTTATTTTTTTGCACACACTACATCTTCTAACCATCGAGCATCTTTCCGATGCATCAAACATCCAGGACCGATGATCTTCTCATGCTACGCATCTACGGTAGAGATTTGCAAAGTGTTTAACCTTTCAACCTTTCCCGCTAGTGGGGTCCATACCATTACCCTCCCCGCAGCTCCAAAACTCATTGCCTCTGATATTATTCACCTACAATCTGAGCCGTCCATTATTTGAGATTCATATTATGTTTTAAGGATGCATTTTGAACTATCAAATCCTTCACCATTAATCTCGGCCATCGATCTCAACAACTTGTCCTCCGCCATGGTGGTTTCGCCTCCCGTTAGAAAGGTTTATCATACCACTTATCTTTCTTGCGGAGCGACCCATGGTCACAACCCGTCCACCGGTATTATTTTGCGCGACCACTCATTTCTTCTTTGCCCCACGCACTTTGGCCATGCGACAACCAACGAGAGTTGTTGATTTCTTTCTTGCACCCAATCAATGGTGCGATCTACACAATATTTACCCTTTATAATATTTTTCCTTTCGACTATAGTCTTTTGCTCCTTTTTTCCCATTGTGGTTGCATTTTCATACCATCTTTTGAAATTTCTTTGATTTTCTTATACTTATTGCTTCCAAATTAATCATTTTTCACACCTTAGCACTTAGTCATGAGAATAAAGACAGTTTAGGCTTCCTACAGGGAATTTTCTAGACCTCCATCCACTACACTTAGCTCTTATGCTATAAAAATTAATTGCTAACAACTGGATCCAACTAGGGATGCTATCCTCCCTGTGAGGTAGCAAAGAATCTCGTAGACCAAGTGCCTGATCCATTGGGTTGTTCCCAAATTCTCCTGAATTCATATGCATCTTATTATCTGTGACATGTTCCTCATTCATCTGCTAAAAACTGTAAGTAAACTCTTGAATCAATTAAAGCAAGCAATTTGTTTTTGAAAACAAAATTGTACATTGGAATCAATTTTTTTTTTTTTAATTTTATTTATGTACAAGACTTTTGAAAAAGAAATATATATACACTGTAAAGAAGTTTTTCCTTTTTGTAACTTCAAGAAAGATAATGCTTGAGGTGTCGCCCATTCACTGGTCCTCCTGGAAGAAACTCTCCATTCTGGTCTTGAATAATAAATGCATTTTCTCCTTGAAATCCTACTATTATATATGGACCTTTCCACAAATGTTCAAACTTACCATGTTTGTCAAGTTCTCTCCTAGCATGCCATTTCAAAACCAGGTCATCCATCTGAAAATCCCTCTCTTTAATTTTTTGTCAAATGTTTTCTTCATTATTTCCTGATGCACTTGAATTATGTTATAGGATTTTTCTCTCAGCTCATGCACTTCTATCATCTGGTTAATCCTCCTTTGGATGTGATTAGGCTCTTCTGAAACTTCCTGCAACAATTTCATAACTGCTACCCCCAAGGAGACTGTAAATGTCACTTCCGTTACATATACCAACTGAAAAGGAGAAGTACTGATAGCCCTCTTTGTACTAATTCTATCTTCCCACAAAGCATACTAGAGCTTGGTGTGCCATGCTCTTTTATTCTCCTCCAACAGCTTCTTGATAATTCTTTCGAGACTCTTATTTGAGGACTCTGCTAGTCCATTTCCCTGAGGATAGTATGCAGTGGAATGATTTAAATGAATATGGTACTTATGACATAAATTTATCATCTTTTTCGACTTAAAGGATGGAGCATTGTTTGTCACTATTCTTTTGGGACAACCAAATCTTGATAAAATGTTTTCTTCTAAAAAATTCATAATAACTGTCTCATTGGCATTTCTGGTTGGAATGGATTCAATCCACTTTGTGAAATAGTCTGTTGCAGTGAGGATCCATCTATGTTGCCCTAAATAATTTGGACTTATTTCACCAATGAAATCCAATCCCCATTGCTGGAATGGCGCTTATATTGAGATTGGCTTTAAAGGTAAGGGTAAAAGCTCTCTTTTTCCATCAAATATTTGACATTCATGACACTTAGATATCTCTTTGTATACATCTGAAAAAATTGTTGGCCAGTAAAAACTTGCTCTCAGGATTTTATAAATAGTGGCTTTCCAAGAATGATGTCCTCCACACATCCCCTTATGAAATTCCCCCATAATATGCTGTGCTTCATTTTCCAATAGACAATTCAAAAAAACTCCACCTAGATCTTTCCAATACAAATAATCATTTAATTTACAAAACTTTGATGCTTTCATTTTCACTGACCTTGATCGATTTTTATCCATCCCTGGAGGTGCTTGTAAATTTTGTAGAACATACACAATATCCGCATACCATGGAGACAGAGAAAAGTCTTCAACCACTTGACATTCAGGAACAGGTTTTGTTGAAAGTTCTGAAATGAAATTCATATCCAAGGAATCATAATTTGTTTCTGTCATCATCTTTGCCAAGCCTTGACCTTTTATCAACTTTGTGGGTTTTATATCCAAATCATATTCTAATAAAACTGCGATCCACTTCGCTCTCTTTCCTTCTGGATCTAGATGGGTAAGGATATCCTTTACTGCTGAAGATGGAACATATGCCACAGTATGAGAATGCAGAATGTAAACTTCGAAATATTTCAATGCCTTCACCAATGCATAAGCTTGTTTCTCCATGATGTTATATTTCAGTTCCCCATCCCTCAAAATCTTACTAAAAAAGGCAATTAGCTGCTCCATACCTTCTTGATTCTTTTGCAACAAAACTCTAGCTAATGTATGTTTCGATGCATATGAAAATACAATAAACTCTTTTGAAAAATCAGGACTTATTAAGACTGGTGCCTCAGTCAAAGCTTTCTTAATATTATTGAAAGATTGTTTAGCCTCATTTGTCCACTTGATTTCATTATTTTTTCTCAACATTTCCGAAATAGGTCTCAACATTTCTACAAAGCTCGAGACAAATCTTCTCAAAAAATTTACTCTACCAATGAAAGATTGTACCTCTTTTTTTCTCCTGGGTATTCCAATCTTTTGAATTGTCAGTACTGTCTCTGGATCAATCTTGATGCCATCTTTTGATATAATGTGTCCCAGCAACTTTCCTTCCTCCATAGCAAAATGAGATTTTTTTTTATTCAAATAAATACCAAACTTCCTGCACTTCAAGAAAACCCTTTCAATATGTTTTATATGATCTTCAACACATTTTGAGTATATAGTTATATCATCCATATAAACTACCACAAACTTGTATTTTTCCTCTAGAAAACCAATATCCATGGCCCTTTGAAAGGTAGCCCCCGTGTTCATCAATCTGAATGGCATCTTGGAGTACATGAATGTTCCCCATGGAGTAGTAAAGTATGTTTTCTCCTGATCTTCTAGATGCACCTTCATTTGATTATACACTGAAAATCCATCCAACATGGAAATTCTTTCTGCTCCTACAATTTTCTATAAAATGTGATCCATTTTGGGAGGTGGATAGTTATCTTTCAAAGATACTTTGTTTAAATTTCAGAAATCCACACACAATCTTATTTATCCATTTTTCTTCTGTACAGGAACCAGATTTGCCACCCACCTGGAAAATCTCAAAGAAACAATGATCTTGGCATCAAATAATTTCTTGACCTCTTTTCCAATCATCAAAAGCAGTTTGGGATTTATTCTTCTGAGCTTCTGTTTAAATGGCTTCTCATTTGGCTTGATAGGAATGTTGTGCTGAATTATAGAGGTATCATATTCTCTTTTAGATATTCATAACTCCATGCAAACACATCTGTGAATTGTTTCATTTTCTCAACATATCTCCTTTCTTCCTCCTCCGGAAGTTTATTTGAAATCTTCACTATCCTGGGTTTTTCTTTTGTACCAATATCGCAATCTTTGACATCTTCAGCTTTAGGTTCTACTTTCGGATTCTTTGCTACATCATTCCTATCAAATAATTTCTCCAATGGAACAAGCTCTCTTGGGACGACATTATTTTTTAACGGAATTATATCCTCACCTCCAGTTGTTTCTTTCAATTTTTTTTATTCTTTAGAAAACTCATTTACATCAGGAAAATCATTTGCATCTTCAGTATCAATAGTTCTGTAGTTAAACTCATCTGTCATATCTAGAAATCTCTTAATCTACTGATCATCTTCAAAGACTTTCCAATGTCTTATGTTATCAAGAATATATGGTCTATTCACAACTTCAATGTCATATTTATTCTTAGAAAACTTGGGAACTTTGAAAGCTACAACAGTAGTAGCCAAAGAATCTTCTATTTAATTATCCCCCCTAGGTATTGAAACCACATCAGGTTCATCAAAAATGTTTTCTAATAGGTCCCATATGTCATTTATGTAAGAAATCAACCTCATATGTCTTGCTTGATATATATCTTTTACTTGTTTTATCACTAACTCAGAATCTCCAAACACTTTAATCTTGTTTTCTTTCATAGCCTTTAACAAATTCTGCCCCAAAATTAAAGCTTCGTATTCTGCAACATTATTTGTACATTTGAATGTTAGTTTGAAAGAAAACATCAAGAGTTCTAGATCCATAGAAGCTATCCATATGCCTGCGCCAACACCCTCTTTACTCATAGCTCCATCAAAATGCATAATCCAGGTTCCTTCCCTTCTTACCTTTTCTTTGAATAGATTTTCTTCTTCACTTGGAAAATTACTTTCTTCCGTTTTGGTCAAATCTGTTTCCTCTTTAGATTGAATATCATTATAGAATATAGAAGATCCCAAATCTGTATCTACTGCATATATTTCATGACTATCAGGTTCACCCTTATCACTCACCGTATATTGAAGTCTTTTTTTCATAATACAGCCTCCTATGGTTCTCGAGAACTGGAATGGTAGCAAATGACATATCCATCCACAAAGTTCCTTTCAGCTTCGACGCCCAAGATCTAGTTAACAACATGCCAAACTTTGGTGGAATGTCAGCAACAACCACATCCATGACAACACCCTTGACTAGCATTTGGGTAATATTCACCACCAAATCCTTGATCAATCCCAAACATTTTACTTTCTTTGAATCAAAAGAAAATAAATCTTTGTATGGTCTAGTTATTTCTAAAACCAAACTTTCTACTATGACTTTCAACATTAGATTATGTGAAGCACCTGAATCAAGCATACAATTGTGCACAACTTTATCATGAATATTGAGATTTATATAGAAGGGTAGTACAACATCCACACTATTGTCTTCCAATTTGGAACCCAAGCGAATATATGGGGTATCATCATTTAATTCCAATGTATATGGTTCCACTTGCTTTTCACTACTGATCATCTTAGAGATATGTTCTTTGTACTTAGTGTTTTTCAAAATATCATTAAATGGTACATAGAAATTTTGATTTTTGAGCTCTCACTTTGTAGATTGAAAAGAACTAAATTTCTATCCCCTTCTTTAATTATTTCTCTTATGTTCTCTCGGGTCTTTTTTACTCCATCTTGTGTTTCTTTATTTTTCTTACTCTGGCTAGTCGATGGATTATCCATTTGACCTTTACCTTTATCCACTTTCACTTCCCTGTTTTTGAGACTAATATTCCTTTGAAGATCATTCAATGCATTTTGATACCCAATCTGATACTATTCGGTTTCTGATTCCAAAGCATTACATTCTCCTTCCACAGAAAACATATGATGCTCCATTTTTGTTAAGTAAAATTCTAAATCTAAATCTCCAAATAAATGGATTTCACTTTCTGCTAATTCTATTTCATCAACTACCTCGACATAATTCTCAGGAAAAGGGGGTCCCACTGTATTATCCTCTGGATTTCTTGGGTTCCTTTGATCTCTTTAATCTCTCTTATCTCTCTCATCTCTCTCATCTCTCTCATCTCTTTGTCTAATTTGTGGGGTTATTGGTCTTCTGAAATTAGGGTTTCTAATAGGAGGTTCTACTTGTTCTTTGTTTGGAGGTCTATTGTCCAAAGCTAACCTGTCTATTAATCTTTCCATATTTCTCATCATAGTATCAAATTTCATATCATTAGAAGAAGAAGTTGAAGGCTGATTGTCTTCTTTAATTTTTATTCTATCTATGTCAACTCTTTGTTTCATCTTTCCAGAAGCCATCATATTTGTTTCCACCTCCACTGCATCTCTCATCATGTCTGACAAGGTGGCTGACCTTCTTTCTCTCAATGTACATGAAAAATCACCTTCAAATGCATTTGCATAATGCAACTTGGAAGGTCTTGTCAAGGGCTTAAAATCAGTTGGAATAGAATTGTAAACCCTCATAAACCTAACAGAGAATTCTTGGACCGTCTCAAAACCCCCTTTTTCAGATTCTTGTACTGTGTCAATATTAATGAAGGATTTTCTTTGTCTTCCCACCACTCAGTAAAAAGGGTTATTAAATCATTATATGTGGCAATAGACCTAGCAACTAAAGTTCTAAACCAGTTTTTGACATCTCCTATAAGACTCTGAGCTAATAACCAAATTTTTGCATCATCATGGTCTACTTCTTCAAGATCAAGAAAATCATTAAACTTATCAACATGTTGTTGTGCTGTAAAATTCCCTTCCCCATCAAAAAGTGGAATTCTCTGTGAATATTTCTCGGGAAGATCATGCAAAGCAGCCAGTAAGACAAGAGGAGAAAACCTAGCAGCCATTGGTCTTGGAGGTGGTACTAATGGAAGATTTTGAGTATTTGAAATATTTTGACCAACATTCTAATTCTTTAAGGGTACTCTCTGAGCCTTAAGTTTTTTGGATTCTTTTCTTCCAGACCTTTGTAAACCCTCCCAAACTGATTGTAAAGAATACTTCCAAAAACAATCTTAATCAACCTCAGTTTCTTTTAAATTTGATTCTGATTTAGTTCTAAACAAAGGTCTTTCACTTCTATCAACATTCTCATCATCTAAAAATCTTTCTTGAAAATTAGGAAAAGAATCTATTGTTTGAGAAGTACCTACTTTATCTTTTCCTTTGTTTTTCTTCAGAATTCTTTCTGGACTTTTTACACCAGAGAGCGACTGCGAACTTGGATTTCCCCTCACAGGGATTCTTCTGCAAGCCACAATGTCTTTCGTGGAGTTTCCTGTTTATAACTGAAAATTCTGCATATGAAGTCGCCAGGGAAAAAATACAACCAATTGTAAATTTCAAACTTCTTTGCCCACATAAGTTTGATTTTCAATGTCGTTCCTCCTAGGGAAAATTTCACCTTTGTTCCCCGGAAACAACGCCAAAATGTTCACTCAGATTTTACCCTTTGGTTGTAGAAGGATAAACCCCAAGGAAACTATTTCAAACCAATCTTTAGGAGGGAAATTAGCCTTTTCCCTACTAGGGAGGGCTCTCTCAAAAATATGATAAATGGATAAGGATATATGAAAAATGAGTGAAGTTTTAAAATGAATACTTGGTTGAAATGTAAAAAAGAATTATTGGGCATGGAGTCAAATTTAGGAGTTTCTTGTACCAGTAGATAAACAAAAATAAATATTCTTACAGAGGCAAGGTAGCTCTCATATTACGGTCAAAGCTTTTTTCAGGTGATTTAGAAAGAAAGAAAGATAGTCCATCAATAATGGGCACCATATTTTAGCTGAATCCACTATAAACTTTAGAGAAATAAATGGATACACAGATGCGATAAATCAAGGCATAAACATATGAATCTCAATTTATTTCAACGTTCATCTGAGCATAGAAGACATAACATAATAGAAGTATAACGAAGAAAATAAACATGAACATATAAGAAGAGAGCAATACAGACTGCAATAATGATCAACACATGAATCTCTGATTCTGAAAAAAGATGTTATTTCCTGTGTGGCTTCTTTATATCAAAATATCAACTTAATACAAAAGTTCTTGTCTCTCAAAAAGTTTCCAACCCTTTCAAAAATGACTTACATTGTCTTTTCTACAAAACTTCTCTGAAGCAATACCTAACTGCTTATTTTAACTAAAACTGAATAATCTTAACTAATTTTCCAATGTCAATAATGTCAAAATTTATATAAAAATTATTACAAATTAAAATCTTCAAAGGTCTTCATTTCTCTTAGTAAATTGCTCAATGATCGCCTTCAAGGACGTAGAGTATATTTCATTTTTCCATATTTTTCCACGTAACTCCACTAGTTGGCCACGATGGTCTCGTACAATATCATTTCTTTTTCCAATACTTCCAGCTCTACACTTTCTTCACTTGACATAGTAGGAATTTCCTCGCTTAGGTTCTTCAACAAATTCATGATCTCGAAATCTTCTGCCAGTTTCTCTAATAAGATTTTACCTGTAAGAACATGAGTTAGTTTTTGAAATTTTTCATGATTCATCCTTATCGCGAACAACAAATTTTTGTATTCATTCTGGGAAATTAATTCATCATCTTCATTCCAAAAAGAAGGTAATCCTTTTTGGAAGACTTTTTCAAACTTTCTTTTAAAATCAATGACTTGTCTTTTCATCCCTGCGTAGCGAGCTTCGACACCTTCTACATGAGTGTATTTTCCCAATGTCCTTCTTTCCCGAGCAATTACTGAAATTATATTCCTAATATCCATTGTATTTAACTCATCTTCTGATAAAACTCTAAAAAAATCCATGGCATTTCGAGCCGTTTCCTTTGGTCTTTTGTTTAGATTTTCTCTCATTGCAGTGCAATTCTTCAAGGCTTCCTTTATTGTTTTTTCCTTAGCTTTTATGAAATTTAAATAAGTTCTGAGATTAGTGGATGTCTCAATAATAGTATCCCAAATCATATGTTTGCAACCCTGCATTGGGACTTGCCCAATTACCTGGGAAATGAGCCTTCGATTCGTATCAACCAATTCTTTATTTTTATTTTGTAATCTCTTTATTTCCTCATCTTTTTTCTTGTTCTGCTCTTCTAGCTTCTGCTTATTTTCTTTTAGTTCCTTGATTCCTACATCTTTAAGACTGATTTGGGACATAGATTGCACTAGATCGACTATATTAGTATCTTCACTCGTCTGATTTTCACTTGGTTTCTGTTGACCTAAAACCATCAGCTTTCCTTTCAAATCTTCAATCTGACTTTTCAAAATCATTTTATCTTTTTGCCAGTCGGCCTCCTTTTCAGTCAATTTCAATAACTCAACTTTGCTATCACTGACTTCCTTAGATAAAGCTTCTTTTTCCTGTTCTAGATTTGTTTCCTTAGGAGTTTGAATCAACTGGGTATTTCGAATTTTCATTTTTTTCTCTAATGTCCGAATCAAATTATCTTTTTCTATCAACAATTTTTTGCCCGCCTTTTCTCCACCATCACTTGAAATTAAGTCAAATTGTAATTTTTTGACTTGATGTTGGTGGGATTTATTCTCCAGTCTTTCTTGTTTTAATTGACTGTCCATTTTTCTTATAGTACCTTCCAATTTATCAACTCTTAAAACTGCTTGTACGAAATATTCATATATCACTTCTCCTATTTGTTTGTGCAATTGAATTTTATCTGGCACCGTTATTTTTTTCAAATTAACTTTCATCTCAGACAATTTATCCTCGGTTGATACTCTGCCAGGTTCAAAGTGTTTTCTTTGATGTCTCTGCTGGCCACTAAAGTAACAAACTATAAACAAACAGAGAGGAAGCTTGTTTATTTATTCCATATTGTTTATACATTTCAACTCTGGACTGAAATCTACTTGTGTCTCCACCATCTTTAGCTTCCTAAAAATTATATTCTTGTACCTATACTTCTGCACTGACATTTCTTCTTTTTCACCAATTTCATCTTTTGTCAAAATAGCCAATTCTTGTTGTGTCTCGACCAATTCCTGAGTCTCAATCTTAAACCTCTTTTCATCTTCTTTTTCTTCATCATGCTCATCTATTATTTCTTGCAAACTCCTCTTTTCTCCAATCCCTGCAGCATTTGGTATAATATCAACCTCTAGTTGATTATTTCAAAATGAGACCTTCCACCTACGAGCTTGACATTGTTTCTTCTTTTGGTTCATATTGCAACACATTTATTCCTCTTAATGATCCTTCTATTTCTTTATGTTCGAAAGCTTTAGTGTTATTTAACCTCCTCCTCTCCGAAATAATATGATGAGGGTCATATTCCATTGCTATATCTTTCTGGAAATCCATAACCTCTAACAATATTTTATATATGAAAGAGCATCCTTGCTTTTCACAATAAACGGGCCTATCTTCCATGGATATTTTAAATTAGATCCCTTCTTGAGCTTCAAAAAATGATCGTCTTCCAAAATAAATTTTTGTCTAACAAATTCTAAAGTGAAAATTCTCAAAGTTAAGAAGGCAAGTAGCACATATGGTTCATGTACAAAACCGTATAATCTAATTATTGTAGAATCTTTCAATAAGAAACAGTCTCCTACTGCTACTTTTTTAAGCTGCATCATGGACTTCATTTAAGGTAAAACTCTTAGTAATTCCTCTCCAAAAATCATTATGTACAACTCAGATGGAATATAATTCATATAATTGAACATGTTATTGTCCAAAGTACCTACATATACTTCTTGTGAAAAATGTAATTCTTCCTGACCACTAAACATGACCATTTTCATCAACTATGCATGAAACCTGAAATATCTTGTGTTGGAGAAACCTGTTAACTATGAATGAATATTTTCTGCTAAAAATTCTTCAAACATGAGACTCTGCATTGACTGATACTCGACTCCGGGAAAAATGACACTTATTCTGAACAATAAACTCAACTGTAGCTCAGTTACCAACATATCAGTATCAAGACCTAAAAGTGGGTTATTAATGAAAGGACCAACTGAGTGTTGTCATTGAAGAAATTAACATCGAGAGGGTATGGGGTATTTTCAATTTCTATATCAAGTTTAAGAAATGTAATCAGAAAAGCTTGACGACTTTCAGGATAAATTTGACGATATAGGGCGACGATCGGCTCTTTGGAAAAAATTTCAGACTCAGAAGTTTGGGATGCAGGAATTTCAAAGGAAGTACTCACAACAAAGGAGTTTATGGAACAAACAATTCTGGTATTTTGAACATTCATGATAACTTGCTGAGGTTCGGAATAATCGGACACACACCAGGATACAAATTCAGGGAAGGGCATGATTTGGTCGGGGAAGAACAAGATAAAAGATGACTAAAACATTCTATGCACATCTATGCCTTTTGTAAGTAAATTCTTCAATCTTCTTCTAATTTCAGAGATATGAAACCTAATTTCTGTATCAAATATATTGAAATCCCTATCTTCCAGAGCATTCTTAAACCTAACTGTGTTTAAACTTGAATCTTCTTCCATTTTCTTGTAGTAAACACATTTATATCACTGATGGAGCCAGTTGAAAGAGCCTACCTCTCTCTAGCAACCTCTGAGAATGTCCTGTCACCTTCTTCGTCTTCCATATGTTCAGAAGCTTGTGAATTCGACATGTCCCAGGAGAAAAATATCAACTTTACATGCCGACTGTTATATATATAACTCTCTTTCCTTTATACTTTGGTCTTCTTTTCCGGTGGCCAATTTTTTCATCTGTTGATCTTTCGTGCAACATTGTCAGCCGTTAGATTTGATCCTTTTCACTGTCGTGATACTCCATCTCCATCAACCATCCGATCACCTTTCGTCTCCCAATATCTGCCATCTATTATTACTGTACTATATCTTCAAAGTGGTGTTGCGAACCTCTAAAATGGTTTCCATTACCACTTATCCCCCATGCAGCAGAAATTGGAGCTGACACCTGTCGAGTAGTTTATTTTTTCGCACACAGTACATCTTCTAACCATCGAGCATCTTTCCGATGCGTCAAACATACAGGACCATTGATCTTCTCTTGCTATGCATCTATAGTATATATTTTCAAAGTGTTTAATCTTTCAACCTTTCTCGCTAGTGGGGTCCATACCATTACCCTCCACGTAGCTCCAAAACTCATTGCCTTTGATCTTATTCACCTGCAATCTGAGCCTTCGAATATTTGAGATTCACACTATGTTTTAAGGATGCATTTTGAACCGTCGAATCCTGCACCATTAATCTCAGTTATCGATCTCGACAACTTGTCCTCCGCCATGGTGGTTTCACCTCCCGTTAGAACAGTTTATCATACTGCTTGTCTTGCTTGTGGAGCGACCCATGGTTGCCACCTATCCACCGGTATTATTTTGCACAATCACTCATTTCTTCTCTACCCCGCGCACTTTGGCAATGCGACAACCAACAAGAGCTATTGATTTCTTTCTCGCACCCAATCAATGGTGTGATCTACACAATAGTTACCCTTTATAATATTTTTCCTTTGGGCTATAGTCTTTTGCTCCTTATTGCCCATTTTGGTCGCATTTTCATACCATATTTTGAAATTTATTTGATTTTCTTATACTTAATGCTTCCAAATTAATTATTTTTCACACCTTAGCACCTAGTCATGAAAATAAAGACAGTTTAGGCTTACTCCAAGGAATTTTCTAGACCTTAATCCAGTACACTTAGCTCTTATGTTGTAAGAATTAGGTGCTAACACTACTGTCTAAATTTTTTTTATCTCTAGTTGGATGCTACTTGTATCTTCTATGACAACTAGAGTTGTGTGAAGTTGTCCGAGAACCCAGTGTTTCATGATGCTGCTTGTATCTTCTATGACAACTAGAGTTGTGTGAAGTTGTCCGAGAACCCAGTGTTCCATGACAAGTCGAAGCATTTCAAGATCAAGTATCACTATATCATGGATGTGGTGCAGAGAGGAGCAGCGAAGCTCTGTATGTTGCGACGGATGAGTAGATTGCAGATGTGTTGACCAAGCCACTAGCCAGGGTGAAGTTAGAGTACTTCAGAGAGAGGCTTGGTGTTCTTTGAATCGAAGATACTTCCAAGAGGAAGTGATAGGACACAGATACAGGAGCCCTTCCAAGCATGGTGGTAGGTGGGTCCTTCCCATGGCTGTGGATGTAAGTGTTGTGTGACGAGCATCCGCATGATGCTCCATGTGATGATGATCCGTGTGATCATGAACATATGTATGATGTTCCGTATGATCCGTATGAGGATGAGCATTTGGGTGATGCTCCGAGGTCGTGGCCGTGGATATCTTGTTAGGTTGTGTGGTAGCATGTAATATTTCCCTGGGAGATCTTGAATATGCTCTTTCGAGGTTTCTCCTATGGCATATAACAGCTCCCTGGGAGATATGGCAGATGCTCTTTTGAGGTTTTGTTTGGAGGTGACATATAATAGCTCCTAGGGAGATCTTGTAGGTTGTGCTTGACACATAATCAATCATGGGATGCTCTTTTGAGGTTTTTTTCTGTGGCATATAATAGCGCCCTGAAAGATCTTACAGGTTGTTCTTAGCACGTAATCAGTCCTGGGATGCTCTTTCGAGGTTTGGCCTACTTGCATATAATAGCTCCCTGGGAGATCTTGTAGGTTGTGTTTAGCACATAATCAGTCCTGGGATTCTCTTTTGAGGTTTTGCAGGATGCACATAATCTTTCCTGAGATTCCATCGGATGGCCGCTCGCAGAGATGATGAAGACCTAAATGGAGGCTAGGCCTACATCCAGCATGAAAAAGGGTTGGCTCAATAGAACTTCCTATGGCTAGAAGAATTGAGAGATAGCACTAGTGATCGAGATGACGAGTATAGCAGTAGTGACGATGATGCTCTAATGATCCAGTGATGATGATCCAACTCGAGTATTGAAGACTTGTGCCTATATGTATTGATGACTTGTGTCAAGAGAATACCTTCCTAGTTAAGAGGGAGTGTTGATGTATTTGTAACTTCAGGAGATATTCACTTGTATATTGTATGTATTACATTTGTACTTTATTGTATCCTCGACGGAGATGTCTTATTCCTCCAATCGGAAGTGTCATCATTTGTATTTGCAAGTGTCGCAAGTTTTATTGTAAGTGTCGTAACTTATATTTGATGGGTTATTAGACCACCTTAGAGGGGTTTTCCTAGTATGATTTAAGTGAAAAGGTTATTAGACTCCCCTAAGGGGTCGGCCCGGTTAGGGTAAAAGGTAGGTCAAGTTAAAGTATAAATAGAGTGGTTGTACCACTCTATTTGCTCACTCACTCACTCAACCAACTCGCATAGTTGAGAGAGAGCAGTGCGCACAAGTGGAGGAGGAGCAGCTGCTGAAGAAATCTATCTTTTGGGGTTCCATCTTTGTGATCTTTGTACTGGTGTTTATTCTATCTATGAGGAAGTTGTGAGGTTTTTCACCTTTATGGTTTTCCCTAGTGAAATTCTTTGTGTCTCTTGTATCTTGTGTTGGATATGCTATACATGTTGTTCTCTCAGTTAAGATCCTAGATCATATTGAATTAAATGATGAAAATCTAACACCAAATACTTCTTACTTTAATCTTAGAAAGTATACCCATGTAAATCTTGAATAATCATCAATAAAAGTAAGAATATACCTTTTCGTGTTCAAATATAGATCTGAAAATGGCCCTGCAACATCACTATGAATCAGATCTAGAGGTTGAAAGGCTCTCCTTTCCTTCCCCTTCTAAAATTTATTTTCAGGATGCTTTTCAATCAAACAACCATGACAGTTTTCCTTAGAAAACTTGATCTTGGGAATTCCTTCAAACATCTCTTTAGTATGCATGTCTTGCAAGTATTGATAGTTAAGATGCCCAAATATTTCATGCCACAATCAACTCTCTTCATTTGCATGCGTGTGAAGAGAAGACTTCTTTGAGAGAGGTAAGAAGTGGGAGAACTCATACAGTTTCAACTTATGAATTGCATCACCTTTTGCAATGATAGAACCTAATACCATGTCTTGAATTTCGACCTCATTTGGAGAGAAGATCACCCTCTTGGGATCTCTAGTATGGATCATATGATATACTGAAAGTAGATTAGCAGTGAGAGTGGGGACATAGAGTACATCAGAGAAGTATCCATGATCAAGTTTGATTCTTCTAATCTCCTAAGAGGAGACCTCAGAATCATTCGCCAACATAATGGATGGTCCAACAGTAGCTTCGAATCCAATGAAGAGATTCTTGGAGGAAGAAACGTGTCTTGATGCTTCAGAATCTATGATGAAGGAGGATTGAGTTGATGCACCTGCCATGAGGGCATGGTATCTCTCTTTTTTCTTAGATCCAGATGGTTCACTCTCTTTCTTTCTAGCACATGCAGGTACTGGAAGATTATTTTTTTCAAGAAGTGAATCCATGAGGTCTATGGTATGCTTCATACATGAGCTCTCAGGATGATATCCTCAATTATTGTATTTGCACTTGGATTTCCCCTTCTGAGTTTCCTTTTCCTTCTTAGGATTCGAGACTCATCTGACTGGTTTGGAGCCTCCTTCTGCTTTTGGTCATTCGAATTTCTCTCATCAGTTTTTTGTTTTCCTTTACCATTCTCTCTCCTTGACTCAGCAGCTACAAGAAATGAATCTAATTTGGCTTTTATCACTCCCATGTGCACTAGCTTATCCTCCTCAAGTGTGAGATATTGGATGAAGTCTTCAAGAAAAGGGAATTTCCATTTTGGAATGGACAAATTTGCTAACTGGAAGGTTGAAACAAACACTTAATAATCAGGGCCTAGCTTCGATTGGATAGAAAGGATGAGTTTTTTTTCTTCCTTCTCAATCCCATACCTCTTCAACCATGAAATCAAGTTTTTGATTTTGTTGAGAAACTCAGTGATAGTCTCGAAACTACTTGGGCTCAACGAGATGAGCTCATTTTCTAGTTTATGAACCTTCAGATCATCCTTCTGACCAAGAAGATATTCGAGCTTGTCCCAAACCTCCTTTGGAGTCCTTAGATCGATAACATGAAAGTGTAGGTCTTCAGAAAAGCTAAGCAGTAGCAGTCCTACTACTTCATCAAGCTTGTCTAAGTACTTGGATTTCTCTACTGGACCAGTGGGCTCATTTGCAAAGCCATTCACTAATATGGCAAGGATCTTTGACTTCAAGAAGATGTCCATATTTTCCTTCCATTCGAACTAGTTGAATGAATTCAACTTGAGATCCATGGTACTGAAGAATTCGAAGCTGAATAGGGGAGATTCCTACAAAACAAATGAGAATTATGAAATGGAGATCTATTGCAATTCAAATTGAACACTGACTTAGGACATTGAGCAAATGTGAATGGGTCCATCACACCTATCTATACCTCACTGGATTTCTCCATTGAATTTAAGGAAATAGCACCAGGATTGTCTATGGAAACCTAGAGGCTTTTGGTGCTCCATGAAAGAGAGATGCTCAAGGAATTGCTGACACTATTGCTGCTGCAATTTGAATAGTTGTTGTTAGCTATGATACCATGTGATATTTTAGGATTAGTATCACTCAACAGTAGCAGACCTGACTAAAACTCAATCAAGAAGTGTAGATATAAAAAGAATAAATGGTGCTTCAATAATCAGGACATAAATGACAAAAATTGTTGTATCATACATCAGCTATGAGCTGGCACTCTTAATAGTGAATAATAACTGAATACAATCAAATAAAATTGAATGCCACTAAGGTCATTCGAATTCTCCTTGATGTGTGGCTTGGATAGCATTGGAGACATCATCCAAACCAGTGGCAGTAGTCACAGTAGTCATATAGTCAGTCAAATGAGTCTAATTGAGTCTAACTGAGTGCCTAGGAACTAATCTAGGGAAAGAGACTCCAATTTGGGTGCATGAGGAGATGTCAGTAGTTATTATAGCTGATCTAGCATCTCTGGAGGTCTGTCTAACTATTTCATTTAGTTAAACTAGTAATCAATGCCAAAAACAAGGAACATATCCCCTAATCATGGAACTAATTGAAGAATCTCCTAAATAGGTGGAAGAGGTGCACTTGTACTCCAGTGATGAAGACAAGGGCGCATTTGTGGCTAGGAGGGATAGAACTGAGCAGAAACAATCTCCTGGGGATGAAAAAATAAGGACTAGGTGTTGTGTAACATCCCAAGAAAAATCACAAAAAATTAAAATTTTTGACATAACAATAAATGCCTATTCTAACTATGCGGAAAAATAATAATGTATGAAATTTATACTTCTGTATTAAAATATCTGCTAGATTTTAAGATGGAAAGTTGCAACTAAATGTTTTATATCTATGCTTGGATGTTATTTAAATGCAACTGTACTTTTACAACTTTCCATGTTTAAATGTAATGATTGATGTTTTTTACTGTATTTAACTAATGCACTTTCGTTGATGATGAAGGGGTCCTACGGACGCCCCCAGGCTTACTTAGCATTAGTGCTAAAGCATGTGAAATCGTTCTTGTTGCAATTTACAGGTAAGGTAATTTCATCATGTAATCGAAGGGTCCTAAACAAATTTCTGTGTCTTCTACGTCTTACTACTTGAAAGTTATTAAGTGATAAGCGTCAAAGGTGAGATCTTCAATAGCCTAGTAGGATAAATAATAACCTCACATACAGAAGTTATGAATAGAATTTCTGTACCGACTATCATTTAATTAGTCAAAAATGGGATCCGTGAATTTCTACTTTCATACACTTTTTATTGTAAAAGGAATGCTATCGATTTCACTTTGTGGGCAAGAGTCTAAACCTTTATGTATTGGCTAAAGAATTTTTAAGATATATGATGTCATGCAAACCTGGGAGATTCATACAAGAAAGGAATCATATTATTCTAGGAATTATTGCAATTCACTATATTCATTTGTTATCATATGATCCTTGTGCAATTTATCATATTACCCATATAACTTATTGCAAAGTGTATGAAGTATTAAACAAATTCTTATATGATGAATTTATGTGATATATGGTATGTGCATTCAACGTGACCCGATGTGATACTATTGAAACCCTAGAAATACAATTATATGCACTATACCGTACCATTCGATAATGTTTCAAGTCGAGTATCATGATTCACTATATATTATGCATAGGAAAATAAATGTGTAATGATTATAACGTTCATTAAACATAACCTGCTGGCAAGTACTGGTATATCCTTGGCCATTTAATACTCACTACTGCTGAGGCAGTGGAATTCCACCGTGGATAGTATCGTGGCTAAGGCACGTGAAAGTAATGTGGCATTCCCAATCCTGTGATGAGTTGTAAACATACTGGTTCGAGGTTTGACTAAGTTGGCTCCTTCATGGTAGTAATAATGATGTAACACTTAATACATTAGGTTTGCTTGGTGATCATGAAGCTGACTTGGTGATATCCTTTGTTGATGTGGCAGAGCTTCGATGGTTGTAATTGAAACCCTACCTCCACTCGGTTTATTGTGTTTAATGTCTATTGTTTCCTTGGCATTCGAAGGTAATGCCTTTGGAAGAAGGTCGACAGGCCGAGAGCCTTCAGGGTTCTGTTAGTGAGATTTTCTCTGTTGGTTACCAAGAATCGAACCCGTGATCAGTTGATAGCTTGGGAACTTAACCAGTCATGGCGAATCATTGTAACTGATATTTTTAAATGCTTCAGGGTGATTTATAAGATGATCGGTTTTCTAAATTGTTCAATGGTAGTGTCTCTAGGGTTGTTTGATAATGTCTATGTGTAATACTTCGTGTTTGAAGACTTAGGGTTGTTTAGAGTCTTTAAAAACTGGAATTTAAGAGGATTATAGTCGCAGCATGTTAATTTCAGGGTAATATACTAGTTTCTCCACTAGTGAGTGTGGTGTTCGGCTTTTGTGGTTGCTCAGTGATAAGGTAATGAGAGGGGTTTTCCTCCTTCTTGGAATACGACGGCATAAGACATATTACAATTACACAATTGGGTGTTCTTGTTTTATCTTCGAAGGTAAAGTTCTTCATCTCCATTCCTGTAGCTTCCATACTTCAAATGTAAAGTTGTCACAATTATTTATCAATACCAAGTCCTTGTTTAAATTATTTTTAACCACGTTTCAAATGATTGCAGGTCCAATATTTTTTATGGTTGCTCCAATCTCGGTTTTGGTAATGGCTGTTACTATATAGACCGGTAATCCTCGGAGGTTACCTTGTATCCTTGGTTAGATGGAAGTGATGGCCTTCTTATGTGTGTTCCGAGATCTTCATGTTTATCTCTGATAATTTATATTTCGTCTATTTAGGATTTGTAAAGAAATATGTATAAGCTTGGGGAGGATAGTACCTCGACCCAAAAGGCACGAGCCTTGTTATTTTTATTTGTAACAATCATGGGGAAGTGTTCTTATTCATAGACTTGGTTACTGTAAAACTCATATGTTTCAATGAACAATGGTAGATGTTTGAAATCTATGGAATTGTTTCGGCTTGTGTGTAATTCGTCGATTTTATAAACACTGTGTTTTGATTCTATAAGAAATTCGAGGGTTAGGGTTTGACTCTGTTTAAAATGTATGGTTTTGATTTTTCTCCACGTTAAGATCTCGGCATCAAAATTGTTTTTGTTACTTCTATTTAGAATTTTCTACTATCAATGTAATAACAGGAACCTTGAAATGATACTGAGATGTTTGACTAGCTTGATCTATGGAAACAAATGCAGTTTGTAAACTAAGATTTGATACTTCTTTGCTATCATTTCCTTCGTAGGACAATGAATTGTAAATTTTGATAAGGAAAATGATGTAATGAAATGTAATGTGTGTGAACAAGCAATTGCTTTTGACTTGATAGAGAAACGATGGAATGTTTGTATTTTTTAAAATCGTCATTTTCAGTTCCCAGGAAAAAAGAATGCTTGTAACTGAAATCTTTGAATACTTGTGAATGATTTTGATGAAAGGGTATTACCCTTGGTCACTTGACTAGAAAAAAAAATTGGTTCCAGTTTTGATATTGTTTAAAATAAAAGCTAGCTCTATCAAACGAAAGTTTGTAAAAATAAAAGTTAGGGTTTAGGGTTTTTATATTGAATGTTTGAAACTTTTGAAGAACTAAAGTAAACTTGATAAGAAAGTATGAAAAACATAAACCCTAGTTTTAAACCTTAAATTGTTAGAATAGTAATGTACAGTATTGTTATGAATTTTTGATAACTATGTAATAGAAAATGATTTAATTAATGATTATAAATTACTGTTATTTTTCAAGGTAAGTAAATTTACTATTGATAAGAAAAGACAATGCTGTAAATTTGGAAAGTAAATGTCTGCAACTATTAAATTCAATCTTCACGCTGTAAAGAATACAATGAACCTGTAGAATTTTTAATGAAAGATGTTGAGAGGAAAACATGGGATTATAATAATTGATACTGATTATTAACAGTAGAAAAACTAACAAAATATACAGAGTTGATCTTTTCGTTCATCTTGGTAATGTGCATATCAAATCTATCTACATTAATTTGTCTCGGTACTAGAGTACGATGCAGATCCACTTGCATGGGAAAAAATGCAGAGAACTATTTTATTCAATCAAAATCATTTCTATACAAAATATTAACTTAATTAGAATCTGAAATAAATTTATAAAATAAAACAGTAAAAGTATTATACAGTAGAAACTTTAAATGCTTAAAATTAGAAAAAGATAATGGAACCTGTAATTGATGATAGGGCCGACAAACACCCAAGGAGGCATGTTTCTCCCAACCTATTCCAGAAGAAGCAGTCCAATTGTTGGCTTCTTGTGAACCCCTGATTCTGATTACTGGACCACTAAGCAGATGGAATCTGTGTAGAAGCAAGGCATTCAATATGCCTTCAACACTTAGCATCAAACTCCTAAATTCAAAACATGTCTGAAGCACTCAGCATCAAACTCCTGAAACTCAATAGAGTTTTGCAGACTCACAACATGAACAACAACTTAGCATATCCCCTCATCAAATCTACAAAGACAGCAAAACCCCAAGGTAAATTTCCTCATCAGGAAAAGTGATGAACCTCAGTTCAAAATTTGATGGCTATTATATAGACTGCCTAGGTCTTTAGTGGTCAGTTTGGAATAAATGAGCCTCAAACTCCAGTCCCATATTTCAGGGCACTATGACCACATTTCAAGGGAGTTGTCCCATACCAACAACTAGTTAGTTGCATCATGATGCTGCCACTTGTCCATTTCCTTCTACCCCAGATTCCATTCCACTTAGTGGGTCAGTAACCACTCTTTCAACAGTCCTATTAGGTGTTTGTCTCCTATTTTATTTATTAAATAATAAAATATTGTGCAAATTACAGTCATCCTTTGACACCTGTCCAACATAAAGATTTACAATAAAAGTTAACATCATGTTTCGAACACAAAATGTTTCTTCAGCAAAAGGGGTATGTTACAAATAGCTCCACTTAATCTCAACATCGTCCTCGATGTTGCTTATTCTTCATCATGCTTTTCATGGAACAGAACTGGATATGCTACCCGCATATTACTTTCCAGTTCCCAAGTAGCTTCATCAGGGCTAAGGTGCATCCATTGCACCGTTACCTTTCCTATGGTGCGATTCCGAAGCATAATTTCCCTTCAATTGAGAATATAGTCTGGTTCCACCTGAAAATCTCCTTCGTGTTGCACCTATATGTCATTCCAATTCAGCACATGAGTAGCATCGTGCACATACTTCTTTAAAACAGAAACATGAAAAACATTGTGTATTTTTAAATTATATGGCAATGCCAATTGATATGCAAAAGCTCCAATCCTTGATAGGATTTCAAATGGTCCACAATACCTTGGTGCTAGTTTAGCACAACTTCCAAGCTTAAAAGAATTTTTCTTGGGTTTTTCCTTTATAAAACCATGGTCTCCTACCTGAAATTCTCTTTTAGTGCATTTCAAATTTGCATAGCTTTTCTGCCGATCTTGGGAAACCTTTAAGCTACCTTGAACCTATTTCATGGTTAGCTCCATCTCTTTCAATAAATCTGGTACTAACATTAATTTGTCTACAATGTTATCCCAAGAAATAGGAGTACAACATTTTCTTCCATACAAAATCTCAAATGGACTTAACTTAGCAGATGCTTGAAAATGATTATTGTATGCAAATTCTGCTAAATGTAAGTAATTGTCCCACTTAGATGGATGATCTTTAACATACAATCTTAACATGTTTTCTAAAATCTGATTTACCCTTTCTGTTTGACCATCAGTTTGTGGGTGGAAAGAAGTGCTGAAATTTAGTTTAGTATTTAATCCCTTAAACAATGCTGTCCAAAAATTCCTGGTGAACTTAGAGTCCCAATCAAAAATAATTACCTTTGGAATTACGTGCAAGCGAAAAATTTCTTTCATGAATACATCTGCAATGTTAGAAGCTTTAAAAGTGGTTTTAACATGAATAAAATGAGCATCCTTACTTAACTTGTCCACCACCACCATTATGGAATGATTATGTTTCTGATTTTTAGGCAAACCTATAATAAAGTCAATACTTATAATCTCCCATTTCCATTTTGGAATTGGTAAGGTCTGCAATAGTCCAGCTGGATGTTAATGTTCAACTTTAATAGTCTGACATTCAAAACATCTAGCTAGGTATTCAACGACTTCATTTTTCATGTTGGGACAAAAATAATATTTTCTTAACATAGTTATCATTTTCTGATAACCAGGATGTCCTGAATAAGGACTCTTATGAACTTCATCCAAAATCAGCAATTTAACTTTCGACATATTAGGCACATAAATTCTGTTTTTATAAGTTAAGAAGCCTTTTTCATTAATACTATAATCTGTTATTAAATTTTTAGATGAATTTTCAGCCAGTTTAGCATGTAATTTTTGGTAATTTTTGTCTTGCTTAATTCCTTCCTCGATCTGATTTTCCAGATCTGTCCTAAACATGTTGATTGCTGCCACAAAGTTTAATTTGGCATTTCTGCTCAACGCATCATCAACTTTGTTTTTCTTCCCTTTGATGTATTGAATCTTGAAATCATACTCGCTAAGGAAAGCTAGCCATCTAGCTTGCCTTGCGTAAAGATTTGTTTTATCCAATAAATACTTTAGGCCTTTATTATCTGTCATTAGAATAATTTTTCTTCCAATCAAGTGATGGTGCCACATTTTTAGTGCATGTATCATGGCTGCCAACTCAAGATCATAAGTTGCATAATTCTTTTCATGAATTTTTTAATTTTCTTGACTCAAAAGCAATGGCATGACCTTCCTGACTTAAGAACCCTCCAAGTCTATCGTTGCATGCATCAGTGCATACGACAAAATCCTTATTGGGATCTGCAATTTTTAAGATGGGTGCAATAGTTAATCATTTTTTTTAACTTATTAAAGCTTTCATGACACTTTTGATCTCATACAAATTTCTTCCCCTTCTTTTGCAAAGAAGTGATGGGGTTAGCAATTCTATAGAATGCTTTAATAAAATTTATGTAATAACCTGTTATCCCCATGAATGACCATACATCAGTTACGTCTTTGGGGACAAGCCATTCATTAATTGCTTTTATCTTATTAGAGTCAATAGAAATTCCATCTTTAAAAATTATATGACCTAAATATTATATTTTATCTTTATAAAAGTCACATTTACTGAACTTAGCATAAAGCTGATGTTTTCTTAGTACTTGCAAAATTATTTTTAAATGTTCGTCATTCTCTTCTTTAGTTTTTGAGTAAATCAGAATATCATCAATGAACACCACTACGAACTTATCCAAATATTTATGCAGAACGTTGTTCATTAAACACATGAACACTGCCGATGCGTTTGTTATCCCAAAAGGCATAACTACGAACTCGTAGTGTCCATAACACGTTCTGAATGCAATTTTGAATATATCTTTGTCTTTTATTCTGACCTGATGATATCCCGACCTTAAATCGATTTTAGTGAATATCTCTGCTTCACGTACTTGATCAAATAGATAATCTATGCGGGGTAAGGGATATCGGTTCTTAATTGTCATTTTATTAAGATGATGGTAATCAATGCACAATCACATGGTGTCGTCCTTCTTTTTAACAAAAAATACTGGTGCTCCCCAAGGATACACACTTGGCCTTATGTAGTTTTTATCTATTAATTCTTTCAGCTGAGATTTTAACTCATTTAACTCCAGAATATTCATCCTACAGGGAGCCTTCGAGTTTGGTACTGCACTGGGTACTAACTCGATGGTGAAATCAAGTTCCCTTTTCGGAGATAATCCTGGAATTTCTTCCGGAAATACATCAAAAAAGACCCTAAGGATGGGAATATCCTCTAGTTCTAACTTATCTTCTTTAGATGAGCACTCATCATTAATAACATTAACAACAAACATTTTACAACCTTTTCTAGCAGCTCTCTTTACTTGTAGAGCAGAAATTTGTCTTACTGAAATCTTTCTACGAATTCCTTTTGTTGTTTCTATATTACATTTATTATTTAAACAGGTAAAAGATTTTTCGTAACAATTCAATAAAACTCTATGTTGTTCAAGCCAATCCATACCAATCAATAAGTCATATGACCCTAAGGGTAAAATATTCATATTAATTTGTGTTTTTAACTGACTTATAAATACTTCACAATCCTTCACAAAATATGTAACTTTCCTTTTTCTACTTGTTGCAAGCTGAACTACCCATGCATTATCAAATTTCTCTACTTTTAACTTGCAACGGTTTATTAAAGTAGGTGAAATATAACTCAGATTTGCGCTTGGATCTATCAGAATAGAAATAGACTCGTTTTGTATCATACCTTCAATTTCGACCATGGATGTTTGATGGTCAGCTTGACGATTTTCTACCGCTACATTTATCCTAGGCATTTCTCTTACGATATCTCCAACTATAGGTTCTGCTTGCATAGTGTGAATATTGTTTGCTGTCCTCTTGTTGCGTGGGAAACCTGCTCTCTTATGTGGTCTGCCACAGTCATAGCACTTCGTAGGTCCTTTCTGTTCAACATACCTGTTGTTGTTATTATTGTTATTGCTGTGATTATTATTGTTAGGTACGTTTCTTGCAGTAGTAAAGTTCTGAGATGCATTATTCCTGTAATTATTATGACTAGGAAAATTTATGTTATTAAAACTTCCAGAATTATGATTAAAATTATTCTTTTTATAATCAAACTGATTTGTCTTACTACTATTCCAGCCATTTGTTCCTTCTCTTTTTCTATTTTGATCAAAATAGAAATTAGCTTTTCGCATGGCCTCTTCCAAAGTGGAAGGGTTATCATACTCGATACGGTCCTTTGTATTGAAAGGTAGACAACTAAGAAACCTTTTCACTTTAGGCTTTTCCTCAAACATGTAAGGCACATACCTCAGCAAGCTAAGGAACTTGCTGCACAATTATTTCATGCTCATTGTACCCAACTTCAAATCATAAAACTCCTTTGACTTATCTTCAAAATATTGTTCCAACAAAAGCTTATTTTTAAACAAACTTTTAAACATATTCCAAGTTACTTCTTTTTCTTTTATACTCTTAATTATTTTAAGATCCTGCCACCAAATATCTGCCTTTCTGGTTAGATTGTAAATAGCCATCCTGGCTTTTAGTTGAGAAGAGTAGTCGTAAATATTGAAGTACTTCTTCATTCCAGACAGCCATGCTTCAGCTGTCTCACCCTTCTCACTTTCGCCATTAAAGGTGGGAGGGGTGGCTTAATCTTTTTAAATTCTCCAGTAATCTGTTCATGGTGTTTATATTTTCTCTTTTTAGAGCACCATTCACTGTTACTGCTGTCATAATTAAAGTAATTATTACTTGGATAAGATTTAGAGGATGAGTAACTGTTCCTTTTATCATTTCTTGCTTTCTTATGCTTATGTTTGTGGGACATTGTTTCAGAATCAGACTTCATTTTTTATTTTCTGCCTCTTTCATCATTATGACAGTTCTCCCTCAAATTGTATTGTAGCTCCTCATGTACTTTCAAGATTCGTTCATTCTCTTCTTTAACAGCTCTTAATTCAGATTTTAAATCCTATAGAGTGCATAAAATTTCAAAAGATTGGTTATTTAATTCAACATAAATTCCTTCAGAATGATTATTATTAATATGTTCATTACAAGGAGATCTATCCTCCGCTGATTCTTCTGGTATTTCCATTCCTGTAATATAAGGGTCAATCTGTTCTATGCAAAAAATAAAATAAAATTAAAATTTAGTAACATAAACTTTCTGATTTGTTTTTATGTTTGTGGACGTGAGCCTAAATCAGGCCTAGAGTTTGAACTTGTGCTCTGATACCACATGTAACATCCCAAGAAAAATCACAAAAATTTAAAATTTTTGGCATAACAATAAATACTTATTCTAACTGTGCGGAAAAATAATAATGTATGAAAGTTATACTTCTGTATTAAAATCTCTGCTAGATTTTAAGATGAAAAGTTGCGACTAAATGTTTTATATCTATGCTTGGATGTTATTTAAATGCAGCTGTACTTTTACAACTTTCCATGTTTAAATGTAATTGTTGATGTTTTTTACTGTCTTTAACTAATGCACTTTCGTTGATGATGAAGCGGTCCTACAGATGCCCTGAGGCTTACTTAGCATCAGTGCTAAAGCATGTGAAATCGTTCTTGTTGCAGTTTACAGTTAAGGTAATTTCATCGTGTAATCAAAGGGTACTAAACAGATTTATGTGTCTTCTACGTCTTACTGCTTGAAAGTTATTAAGTGATAAGTGTCAAAGGTGAGATCTTCAATAGCCTAGTAGGAGAAATAATAACCTCACATACAAAGGTTCTGAATAGAATTTCTGTACCGACTGTCATTTAATAAGTCAAAATGGGATCCGTGAATTTCTACTTTCATACACTTTTTATTGTAAAAGGAATGCTATCGATTTCACTTTGTGAACAACAGTCTAAACCTTTACGTATTGGCTAAAGCATTTTTAAGATATATGATGTCATGCAAACCTGGGAGATCCATACAAGAAAGGAATCGTATTATTCTAGGAATTATTGCAATTCACTATATTCATTTGTTATAATACGATCCTTGTGCAATTTATCATATTATCCATATAACTTATTGCAAAATGTATGAAGTATTAATCAAATTCTTATATGATGAATTTATGTGATATATGGTGTGTGCATTCAACATGACCCTATGTGATACTATTGAAACCCTAGCAATACAATTATATGCACTATACCATACCATTCGATAATGTTTCAAGTCGAGTATCACGATTCACCATATATTATGCATAGGAAAATAAATCTGTAATGATAACGTTCATTAAACATAACCTGCTGGAAGGTACTGGTATATCCTTGGCCATTTAATACTCACTACTGCCGAGGCAGTGGAGTTCCACCATGGATAGTATCGTGGCTAAGGCATGTGAAAGTAATGTGGCATTCCCAATCCTATGATGAGTTGTAAACATACTGGTTCGAGGTTTGACTGAGTTGGCTCCTACTTGGCAGTAGTAATGATGTAACAATTAATACAGTAGGTTTGCTTGTTGATGATGAAGCTACCACGGTGATCTCCTCCGTTGATCTGGCAAGGCTTCGACGATTGTAATTGAAATCCTACCTCCATTCCATTTATTGTGTTTAATGTCTATTATTTCCTTGACATTCAAAGGTAATGGATTCCGAAGAAGGTCGACAGGCCGAGAGCCTCCAGGGTTCTGTTAGTGAATTTTTCTTTGTTGGTTACCAAGAATCGAACCCGTGATCAGTTGATAGCTTGGGAACTTAACTAGTCATGGTGAATCACTGTAACTGATATTTTTCAATGCTTCAACGTGATTGATAAGATGATCGATTTTCTAAACTGTTCAATGGTATTCTCTCAAGGGTTGTTTGATAATGTCTATGTGTAATACTTCGTGTTTGAAGACTTAGGGTTGTTTAGAGTCTTTAAAAACTGGACTCTAAGAGGATTATAGTCGCAGCTTGTTAATTTCAGGGTAACAGGCCAGTTTCTCCAGTAGTGAGTGTGGTCTTCAGCTTTCTTGGTTGCTCAGTGATAAGGTAATGAGAGGGGTTTTCCTCCTTCTTGGCATACGATGGCATAAGACATATCACAGTTACACAACTGGGCATTCTTGTTTTATCTTTGAAGGTAAAGTTCTTCGTCTCCATTCCTATAGCTTCCATACTTCAAATGTAAAGCTGTCACAGTTATTTATCAATACTAAGTCCTTGTTTAAATTATTTTTAACCATGTTTCAAATGATTGTAGGTCCAATATTTTCGATGGTTGCTCCAATCTCAGTTTTGGTAATGGCTGCTACTATACAAACTGGTAAGCCTCAGAGGTTACCTTGTATCCCTGGTTAGATGGAAGTGATGTCCTTCTTATGTGTGTTCCGAGATCTTCGTGTTTAGCTCTGATAATTTATATTTCGTCTATTTAGGGTTTGTAAAGAAATATGTATAAGCTTGGGGAGGATAGTACCTCGACCCAAAAGGCACGAGCCTTGTTGTTTTTATTTGTAACAGTCATGGGGAAGTGTTCTTATTCACAGATTTGGATACTATAAAAATCATATGTTTCAATGAACAATGGTAGATGTTTGAAATCTATGGAAAGGTTTCGGCCTGTGTGTAATTCGTCGATTTTATAAACACTGTGTTTTGATTCTATAAGGAATTCGAGGGTTAGGGTTTGAATTTGTTTAAAATGTATGGTTTTGATTTTGCTCCACGTTGAGATCTCAACGTCAAACTTGTTTTTGTTACTTCTGTTTAGATTTTTCTACTGTCAATGTAATAACAGGAAACTTGAAATGATACCGAGATGTTTGACTAGCTTGATCTATGGAAACAAATGCAGTTTGTAAACTAAGATTTGATACTTCTTTGCTATCGTTTCCTTCGTAGGACAATGAACTGTAAATTTTGATAAGGAAAACGATGTAATGAAATGTAATGTGTGTGAACAAGCAATTGCTTTTGACTTGTTAGACAAAGGATGGAATGTTTGTATTTTTTAAAATTGTCATTTTCGATTCCCACGAAAGGAGAATGCTTGTAACTGAAATATTTTAATACTTGTGAATGATTTTGACGAAAGGGTATTACCCTTGGTCACTTGACTAGAAAAAAATAATTGGTTCCAATTTTGATATTGTTTAAAATAAAAGCTAGCTCTATCCAACGAAAGTTTGTAAAAAGAAAAATTAGGGTTTAGGGTTTTTATATTGAATGTTTGAAACTTTTGAAGAACTAAAGTAAACTTGATAAGAAAGTATGAAAAACATAAACCCTAGTTTTAATCCTTAAATTGTCAGAATAGTAATGTGCAATATTGTTATGAATTTTTGATAACTATGTAACAGAAAATGGTTTAATTAATGAGTATAAATTACTATTATTTTTCAAGGTAAGTAAATTTACTATTGATAAGAAAAGACAGTGATGTAAATTTGGAAAGTAAATGTATGCAACTATTAAATTCAATCTTCATGCTGTAAAGAATACAGTGAACCTGTAAAATTTTTAATGAAAGATGATGAGAGAAAAACATGGGATTATAATAATTGATACTGATTATTAATAGTAGAAAAACTAACAAAATATACACAGTTGATCTTTTCATTCATCTTGGCAATCTGCCTATCAAATCTATCTACATTAATTTGTTTATGTACTAGAGTACGATGCAGATCCACTTGCATGGGGAAAAATGCAGAGAACTATTTTATTCAATCAAAATCATTTCTATACAGAATCTTAACTTAATCAGAATCTGAAATAAATTTATAAAATAAAATAGTAATTTAGTATTATACAATAGAAACTTGAAATGCTTGAAATTAGAAAAAGATAAGGGAACCTGTAATTGATGATAGGGCCGACAAACACCCAAGGAGGCCTGTTCCTCCCAACTTATTCCAGAAGAAGCAGCCTAACTGTTGGCTTCTTGTGAAACCCCGAGCCTGATTACTGAACCACTAAGCAGATGGAATTTGTGTAGAAGCAAGGCTCTCAATATGCCTTCAGCACTCAACATCAAACTCCTGAAACTCAATAGAGTTTTGCAAACTCACAACATGATCAACAACTTAGCATATCCCCTCATCAAATCTCTTGGGTGCAAACACAGCAAAACCCCAAGTTAAATTTCCTCGTCAAGAAAGTGATGAACCTCAGTTCAAAATTTAATGGCTATTATATAGACTGCCTAGGTCTTTAGTGGTCAGTTTGGAATAAATGAGCCTCAAGCTCCAGTCCCATCTTTTAGGGCACTATGACCACATTTAAAGGGAGTTGTCCCAGACCAGCAGCTAGTTAGTTGCATCAGATGCTGCCACTTGTCCATTTCCTTCTACCCCAGATTCCATTCCACTTAGTGGGTCAGTAACCACTCTTTCAATAGTCCTCTTAGGTGTTTGTCTCCTATTTTATTTATTAAATAATAAAATATTGTGCAAATTATAGTCATCCTTGGACACCTGTCCAACATAAAACTTTACAATAAAAGTTGACAGAATGTTTCTAACACAAAATGTTTCTTCAGCAAAAAGGGTATGTTACATGCTGGGAGATTACCATACTGATGACTAGATGCATTCATTTGCATGCAGATGCATGCAAGCATGTAAAACATAAAAATGATGTTGAGAATATTCCAACAATAAAAACAATGATAAATCTAACAATGAATGAAAGTAGGAACTAAATAATAAACAAATTCACACAATAACACACTTAGAATCAACAATACCAACACCTGCTCAAGAAAGAGGGCCCTTCCTCCACTAAGCAGAGCCAGATCTCCACAATGAAAGTCTACAACTCTAGATTATGAAATCTCAAGAATGTATTATCAATATGAAACCATTACAACATATTTCAGATACGAAGAGAATAATTAATTTCAATAATAATTGTTCAACCCCCATACATGAGACCAATTACATATTTATACATAAAAATCTCTCATGAGAATGCGAAACCGAATTCCCAACTTGGAATCTATTTTAACTAATTGCTAATTTGAAACATCGACCACAACAGTAAATCTAGCAAAATCCTCTTTAAAGAACCACACGTATATCTCAAACTGCAGCTATTATGGGAATTTTTCTTACGAGTCAAGTAATTGAGGCCGTTTTGCACAAAACCCATGTCCCATATTGTCGAGATTCTTCTGCATATTCCCGAAAATTGAAATGCAAATCAATGTGTTCTTATTTGGCATGTGTTTTTGGTTGGGACCATTTGATCATGAGCTGGAGGCTGGCATGTTGGACCTCAGTACGAATTTAAGATCACAAATCTATGTCATCAAACCTATGTGTTGGCACCTATAAAGTTTTGCCCAAAATCCTAATCCTAAGAATATTCCCACGGGTAGGCTCTGTGTAAACATGGTTAAAACCCCTTCCCTATTCAGGTCCAGGTTGCTAAGGCCAAGAAGATATCTAAGTCAGAAGGGAAATGATGAGAAATATGAAGGGTCTGAGCACTTTGAGCCTAAGGAGGTAGCCCGAATAATGAAAATGGGTGAAAATGTTGATAACGTATAGTCCGATGAGAAATAAAGTATAAGATAAAGAGCGAACATTTTCCAACCATTGATCTGAGGCACGAAAGAGATCCATGGTCCATAGATCATCCTCGCATCACGAAGTTGCACGAAAGGAACATAAGAGAGTGGTTGCGAGAGGCATACCCCTTGGACAGATGGCAGTCAGAGGAACTCTCGCAGGAGTGTTTCAATGGTAAACAAAAACCGCCAAAGGGCTTGCGATACCACCACAGTGGAGCAATAAGAAATCAGATCAATGGTGTTGATTGCATAGCCATGAATCTGAGGGTGCAGAAGACATATGGTCACATCAGCACAAGGATCAAAGCAGATCAATGACTCACAACAAAAGAAGTTAGATCTATGACTGGCAGATGTTAGTAGGCTCCACCTACGAAGGTAGTGAAAATTAGACACTTGGGTGACTCCCTGCCATAGATATGTCAGAGGCAAGATCAACGATCCCCAACGGTTCTCGCGAGGTAAAAGAGCACTCGGTATAAGCAAGGAGGGTGGTTGCGAGATTGTATACCATCTTCCATGTGTCACCTTCTGAACACTTCGCGAGGAGGGCTAAGTGGTAATCCAAAACCAAAGGTCGGGTCATGATACCATCATTGGATATGATCGATGGCTGGGATTTAAAGCCAATAAAAGATCCTATAGTTGAGATGAAGAAAGGTTAAATAAAGGCTCGAATCAATGGATTGGAGACAACACCCGACAGATCGACGGATAAGAGAAAGGGACAGTTGGAAAAGTAGGTAGAAGTTATCCGAAAAGGGTTTTATATATATAGCACGACATGAGAAGAATAAACATTTCTTTCTTGGACTTGTCGGAGTTGGAAGCTTCTGGAAGCGTAGAAACTGAAGAGGAGGATAGGGCAAAAGGTCGCTCTCAAGCTTTTCCTATGACAGGTAGGGTCCCAAACTTCACTGTTTTCAATGTGCAGTGTGTTTTCTAGCTATAAAATGACAGGAGAATAGGCTTCTGCTAGTTCTAAAGTCTGAGTAACCCTGGAAGACAAAGATTTTGATGTTTTTGACCCAAGCCTTCGGCTCCCTATACCAGAGATTAAAGGAAGGCTAAGAGCTCTGCTCGAGCAAGGGGTAGATGTCCATGGGGTCCATCAGTCCTTTTTCATTTTCTTTTGTTTAGAATAGATTATGGCGTTCCCTAAGTTCGTGTCGTGGTGTTCAATAAATTACTCAGAGCGCCAACGAGTAATAAGGAATTCCAAGAAGTCTAAAATAGTTTGTAATGTTGACCCTACCGTTATCCGAAGCACCCTTGCCATACCAAAGTCTCCAACCCTAGCCCCCTAAAGTTCTTTTGAAGAGTCAGTCATCACTTTGTACAGACAAATTTCTCCTGAAATCTGTAAGGCTTTCCTTGACAACTATTTAAAACTTGACGTAGAGATTACAAACACCCCTTACCCGCTGGACGTCAACCTTTTTAATGACAATACCTAGTTGGTCCTCTCTTTGATGGCTCAGTTCTTAGGTTTAGATTCAAATTTGTGGATAACTGAAGTATAGTTAAGCCTGTTGTTCAGGATTAGCATTAGTTCCCCAGAGGTGGGAGATGAGTCCGTACCATCCCTCAAGTTCGAGGAGTTTTTGGCAGAGAAAATACATGCCCAGTTAAGTTGTTTTGAGAATACTATATTTTTTTGATTCCAGGCCTATTTGGCTAAAATGATTCTGCATAGCAGTACAGAGGAGTTGAGTTTCTCTTAGTTACTCTTTACAAGAAACTTGGAAGATAATGTTTTCAACTACATGAATTACATTCTATCCGCTATGTATAAAGTCATGTTTGAAGAAGAATTACCCAAAGTATTACCCGAGATGCAATCCCTGATGTAGTTGAAAGGTGAACTAGCCGTTGGTGACTGGTTCTTGTTAAAATATGCCACAGTAATAAGGGTATATGGTTTTGTACATGAACCATACATTTTACCAGCATTCTTGATGGTGAGGGTTTTCGCCCTCGAGTTCATTCGGCAGAGGCTGACTGCAGAAGAAGAGTAGTTTGGACAATATAAGAAAAGTTCTGATATAAAGCTCCCTTAGCAGGTTGGCCCTTTCATTGTAAAGTTTAAAGAGGTTGTCAGTGAAGTGGAAAATTTATTGAGAAAAATGGGATTCAGAAAGGACATAGCTATTGAATATGATCCTATACATATCATAGCCAAAAGAAGAATGAAAAATGGTCTGAAAGCCTTGGAACACAAAGAAGCTGAAGGGCTACCGAAGGGGAAAAATTTATTACAGTATGAGCCCGAAGAGGCTGAAGATATAGATTTACAACCACCAACCTTAATCACGGCTGATGACCCTATGGAGATAGACCAACTACTAAAACTCAAGAAGCATGCGGGAAAAGAGATTCGCAGTAAGTCATTGAAGTAGAGGAAGAGGAAGAAAGTGGAAGGAAAAGACTCAAACCGGAAACGCCAGATGAGTTAATTATCCATACAAATGGTATGGGAGAGCAAGAAGAGGGGCCATCAACCCCAGTTGTCCAGATCCATGAATACAACTTCCGAGATGCTATAGGGGGGAGTGAAGATAGCAGATTTAAGTCCCAAAATGACATGTTTAAATATCATGGGCAAAATAAGCAGGCATCTGCACAAAAGTTATTTGATCTAATGGCCACTATAAGAAATTTGTCTAAAGCAGGAACCTCTTTGACCACTAGTAGAGATATCCTAACATAAACCTTTAATCTGATAATATTTGATAAAGATAAAATAATTGAAGCAAAAATAGATTGGAAAAAGATACCCTTACCAGATAGGATTCAATTCCACAGACAAATTGGGGAAGGCCTATATGACGACTTAGTGGAGGTGGCCTTGAAAATCTCTAATCTAGAGGTTAATGTAAATAAGATGGATGTCCAACTGAAATATGAAAGGTCAGAAAATAAATCCCTCCAGCAGCAGGTCAAAAAGCTACAGTATGATTTAATAGAACAAGATGGGGGAGGCAAGGTAAGTAAAAAATTGTTGAAAGATAAAGATAATTTGATCCAAAAAATGTAGAAGAAAATGAAGATTCCCAGTACCCAGCTAACACAAGCTCCTGAAGAAACAAAGCTAATACAACAAAAGGAATATTTAAAAAGGGAGATCAGTGATAGAAAAGCTGAATTACTAAAGTTTGCAGAAAAAGAGGAACACTGGGAGAAAGAAAGGACAAGTTTGAAGAACTGAAGAACAACTTGTCTAATATAGTTTCGTGTCAAGCAGGAGAAGCCTCGACTGGAGGGGAAGATGACACCGACAACATTACACAGGGCATGCCCCAGATCAACTTAAAAGATGTTGAGATACGAGAGCTAAAAGAAGAGAATCGGAGGATGAAAAGGAAAAAGGGACTAAAGCCCTGCAAGAAAAATATAAAGAATTGATAGAAATGAACAATAGGTTTTCTCATCAAATAATAGGGAAGACGGCTATGCAGGGGTGCAAACATTTAGTCTGGGATCTAATTATCCAAGAAGCTGAAAGATTCAGACCTTATCTAGATCTCATGAGGACAAAAGAGAAGATAGTCAATGACGTCTTTAAGAGCTGCACTGCCATGAGAGCAAAGCTGCACAAAAGGCCTAAGGCAACGACATATAATGATATAAATTTCCTAAATAGTTTGACAGATCAAGATGTCATAGATTTGACCATCAAAGACAAGATCACAACCATTACAACAGCAAAACAAATCCTGGGGAAGTATGCATTGGTCGAAGTTGTGGAAGCCAAAGCCAGTGAAATGAATGAATAGTTAACAGAATTCAAAGGACAGTTTGAAGGATTAGTAGAAAAAGGATTCCCCGCATTTTGGGATGCAAAACAGAAGTTAATTCCCCTAAGTGAACATAAAAAGTTGATGACCAATAGAAGGATGGACCATTCCAAGTTTAAACATATGATCCAACCACTCTCAGGAAGGATCTTGTTGGACAAGATAGATGAAGATTTCGAGATGATGTACAAGTTAACTTCTATTGGGGAAGGACTTCCACCTATGTCTTCTGCTGATCAGCTTAACATAAGAGTCCTGGAGAAAGAGATAAAAAGCTATGACATCCCAGTGCCTGAGCTTTGGGTACTTGTGGAAAAGTATGGAACAATGAGATTGACTTATCATGCTCCATCAGCAGCTGCTACCTCTTAGATCTCAAAGTTGTGCCTTTTCACATAGTAGTTTTTTTTTTATATAGAAGTTTCTAATATAATTAGGATTTTGATTTTCCAGGATGTGGCAGTGGGTCCCCCGTTATGTAATGAAGTTTCACCATTGGACATATACTTTAACATTTTTTACATTGTTTAAATAACATATCGACAAAGGGCAAGAAAGCGTTTAAGCTTGTCTTGTTATATTTTTTGTTTTGTGATAGTGAAATCTGAGCTGTGATGAGCTGTCCCTATATTGTAACTAATTTCTGTTTCAAAATAGGCCGAGTATGAGACTTTGGGCCTCTATAAGTTCCATGTAATTTCAAATGGAAAGGGTGGAGAACTTTTGGAGCTTTGCATATTTTCTCTATTGTTTTTATTCTGAGATATTTCTTGAATAAAGTTGTCAACAACTTACATATGTTTTACAGAGATTCTTGTGTAATTGGTCTGGTAGTCTGTTTCTCCTTTTCCTATGTGATATGTGTTTGTTTCCATTGTCAATCCATATTGTTTACTTTCCTTCATACTTGGTTCAGTGTAGCATCTGAATGACATTCATAGAGATTATGCCTTGTTCATTTTTACCGAGCATTTCACAAAATATTTCTACTAAACTTGGTATAAGATTCATCTGTGTATGCCTTATATCAATGGACTGTGCATCTTTCTTCTTTTTCGCCAATTAAATCACTTTGACTACTAGCTGGTTGATACCTTGCCTCTGTGTAGATGTATCTGCTAAGCATTTGATGATGATGTTTATGTTATACTTAAATTGACTCCATTGCCCAATATAAATCCCTGTTGTTCTCCAACCAATGGTTCATAGAAGTTAATTTTTCCCTACAGAAAACTAACCTTCTGCATATGTTTAAATAGAACATCTTGAGGAATGAATGCTAGTGTCCTTTTTCATGATTGACGACCTCGATTATTTCCAGTGTTTCATTGGTTTATTGAGAGAGCCCTCTCAGACTGTATTCGGTCAGTAATAATAGTCCAAAGATTGGTTAGTGGTTACCCCGAACCCCCTTCTTGCAACCTGAGGGTCGATTTAGGTGTTAACAAATTGGCGTCGTTGCCGGGGAGCGCAAGTTTTCTTGTTTTCCTTGCAAGACTGACAACGATTCAAAGAAAAGAGAGATCCCTGTGGGCAAACGGAGATTTCCATATCTTTAAGGGTTGTACAATTTTTTCCCTGGTGACTCCACTCATAAAGATTCATATTCAAGAAAGCGCTCCACTGGGGAAGACCTCTGAAGCTGAATCCTAATTCTGAAGAAGATCTCGACAAGGCATCCTGGCCTCAAGAAAGATCCACACCAGAGGTAACCCTATTCCTGAAACTCTGTTAATTGTTGATAATCCAAAAAGTCTGCTTAGATGAAAAGCTTAAAAAGATAACATTAGCACTCCAAACAGTAAAAGCGTTGTGTCCGAAGTAGAATTCCCTGTTTTTCAAGAATTAGATATAGAGATTGACATTGGGGAACCTTTACCAATATCAAGATCCGAATCTTATCTAAGCTTAGGTGAAGGAAGCTAAAACAATACTAAATCTTACTTGTTAGATCCTATTTGGCGTGATTTACTAGATACTATCAAAGCTAAGAAAGCTAAACCCTGTTCCCAAAATATACCACCCCTTTCACAAAATCTGCCTATAATCATGGCTTCCAGATTTGCGCCTTTAGCCCTGCTAGCTGTTTTACATGACCGACCTCAAAACTATGCACAAAGGATCGTCTCCTATGATGGAGAGGGAAATTTTTGCACGAGACAGCATGTAGACATATTTGAATATTTTATTGATCTGGAGGAGGTGGATCACGATGATGCAAAGATGAGGTTATTTGCCCAACGTTTGTTTGGAGAAATTTTGGAGCTTTGCATATTTTGTCTACTGTTGTTATTCTGAGATATTTCTTGAATAAAGTTGTCAAAAGCTTACGTATGTTTTACAGAGATTCCTGTGTAATTGGTCTGGTAATCTGTTTCTCCTTTTCCTATGTGATATGTGTTTCTTTCCATTGTCAATCCATATTGTTTACTTTCCTTCGTACTTGGTTTAGTGTAGCATCTGAATGAGATTCATAGAGATTATGCCTTGTTCATTTCTTACCGAGTATTTCACAAAATATTTCTACTAAAGTTGGTATAGGATTCAACTGCGTATACCTTATATCAATGGACTGTGCATCTTTCTTCTTTTTCTCCAATTAAATCACTTTGACTACTAGCTGGTTGCTACCTTGCCTTTGTGTAAATGTATCTGCTAAGCATTTGATGATGATGTTTATGTTATACTTAAATTGACTCCATTTCCCAATATAAATCCCTGCTGTTCTCCAACCAATGGTTCATAGAAGTTAATTTTTCCCTACAAAAAACTGACCTTCTGCATATGTTTAAATAGAACATCTTGAGGAATGAATGCTGGTGTCCTTTTTCATGATTGATGCCCTTGATTATTTCCAGTGTTTCATTGGTTTATTGAGAGATCCCTCTCAGACTGTATTTGGTCAGTAATAACAGTCCAAAGATTGGTTAGTGGTTCAAGAATTAGATATAGAGATTGACATTAGGAAACCTTTACCAAGATCAAGATCCGAATCTTATCTAAGCTTAGGTGAAGGAAGCCAAAACAATACTAAATCTTACTTGTTAGATCCTATCTAGCGTGATTTACTAGATACTATCAAAGCTAAGAAAGCTAAACCCTGTTCCCAAAATATCCCACCCCTTTCACAAAATATGCCTGTAATCATGGTTGCCAGATTTGCGCCTTTAGCCCTGCTAGCTGTTTTACATGACCGACCTCAAAACTATGCACAAAGGATCGTCTCCTATGATGGAGAGGGAAATTTTTGAACCAGACAGCACGTAGACAGATTTGAGGATTTTATTCAGATCTGGAGGAGGTGGATCACGATGATGCAAAGATGAGGTTATTTGCCCAAAGTTTGTTTGGAGAAATTTTGGAGCTTTGCATATTTTGTCTAATGTTGTTATTCTGAGATATTTCTTGAATAAAGTTGTCAAAATCCCACGTATGTTTTACAGAGATTCCTGTGTAATTGGTCTGGTAGTCTGTTTCTCTTTTTCCTATGTGATATGTGTTTCTTTCCATTGTCAATCCATATTGTTTACTTTCCTTCGTACTTGGTTCAGTGTAGCATCTGAATGAGATTCGTAGAGATTATGCCCTGTTCATTTCTTACCGAGTATTTCACAAAATATTTCTACTAAAGTTGGTATAGGATTCATCTGTGTATGCCTTATATCAATGGACTGTGAATCTTTCTTCTTTTTCGCCAATTAAATCACTTTGACTACTAGCTGGTTGCTATCTTGCCTCTATGTAAATGTATCTGCGAAGCATTTGATGATGATGTTTATGTTATACTTAAATTGACTCCATTGCCCAATATAAATCCCTGCTGTTCTCCAACAAATGGTTCATAGAAGTTAATTTTTCCCTACAGAAAACTTACCTTCTGCATATTTTTAAATAAAACATCTTGAGGAATGAATGCTGGTGTCCTTTTTCATGATTGACGACCTTGATTATTTCCAGTGTTTCATTGGTTTATTGAGAGAGCCCTCTCAGACTGTATTCGGTCAGTAATAACAGTCGAAAGATTGGTTAGTGGTTACCCCGAACCCCCTTCCTCCAACGTGAGGGTTGATTTGGGTGTTAACACTATGAACACAACCATGTTGTTTATTTCCATGTGGATGTGTTCTAGCATGCCAACTTTGGAGGATTAAACCATGAGTGATGTTGCTGCTAATATGAAAAATCACTTCACAAACCATCATCAGTAAAATTATGCACAATAGTCTTCAATTCATCAAAAATAAAGGAAAATAATCATTATTAACCACTAAAGCATCAATGGTAGTAATATGGTATTTTACGAGCAGTTACAACAAATGGATGGAAAATAGAACGATAAATGGGCAATAATAGGAAGAAGATGGATGAAATATGTGTCGATAGGTGTTGAAAATAGGTACAAATCCGTCACCTGACAAGGATTTTCTCAAGATTCTAGATCACATATAGTTTTCCTTAAGTATTTATCAAATTTATTTAGAAGCAATTGATTTTTTGGACAGAAATAAAGAAGACATACAAAATAGATGCCAAGTGGAAAAAATAGCCAAAATACTGATAAAAACCTTGACCCCGAAGCAATTGTAATCTATGCCGATATATGACAGGATAGGGTCCATCATGCACATGGATAACTGTATCCATAAAGTCACCTCCATGAGAATACTGGAAGAAAAGTTAAAAGAATCTAAGGCCCTAGTCAACCCCTTCTTGAAAACAATGGCTTCCATGCTACAAAATGGGCTTCCATCTCACTGGAATGAGAGTTTTAAGTTTGACTCAGAGACCTTATACAGTCAAAGAATCCAAGAAAATATGCAAGACTTGATAGCATTTCCTCGAAGGATGAATTCTCCCCATGCAAATGAACTGCATGAAGAGCTACGTCCCCCAATTGCTACTACTGCATTACTAAAGAATCTGATTGCTAGTGCGGGAGATGTTGATTACACACTACAATACAATTTATACAAGTCTTTTAGGATTTTGAAGGGTGGCCCAATTTTACATGATCAGGCTTGGAAAAACATACAGGTGTTAAAATATTTTGCAACAAAGAAGCAACAGCAACCACAAGACACTGAAGAGAAGCAACAACCACCACCAACAAAGGACGTAGTGGGACCCTCTAAAACTCTTAGAAGAGATATGTAGGAAAAGATAAAAAGAGGAAAAAGATGACAAAATCCAGTGGATGGTCCATGCCTACGACTGAACTGTCTAATAAGTTAGTTATGCCACCTTGGCGAAAAGATCTAGATTCCAGAACTGCAATCATGCCTCATAGGAATGTTCAAAGGGAATACTCAACATTGAAGTGCATACTCAAGGACACTCACTCATTTCCACAAAATGAAAACGGGATGTTGATTAGAATTGCAACATTGGCCCTTTCTTTACTCCTTCCTCACTGTATAAGACTAAACGACCCCGATTGTACACTGTTATACTAATGAAATAAAATTGTTGCGCATTTTGGAACCAGGACTAAAGAGATTATGCCACTAGTTTCTTTAATCAAAATAATTTTTATATGATGTTTAATGTTCTTTCAAAATAGTATACAAGTATTTCTCAATACGTAAATCACATAGATATGAACTTTATTACACCTGTGTGATCTTCTGTAGCTTTCTTGAATGCATTTTAGTGGATAGTCGACAATGCGTTCTCGTGTTTTGTATTTTTGGATGATATTCTTACTTTTCAAGAATTGGTTTATGATTAAAGCACCCTAGCTACTCTTCCTTTAAGTTTTCTATTGTGCCTCTTTAAATTTAGCACTCACAATCATGTCACACAATAGAGATTTTCCCAATCCATCTCATATTTTAGCTATAAATCCATTCTTCCTTACTCAAATTTTAGGAGTGGGAAGAAGGGCTAGTGTAACTAAAATTGGGTGAAAGTGGGCCATTTTCCCACAAGTGTATGGCAATGCTACTCATTTGATTGGAACAAGTGTGTGGAATAGCTAGCACAACTTGTCTATTCCTACCAAAAAATTACTTAAGCTAGAGAGAGTGCCAGTTGAAGGGTCCTGAATCGAGAAGCATTTTAAAGCACCATAGAGATATAACACAACCCACCGCGGACTCCCGAGCACATGGAAGCGGATAATAATCCAAAAAGCAGTGTGGACAATGGGCCATGGGATAATGAATTGAAAACCATTTAAAAGAATCGCAGTAAAACAATGCAACTAGCGGAATACTCTCAATTGCACAAAAGTGGATGATGCCACGAAACACATTGCGGACATTGGGTTGGGATCACAAACTGAGAACCATTTTAAATCACTGCACAAAAATAGTGCAATGCGCATCGAAATACAAAGTGCATAGAAGAGGAAAATACCCCGATCTCTATCACGTCCATATCCATGCATCCCATTATAAAACTGTGTCACATAAAAAAGACTGCATAAATTCCCCGCAGGACATACACTTTTGGGCGCATGACTATGATACCATGTAAATACAAAGTAACCTACTTCTTCAGATGTGGTGGATCATTTATATATATGCTTTGATGCATTACCATGTAGAAAGAAAGTATATATATTATGGTCACCATCAAATAGGTATCCAATCGATGGTACTAACATATATGGTAAACCATTATTCAATGAAAAGTAATTTAATTGCATATAAAGTAATGATTATTGTTCACAAATTTCCTCAACTCGAATTAATAGAGAATATCTCGCATTGAACACATGTATCAAAATTTCCTCAACTCAAATTAATAGAGCATATCTCGCATCGAACACATGGATCTCAGTTCATTATAGAACGCTCATTGTGTATGAAGATAAGGTAAGATAATGCTATTAATGTCCAACAAATTCCATGTTGTCGTTTCTTCCTTTTGATAATTGGGTATTTCAAGAGTTTGAGAACATGTACACACTCCTTCTAGATGTGTTCAATCATCATCAGTCTAACTATATAATAGAGTGAGAAAGGGCCAATTTTACTACTCCCTACCAGCAATCTAAGGCAATTCCCATGCTACTAGTTCGAAAAGAAAAAGTGTGGGATACGGTAATTGATCCACATCATGCTAACCATATAATGGTGCAAAAGGGCTAGTGTTCATTCTCATCACTCTAACCATAGATGGGTGAGAAAGGGCGAGTGCTCCTTTTCCTCCTTCCTCAATCTTAAAAACTATCTGGAAGGGCCAACGTGATTAGAACAGGGTGAGAAGGCATAAATGTTGCCACTCCTAATCCCAAAGGTCTAAGGCATTTCCCATGCTACTCATTCGAATGGAACAAGTGTGGGAAAGGGTCAGTCATTATCAGTCTAACCATATAAAGATGAGAAGGGACAAGTTCTCCTTCTCCTCATTACTCAAATTTTACAAGTTTGTGGAAGGGATAGAGAAATCAGAATAGGGTGAGAAAGGGAAAACGTTTCCACTCCTCCTCCAAAATTTTTGAGGTAGTTCGCATGCTACTCACTTGGGTGGAACAAGTGTAAGAAAGGACTTGTGCTCCTTATAGTGTTTGACAAAGGGAACATGCTCCTTTTTTGTTGATAGAATAGTAATGTATGCTCACTTTTGTGCACTCTCTGACCCTTTTAGTGAAATTATAGTAGTTACATCCTTAATAGAAATATTTTAGAAGTTACCTAGAAACCTAGATATTATTGTAAGTGATAGAGTGTAGTGCCCCTAGACTTGTGTAGACATTGAGGGCACCTGCTGAGTGACCCGGCTGATTGAAACATTAAGTAAATAACCTTTTGACCTTATTTTTAGTATGTGTATCTGAACTGTCGAGGTAAATGAATAATTGCATATGTTAAACGATTAGCTATGACTATGGAAAATTATGTTGATGGATAATGCTTAACGACTAGCTGTATGGTGATTATGTATTTGGCGACGAAATGTATATTTGATAAGATGAATGAGCAGTTTGAATAAATCATAAATGTTTAACAAATGCTAGAGTTAGAAACTAGATGATGATTGTTGAGAACAGTGCTACTAATAAATTGTGGTGAGAAGTGTGTGTAGAAACAAGTGAGACGGTTCACTAACGGACACACAAAGGAACATGGAGGGTCGTAGAGTACAGGTAAATCACACACAGGGGAAGCGACGACGATGTCAACTTCCGACAGGAATACCACGCATGAGCAGATAAGCATTGATCCGCTTGCTCATGAGGAATGCGTGAGGACGTACGAGGTGGGCCACGACGGAGCTGGTCACGTACGAGTTGAGGGGCACGCAGTGAGAACGGACTCACTCCTCAGCGCCATTAGTCCCTAGATAGCATGTAGACGGAGGATGGATGGTAACGATTCCTAAAATCCCTACAAAAGTTCCCGCAAGTCAAAACGGAAAGATGGTGGCAGAAGGGCCCGACGATGCGGTACCCTGTCGAGAACGGAAAGAATGGATGCAAGGACCCAACGATGAGGTACCATGCCAAGGAATGGAAACCATGGATGACTGGATCCGACGGAGTGGTGCCATGTCAAGGAATTAAAATTAAGGAACTAGGAGCCCAACGGCGCGGCACCGTGATCCTAGTGAGTTTGATTGTTAGATTAAACTGCATAAAAACTTAGGAGAATAACTCTAGATTATTACTTAGCAAATGCATAACAATAGCTTAGACATTTGCACATGAATAGTTATTTTGTTAAGCATTTAAAATAATAGAAATTATTATTTAGGAGCAAAATAGATTAGACACCTAGTCAACTAAAAGCTAGGAGTTGATTAAAATATCTGGGGGACAAACTAGAGCAAACTTAGGGATGTAGGTGCACTTCCCAGAGAAACTGACACTTGGATGGGTGAGTGTTTTAATTAAATAATTAATTAAAAATATTTAATTATGCATGAAGCAACATGTGTCGCAGGAGATTTTCCTTTATAAGGAAGGATTAGGAAATGGGTAAAGGGCCCATAATTTGGATGATTGTCGTAATTTTCGAATGCCTCAAAGACTTGCTGCTATCTAAGGGTTTGGCCTAGAAATCTTGGTGGGAAGGGAAGCCCAAGCTGAATTTCTGAAATACTTGTGTGAGCTCTACGACCCAAAGCTCGGGGGAGGCCATGCGACTGAAAGCATGAGCCTATGGTTGGGTGGCGAAGCTAACGGTTGCTTCTCCTATGGTTAAACGAGCTTTGCTGGAGGGATCCTACGGAAGACGCAGACAACAATGGACCAGCTGGATCGGGTTGACAGGTTAAGGTTTGCTTATTTTTGTCAAGTTATCCACTCTTTTATTTTATTTTTCCAATAACTATAATGGCTAATTTGTTTGTATGAAGTTTTTAAAGTTTCAGGTTCAGTTCAAGGGGACCCTAAAGGAGGGGCCCTACAATACTTGTATCGATGATGAGGTTACATGTTCCGACGATGAGGTCGATGATGAGGCTACCTGTTCCGACGATGAGGTCAATGTGTGGTCCTTAGACTTTCACTAACTCGATGAGTGGATTGTTTCATCCTTGGAATTCGGTCCATGAATTGATCCGTAGACAGATGTGTCCAAGAAGTGGTCCCTAGTGGACGAGAGGGATTGTATCATCCCTGGAATTCAGTCTCAGAATTCATCATTTGACATATGTCTCTGAGAAGGGGTCCCTAGTGGATGAGAGTGATTTTATCATTCCCAGACTTTGGTCCCTGGATTGATCCGTAGACAGATGTCTCCGAGACGTTGTCCCTAGTGGACGAGAGGGATTGTATCATCCCCATACTTTGGTCCCTGAATTGATCCGTAGACAGATGTCTCCGAGAAGTGGTCCCTAGTAGACGTGAGGGATTGTATCATCCCCAAACTTCGGTCCCTGAATTGATCGGTAGACAAATATCTCCGAGAAATCATCCTTATTGGATGAGAGGAATTGTATCATCTCCAGACTTCGGTCCCTGAATTGATCCGTAGACAGATGTCTCTGAGAAGTGGTCCCTAGACTTTGTCTGAATTGACGAGTGGACTGCATCGTCCCTAGACATGATATGGTGTCTTAAATGGATAGGGATTGATCATCCCGTAAATAGATCATGTGTGTTGCAGGGTATGCTACTATGAGGCTGTTTATCGAGAGATCCAGATGATGATGTTGATTGGGAGATCTAGATGATTATGTTGATTGGGAGATCCACATGATGAGGTTGTTGATCGAGAGATCCATATGATACTGTTAATTGGGAGATCTAGATGATGAGGTCGTTGATCGAGAGATCTAGATGATGTTGTTGATCGAGAGATACAGACGATGAGGCTATTGATCGAGAGATCCATATTATGTTGTTGATCGGGAGGTCAAGACAATGAGGCCCTTGATTGGGAGATCCAGACGATGTGGTTGTTGATCAAGAGATCTAGATGATACTGGTTATCGGGAGATCGAGAGGATGAGTTTGTTGACTGAGAGATCCAAAGGATGTTGTTGATCGGGAGATCCAGACAATGATGTTGTTGTAGTTGTTCGAATGTTGCAGAAGATGAAGACTAAGAACTGAATATGTTGATGTTCCAGTATTGAATATCTTGAAGATGTTCCAGTAACTGTATGAGTTGTTGATGATGATTGAAGAAAGCTTCCAATGATTTATAGATGTATCATGTATCATGTTAGATGATGACTCCTTTCTCCTGCAGATGTTATTAGAATATCCTTCTCGTTAAGGGGGAATGTTAAAATATTGTAACTTCTAAATTAATATTCTATTTTTACCTTCTTATCCGGAGATGTTTCATTTCTCTGTCGGGACATTATTATTATATCCGGAGATGTTTATTCCTCCATCGGAATGTGGTAACTTTGGTTATTAGACTTCCCTAGTGGGGTCGGCCCAGAGTCAACTGTAATGGGGTGTTTAAGTCCCCTAGTGGGGTTGCCGAGTGAGCACTGGGTTATATCTGTTGGGGCCAACCTAGTTAGGTATTTCATTTAGTGAGAGCTAAAGTATAAATAGAGGATGCACGATCCTCATTTAACAAACTCACTTATTCATTCACTCACTTGTGAAACTCGCATAGGAGAGAGAGAGAGATATGGAAAGGAGGAGAAGGAGCTCTTGTTTGGGGATTACATCTTTGTACTTGTTGATCATCTATATTGAGGAAGCTCTACTAGGTTTTCTACCCCATGTAGGTTTCCCAGGATAAATTCTGTCTCTTGTGTTTATGTTGTGCTTGTTGTTCTTTCAATGATCCTGTGTATTCTATTGTTGTGAAATTGAATTATCATATTGAATGTTATTTTGCTTTGGTTCCTCTTTTCATAATAATAGTCTCTATATCGATCTCATTTTTACTAAGGTGTTTTCTTGTAATCTATGTGGTTCTAGTGTATTCATCCCATGGACTCCTTTTGTGAGTTAGTTTTTCTCTCTTTGATTGTACCCATTTAGATTTTGATTTTCTACAATCATACTAGCCATTATTAGTGTTTTTTCTTGTGGCACCCTAGTCGTTTTAGGTGATGAGTTCCCATTGGCCTTCTCTAGATTTTCAGATACTTTGTATCTTTCTCTACCGCCTAAATTTGGTTTCGTTTAGTCTTTACTGTGCTTTGAATGTTCTTGGGTGCCATCATTCGAAAGGCTTATTTTGGCCTATTTAGTACACCATTTCTAAGCTTCCTCTTTAGAATTCCTATGAGATTCCATTAGTAATATAATCTCTTTCTTGAAAGGCCATTGTGAGTTCGTCAAATGCCTCCTAATGTTGGCTTTGATCTCAACACTTTAACATCTAAACACACTAAAACAAGACAAACACAAGATCTTCAATCGCGTAAGAAAATTAATAAAATAAAAACTTCTACCACTAACCAGAGTCTAACTAGGTTAACATAACGATAATCCCAAGCCTATAGACTGTAATAAACTAAAATAAACAAGAAGCAATACTTCAACAAAATAAAATAAGATCACCAGTGAGTGTGCATTAAAGAAAATAACACAGACTAAATGAAAGAGCAAAATCTATCACCACGTGGACAAGATGGATAAATCAATCACTCACATAGTTAGGGTTCATCCACGGTCTAACTTAATCAGTTTTATTAGATAAACATATCAAATCAAACACACAAAATCTACATATACTAAGTTTTAGGTTTAACATAGAATTTTTTTTTTGGATTTTTAGTTACAAAAATCAATAATAAGGAATAAAAATTGCCACATAGCACTTAAAAAAAAACCATATTAAATGTTTGTTTTTTTTTTTCGTATTTTAAAAATAAAACCACAGTATTGTGGATTTATGTCCCATCTATAACCTCTTTACCATTAAGTATATGAAATGAATAAAATTTAAAAATTTTGAAATAAAAAATATTGATAATTTGTTTTTTGAAAACATCAAAAAGAATTTTATAAAATAAAATTTAATTGTACCGAGTGAAACGAGGTGCTCTATAGCCCAGTATGGGGGAGATGTTGTAACGTGTGTGCATATAACGCACGAGTATGAGGGAGATGTTCTAACGTTAGAAGAGTAAAACGTAATAAATTATATTATGTCGGACATTAATAAATTGATGTAAGCTCATAAAATAAAAAGTTAATGAAAGTATTTAAAAAAAGTCCACATTGGCTCATAAAATAAAATATTATGAAAAGTAATTAAAATATTGATATTCGTTTATAAAATAAAAACTTAAACCCGGGTCTATCAATCAAAAGATATCAAATTTCTTGAGTTGAAATTTAAAAAAAGAAATACACCTCAAGAAATTGGATCCCTCTCTGTGCTTCATAGATACGATTTTAAGATGGGTCTACGTTGGTTAATGTAAAGTGAAAGACTTTTACGGTCAACATTGTAAAATGCTAATATTTTAATATTATGAAAAGTAAATCCCTTCATATGCTGTAACTTTAATCACTTTGACCAGTTCCTCATTTATTAAAATTAGTTATGTTTTAATATTATGAAAAGTAAATCCCTTCATATGCTGTAACTTTAATCACTTTGACCAGTTCCTCATTTATTAGAATTAGTTATGTTTGACTAACCTACTTGTGTCATTTATTAAAATTAGTTATATTTCACTAGCCCTCCTTTTTTTCATTTATTAAAATTTTTATATTTCATTTGCCATCCTTGTGTGATCAAGGGCGTTAAGACTCAACATTGTGGAAATCGGCCCCTTTGTGAGTCCCAACAACACAAACGCTCTGTATGTACAGTTATTTGATATTACTGGTCAGCAGCCCACTATGCGGATAGACACGAGTGCAAATTAGTGCAAAAGGGTTTTCCTAGGGTTTAGTTAGTTAGGGGCCGTGTAGAGATTTTGAAATCGAATAAGGTGCATGAATTCCAAAACTTTCGTGGCAGGCACGACATTCTGTCATAAATTCCTTTATGGTTTCACATCCTCAAACGCTTCAGGTAAAGATTGGATCAACGCCGATTTGCCTACCTGTCCAATTTCCATTCGTTCTCGGTTCGGCAGCCAAAAGGTGGCAAAAGTTGAGGGAACTTGATCTCAATGCATTCTACCTATAAAAATTCTAACCCTCTCGATGTGGAAATCAGATTGTATTGATTTTCTGATCAGATCATTTCAGTAGCTAGCATTGTCTATTTTTCATTTCCGTTGTCATTGTAACGCCAGGCCGATCCGTATGGCTGGGTTGTCGAGGGAGAGGGTCTGCGAAACCGGTAATGCCGAGGCCGAGTCTCTTTCGAGTCTGCGCGGAAGAAACAGTGTGGCCAATCTGAATAGTTCACAACACATTGACAAGGGTTTATTGCCTGACGGGAAGGAATGCCTTTTGGCTGAAGGTAAGCCATAATATTTTGTTTTAATGTGCATTCGTTCACAGCAGTTTTTTAAATGTCTTAACATATCTATTAACTAGGGTTGAGAGTAGTTTTTTAAATGTCTTAACATATCTACTAACTAGGGTTGAGAGGGATTAAAAATTTCTACAGATTCTACTTTGAATCCCTCCATATCATTGCGCAGTAGTAGTGCATACCTGGATTGTAAGAAGCATAACGCCTGCACTGCCCATATAATATGTAAGTTCCATCTCACCATATTATTTAGAGGCACGCGAGTGAACATCACATGTGTCAACAACTAAAATGAATCAACTTCCTCTCATATTTTATGACGCCCCGCTAGCTAATAAGACCTGAAATTTGCATGGAAAGTTAAATACCTGTAAGGCACAGAATTAAAATCCCGCGACTAATAGTTAACGCTTGCACTTGTGGCCACTGATGTTCTGTCTATTGGCGTAGTTTCTTTGAACGGAGAAAGCATGACTAATTATTTAACCTTACTCTAGAAATGATCTCATAACGCTCAAATAGGTCAAGGAGCGGCCGATAAGATTTGTGTGGTACAGCAAGTCCATTCACAAAAGCCTACAAAAACGTATTCAAATTTTCACAGTAACTGTACCTATGATTCCATGTTAACAAATACCTATGGTTCCATGTTAACAAAGACAATAAGGTGAGTACGTTAATGAAAACGCATCTCACGCGATTCAATATTAATGAGAATGGGATGCTTCTTGATAGAGTAGGAACAGGCCAAAAATACCCAGAACTACTCTCTATCACTTCCATTCACTGAAATATAGATTTATATACACTGTGAACTCTCTCCATCATTAGAGAGGTCTAGAAACGTCTATCGGTTTGGCTTCTCGGTGAAGCTAGAAGTTACATCAATATTTGGTGAAGTACGTCAATAAGCTCAGTTTTTAGTTTTATTGAGATTTTTATTCAATATTTTTAGTTTTATTCAGTAATTGAAAATGAAACTGTAATTCAATAAATAGATAAGCTCAATGTAGAAGAAGTTCGTTTCCTTTGCATTCAATATTTTATTATTACTTTTTGACATTCCTTGCTAATGCAGCCCACAACCATCATTGTGGGCATCTGTTACGGTCACTACCCCAGAAGAGAATGACATGATGTGCAAAAAAGAATAAAATATTTTTTTTTTTAGTGAGCATCTAAACTCTGATTGTTTATTTCTCATGGGAAGAGAGCGAGCACCCCATATGTGATCGTTTTTTTCTCATGACTTGTTGTCTTACTGGTATAAGATTATTCCATAGTAGGGTAATTCCATGGTGTCGGTTTTTCAGAGATGAGTACGATACAATCAACTTATTATATAATATTATGGATAACAATGTCAATATTATTTTTGTCTTCTCCGGGATTTCTTGCGAGAAAGATTTATGAATTGCGATAGGGCGGGAGTTATCCCGATAAACTCCTTAATCCATTACTGCCGTCCGGTTTATGTATTAATCAGTGGCTAGAACCTTGTCCGGCGAGATTGGCTTCCTATTCAATGGAGCTAGTCGAGGTATTTAATATCACCGATCAGCCATAGAGTATCCGAGCTACAAGTTAAGAATGCGCCCATTAGTTCATAAGTGGGCTTAATGTAGTTGTTTAGGGTTTGAAAATTTGCGCCCTTGTAATACTGTGTATGAGAGGCACCCATGCCTCTTCCGAACGTGTGGATCCTTTTTCCCCGAATTACCATCACTCTGTACATGCAGTATGGCACCCTGATGTAGGATATGATATTGCATTTCTGGCTTTTCATCTTATGCCCTCTTCATAGTAGTTCCATGTACGAGTAAACTCTCGCACCCATTCAATGATCACAAGCACCTCTACTCTGGAGAAATTAGAATATATCCCCGAGCATTGTTAGATTGCAAGGTTTTAGAGGTCTAAACCTCTCCAGCAAACTTAGAGTTTTAGTTGAGTGCTCACTCAAGTTTGCTCATTGTCATTCTAAGTACTGTTTACGAACTCGTCTTTCCATTCCACTTTCAGAGTATCTTTCTGATTCATATCGTTTATAATGTGCATGAGCAACGTGATGTGTAACTTTCTGATTCATAGTCTTTTCAAAGGGTGTCTTGCGTCATATCCCTCCCAGCGCAAAGAAGCAGTTATGAGCACGAGAGGTAGGGAAAGAAAGACCAAATATAGAGGCATCAGAGAGAACCGACCAGGCAGATGGGCTGCAGAAATTAGAGATCGTGAAAAAGGGAAGTACATATGGCTTGGTACATATGATACGCCAGAGGAAGCTGCCAGAGCCTTCGATGCAGCAGCTAGGAAGATGAGAGGACGGAAAGCAAAACTTAATTTTCCTCATTACTTGCCACCTCCAAAGAGGAAGAAGGTGGAAAAGAAGCCCCCACATGATAGTAGCCACCTTCCACACGATGACAACGTCCAAATTCTTATGCCACCTTCTCATCAGGATGCCTCTCAAGTTCAGCCCCCTCAGAAGACCCTCAGAACATCAACTGTACTCAGCCGACTATTCCGGGCAATGGAGCTAATTCCATGGATGCGTCAACACAACTGATGGGTATTTCTAAGTGCCCAGTCATCAGGATGGTAACTCATTGCTTGATGGCAATGTTATAAGCTGCTTCAGCTTCCTTGAGAGTGGCACTAGCAGAGATGATTCAACTGGATGTGTTGATGTCAACAGAACTTGATTTCTTGATATACCTATTTCACTACAAGAAAAATGGCATTTTAGCCTCACATTAGCACCACTATTTGTAAAGGATTTGAGAAATCCTCAATTTTCAAATTGTGATGCAAAAGTGGTGATAATGTGAGGATACGCAAGTGGTGCTAAAATTTATGGTGCAAAAGTGGTGTTTGTAAAAAAATTGATTTTGGTGTTAAATGAATATGTGGCATTCCATGGTGTATGGTGCAAACCACCAAAATCAATCCTAGGTGGATTGAGATTTTGTGTTGCGAAACCCCAAAACCAATCCAACATGGATTGATCCTTTCTGGTGCAAAACACCAAAATTATTATTATTATTTAATATACACAAACTTGTATATGGTGCAAAGCATCATAAAATAATAAATGATGCAAAAAAATATAAATCACCTAATTAATATATATAATATATATATATATATGGTGCAAAGCACCATAAAATTTTAAATTGAACAAATATAACTCACATATATATATATATATATGTATAGAGCAAGATTGATTATAAGTTGGTTATTTAGTACTAGTATTAGTATTAGTATTAGTATTATTTTACAAGTGTATTAAGTGCAAATCATCTTAAAGTAACAAATAGGAAAAAAAAAAGTACATCCATGCGATATTTAGCAAAGTTGTGCTTTTATAGAAAATTTATTATTAATGTTATATATGATTTAATGTGAATAGCAATTGTCATCCATAAAAATATATACATATAAAACAATTATATCAATTTTTTTTATTAAGAATTTCACTTCACTTATGATAAGAAAATATACATTTATTTTTATGGGCTTCATAACAAAATCGAAATATAATTATTAAAACATGTTTATATTAATTCTTTAATAAATATATTGATCATATTAACATAATGATATTAATATCACAAAATAATTTTACATAAAGTTATTCATTTTAATTTACAATAATCAAAATTTAATAATTCACTAGAATTAATATACAAAAGAAAAATCATAATGTACTATAAGCTATTCATGCTTATCCCTATAAGTTATTCATGCTTATCGTTGAGAATTTGTTTTCTTTATAAAAATATACAAGATGGAAAATTAATAATTAATTTTTCATAGTTTATTATATGGTTTATATTGAGAGAATACATCTTACAAATATGAAAATATGTTATTTTTTCAAAATTCTAGAAAATTAAAATGAATTAATATAATTGTAATTTCCACAAAATCACTAGTTTAACATGCAAAATATTTTTTTTCTAAACTACAAAACAATATTTAAATACAAGTTAAATGTTGTGATGTTAAAAGCAAAAATTCGTTTTAACTCAAAATTTAGTTAATTTTTATATATAAAATAAAAACATAAATTAATATATAACCACTAAAACAATAAAATAATTAAATCATAATTTATGAATAATTAAGTTATAAAAACAAATATAATTATAATACTCACTTGAAAAGAAAAAAATTACATAGTGATCTTGCCTATATTAAATAGAAACAAAAAGAACCTGAACTACACAAGAATATCATAAATAAAAATTTAAATTGCGTCTATGTAGTTGTTAGAGATTGGTCCTGCATATATTAAACTGAGAAAAAATCCTTAACCACACAACGACATGATATATTCATATATATATGTAGAATTAAATTGTATCAACAAACAAATCCCATCCATCCAAGGTTTGCACAGATCTTGCCGCAGGCCCAAAAAGCAAACTTGAAAAACAAATGGTCATAGGAAAGCTTTCTGAAAAATCCACTAAAAAAGAGGACCGCTAGCGTTATAATTTTAAATTATGAAATAAAAACTTAATCAAATAAAAACAATGAATTTATAACCCGACAGCTTCCAATGTCTTAGAAATGTCTTAAGAGCATCTTCGCGTGTCTTCAGCACCTGTGGAGATTGGCTCATGTGACCCACAAAGGTTTAAACTCGGGGTTTCATCAACGGGAAATGGGTTTTGAGTCCGTTCAATTCTTGATCAACCCGAATCGCATTCCAAACGCAATATCTGATAGAGGACTGCAGGCGCACATGAGTGAACTGAGGCTCACCTGAAGGGCACAATAACAATTCAAATGAGATAAACAGAATAGGGAAAAACCTCGATCTTTAACCTCATAATAAATCTCAGAAAATCTGATTTTATTTTTCAGAAAATCCATTTTTCTAATAACTTGAGAAAAGAACAGGGATTACTCACAGATCCAGAAAAACACTATTCTGAACGATTGAAACTAAACTACCTCAGCGTTTTGGATTAGCTGCTCAACTCTGACATCCTCATGTTGCAATCTTAAAAGAGAGGAAATTGTTCTCTAGCTTGAAAAATTAAAGGAATTTAAAAAAAAAGGAAATTGTTATTGACAGAGAATATGCAATGAAAAGGAAATGAAATCTTTAAAAAATAAGAAATTTTCATTAATTTTTTGGGGTTTCTTTTAATCTTGATTTTCATGCTATAGCACCAATCAAATTTCAAATAAATTCATATAAGAATTAAAATAAATAGAAAAAATAATAAAAATAAGTAGAAATTATAGTTGCACTATAGATATGCTAAAACTTAAATGCCATGCCATCAAAATAATTGATAGAACAGATTGTAATGGACGCCGGAAAAAAGAAACAGGGGATGATCTGCCTCGCCTGGATTGCAGATCCTTCACCGGAGAAAATGGATTACGTATAGGCTTCATCCCATGCCCATGCCCATGCCCATAATACCCCTCAATGACCCAAAAAGACTACCGGAACCAAACAATTGTTGCTCGAAGGGCCCAACAAACCCCAGAATGGACGCTGGAAAAAAGAAACAGGGGATGATCTGCCTTGCCTGGACTGCAGACCCGCCGCTGGAGAAGAGCCACCCTCGCCTGGACTACAGATCCGCTTCAGAGAATCGCCAGAATTGCAGTGATCCTCTGCCGTCACAAAAAGCTAAGGGTGAAGTCCTTCGCCATTCTCATGGGAGAACAAAGGGTGGTTAGGTTTAACCTAGCCGCCTGCACAAGGATCACAAGTGACTTTCAAAACTCAGAAGAGCATTCACCTCTCAATCTCAAAATGCACTATTCATCAATCTATAATCTACAATATATACACAAATCTGAATCCAAATCGCTCTATCAGTCACACCTCCATAGCATTCTTCTTCCGCGGATTACAATAAGCTTATTCTGTGGGAAATAGAGAGAAAATGAGATTTGAGAAATAGAGGGAAAATGAGGTTTGAGCGGGAAATGAGGTTTATTTGACTTTTTAAATGTTTTTAATCATAGTATTAATAAATAATTTTAATAATTATTTTATTAATAAACAATTTTACTAACTATTTTAATGAATTTTTTTTATTTTTTTTAAATAAATGGAAATTAAAATTTCTATTTCTATTTCCATTTCATGATAATAAACATTTTCTTAAAGTTTCCAAAACATTTATTAACTATTTTAAAAAATTGTATAATTTTTTAATCTTGGAAAAACCAAAATTCCAACATATAAAAAAATGGATAATTATAATTTAAGAAATAAAAAACATTAAATTATTTAATATTAAAAACTTTAACATTTTAATAAAAAAAATATAACAAATATACCTTCTAAACAATTTGTTGAATGCATAGATAACCATACTCTTCTTCAATAATGACATTATTTTATTTTCATATCATGAAGTAAGTAAAAAATATCATGAAGTATTTTAGTTTTGACTATATATTAACATATCCATCATTAATATTAATATTTATTTTTATATTAATATATTAAAAAAATGTATAATTGAAAATGTGTTTTAAACAATGATTTAAATAATGAGTAATCAAACTAATCTAAAATGCTTTCTATTTTTGTTTTTTTTTTTGTATAATTGGAAGTAGTTATGAGAGAATGGAAATAAATATGATCCAAGATATCTTTTATCCCAAAAAAGGTGAGATAGGATCTCAAAGATTGATCTATTTGGTTTTTAAATTTTAGAAATTAATTAAGTTATTCTAATTATAACAACTCAGTTGTGGATTCTTCAAGTGCCACTAGCATGGTTGGTATTCGAGGGGTTTTTTTTGTTAGGAGGCCCAAGGTTTGAAACTTGGCGATAGTGGGAGGAGACGCCAAAAAGATCTAGCCATACTAAGAGTTGGTGTGGCCTAGGCCGAGTGTGATCCTCGAGTGATTTTGACGGCTTACATGCCCCTAGATCACGGTTTATTAGACCACAAGCCACACCTGTAGGTTACAGAGATTCGTGCAAAGAAAAAATACTTAATCGTGAATTCATCATACTTAGTGAGGGATCAAATCTCTTAGGTGCATTGTGTCCTCAAGTTTTTACAATGTCAAAAATGGTTGGACCTTAGGTGATTTGATCCCTCTTGAGGAATGATACATCTAGAGTTCAGATGGAACTACGTTTGCTTTTCAAAAATCTAGATCTATTAAGGACCAAGAAGAATCAAAACAAGGCTAAAGTACAAATCTATCAATGCTTACAATATGAAGATTAAGAGGGATATATTTTATTTTATTTTATTATTATTCGCGATAAACCTTGATGCACTCATTAGTCAATGCAAGGAACATAACTGTAAATGAGGGAAGTGGATCTTCAAACAAAATCTATGTGTGCATACATGGTGGATATGTGGTAGTTATTTGGTAGTCCCATCGTTCCATGATAATAATATTAGATTTCATAGATTTTTTCTGCAACCATTCATGAGAACAAGTTCCCACCAAAATATAGTGTAGAGGAGGAAAATAGATTCACATATGAGTGTCTATGTAACCATGTATTGTACACAAAAATGGTGGTTGGTTACTCTTATAATAGAGTTGTACCACCATGTAAGTGAACCATTAATCAATTCAAGTGTGTAATCCTAACATTCTTAATTAAGATAATGCCATGGGGTGAAATGTGCAGCCTAAATATGCGTCTACATATTCTCATGAGCCTGACATACATTTATCATCATTAAGAATTGATTGATTGCGTGTTTGTAATTATAGAAAAATGGAAGACCCCCATTAAATTCGCCCTAGAATTAGTAACGAGGTTCCATTAAAATCAAATAAAGAGAATCTCTTGTTTTTCAGCTTGTCAAATGAGTTGCATGGAGTATGTAGATAAGATAACTCACCTTGAAAGAGTGATGAATGGACAATGGTTGATGTTTCCTCCTCCTCTACCACCATCATGAATAAAAAAACATTATCTCCAATTCATTATAGACTTTATGATGTCCTTACCTAAAATTGCTTCTTATTTCCATTTTGAATGCTAGTCCTCCATTTACTCTATCATTGCGTTATCCAACAAACTTTCTCATCCCAAATTTTTTAGAATGTAGATGCATATTTGAACTGAAAATATCAATATTAAAGATTCAAAATTTTCACTTTTTCCTTATTACATTCCCTGCAGTTTTACTTGTGAGAAAAATTTAAAGAATCTCTACTTAAATTGGATGATTTTAGGATTTTCCTTGTGTTATGATCCTATGAAATTCATATAGTTCGATTCCTCCTTGAACCATGTGCATAGCCTTGAGGCCCATAACTAGTTTTGACAATCGTTTAATGGCATCGATCTTCCCACTCATAGATTAGGGATACTATCAATATATCATGTCTAGTGCTTTGAGCCATCATTTACAGCCTTAGATTCTTAGAATATTCTTTTATAGCTTGCACCTTAAGTACTCTTCTCTAACCATGTCTAGGACCTTGAGACCCTAACAAATCCCTAATGATGCACATATTAGCACTCTAAGTTACACATATCATTGGGAGGTCGTATATGATACTTTTAGGTGTTAATCATGGCCTTGAGATCCTAAAACATTCCGTTATGGACTAAGGGCTGAGTTTCCTACCCCAACCATGTCTAGAGCCTTGAGATCCATACCTAGTTCAAAACCATAATAGTGACACCAATATCACTACTTGTAGGTGAAGAATAACCCCAAGAAATCATGCATGATGGTTTTAGGTATCATGTTTGGGCCTAGATGCCCATAATATTTCTTTAGGGTCTAAGGATTTGGTTTCCTCTCTCAACCATGTTGAGGCTTGTTAACACCTAGTCATGATTGCACTACTAGAGGGTTAATGTCCAAGAAGACTCCATCAAGATGGTTATATTGTATGTTGATCCAGATATACACATTAATAAGAGTTATTTCCAAAGCACTTAACATAGTCTAGGTCTATTATTTCTAGCAGTTATTTTTTCCAAGAAACTAAGATAGGGGGGCATGCGACATTGATATTCATGCATTCATACCTCTTATATATAGACCCCCGATACCCTTGTCATACTTCTATTCACACTCAAACCTTATATACTTACTTATGTACAAGTTGTGGAAATCTATTAGTGTCACAAGGCTAAAAAAAGGAATACATTGAAAATGCATAAACCTTGCATGAATTTGGCCATTGGGGTTGAGGTTAAATTAAACAAAGTATTACAAATGGGTGAGAAAACCCTTGTTAGTAGATCTTGTGAAAAGAGAATAGGTGGATCCCATCATTGGGCTACTTTACTCACAAGTGGGAAGAGGTGGGCTTGATCAACATAGCCTAGTTGGCGCTAAATGCTCTACCTAGAGAAACACTTGGGTCGGGGAGGCTTAGGTAGTAAAAATATTAGACATTTCTCATTTTTAATCTATTTGGATACCCTTCTAAATTCATAAGTAGGGATTTGAGGCATTTTTCATGGATTTAGATGCCTCAATGATTTCTTTAGGGCTAAAGGCATGGTATTCTTCCCTAGGAAGACATTACCAAGGACCTAGAATAGGTAAATATTATGCAAAGGCACCTAATGGCACATATATATCATCAATTATAGGCCAATGATACCCTTGGGACCCCATGTTTTGTTGGTGGAGACTTTCTTAGCCTTGAATGGTTGGTTGGAAGATTCCTTTAGGGCTTGAGGTTTAGGTCTCCTCCATTGACCATAACCAAGGCCTCAAGACCATAAGACCTAGATATATGTAACCATGAATATCATGCATGATTCTTTGAGGCATTGTTCAAAGATATGGATTCCTCAATGGTTTCTCTAGGGCCAAAGACATGGTCTTCTCTCGTATAATGTCATTCCCAAGGTCTCGAGACACTTACATAATTCTAAAAACCACCTAATGGTGCCAATATTCTCAATGATTGACCAATGATACCCTGATTCCATGTGTGGTTGATGGAGGCAACCTACTTAAACCTATATGGCCATAATATTCTTTTAGAGCTAGAGGTTCAAGTCTCCTCCATTGACCATATCCAAGGCCCAAGGGCCAGAAGAACTAGATACGTAATGTCATAGATACTACTGCAAAGTCATGCATATTGATTCAAGGAAGTGTTCATGGCTATGGATTCATCAACAATTTCTTTAGGGCCAAAGGCATGGTATTCTTCTTTGGAAGACCATTCCCAAGGCCTTGAGATACCTACATACTTCTCAAAAGCACCTAATGTCACTAACATCCTCAATCATAGGCCAATGATACACTCAGAATGCTATGTGTGGTTAGTGGAAGCAACTTCCTTATCCTTGGATGGCTAGAAGATTCCTTTAGGGATCGAGGTTTAGGTTGTCTTTTCTAACCATGTCCAACACCCCAAGGTCAAAAACCTAGATATATAGTGCCATGTATACCCCTACAAAGTCATGCATGGTGCCTTGAGTCATTGTGCATGGCTATGAATGCCTCAATAATTCTTTTAGGTACAAACACATGGTATTCTTCCCTAGAGGATCATTCCCAAGGCCCTGATACACTTATATACTACTCAACACCAGTTAATGGAATTGACATCCTCAATCTTAATCCAATGATACCCTTAGGAGGCCATGTGTGGTTGGTGGAGGAAACATTCTTAGCCCTGGATGGATAGAAGATTCCTTTGGGGCTTGAGTTTCAAGTCTCTTCACTTTACCATGTCCAATGCCCCAATTAACCAAGCTTAGATGCATAGGGACATGGATACCTTTTGAAGTCATGTGTGATGCTTTACGGAATTATTAATAGGTTTGGATGCCTAAATGGTTTTTTTAGGGCCAAATCCATGGTATTCTTCCATGGAATGTCATTCCCAAGGCATTGAGACACATACATATTGCTCAAAACCACCTAATGGTACTTGCATCTCCAATCATAGGATAATGTCCTATCCTTAGGAGGCCATGTGTGGTTGGTGGAGGAAACTTTCTTAGCCACAGATATCTAGAATATTCCGTTAGGTCCCTAAGTTCAGGTTTCCTCTATTGACCATGTTGAAGTTTCCAAGGCCATAGAACCTAGCTACACAGTAACTTGGATACCCCTATGAATTCATTTATGGCATTGTTCATGACTCTAGACGCCTAAATTATTTCTTTAGGGCTAAAGGCATGGTATTTTTCCCTATAGCATCATTCTGAAGACCCTCAGACACATACATACTTCTAAAAACCACCTAATAGCATCGACATCCTCAATCATAAGTTAATGATACCCTAAGAAGGCCATGTATGGTTGTTATAGGAAACCTTCTTAGCGCTCGATGGCTAAATTTTCTCTTTATGGCCTAATATTTAGGTCTCATCCCATGACCATGTTGATGCTCACATGTCCCCAATAGTTGGATACATAGTGCCACGTTTACCCCTACAAATTCATGCGTGATGATTTGAATATTGTTTCATGGCCCTCTTAATGCCTCAATTGTTTCTTTAGCGCCCAAGGCATGGTATTTTTCCTTATAATGGAATTCCCAAGGCCTTAAGACACAACGCATTTTTTAAAACCACCTAATGGCACCGATATAATCAGTCATATACCAATGAAACCCTAAGGAGGCCATGTGTGGTTGGTGTAGGAAACATTTTTAGCCTTGGATGGATAGAAAATTTCTTTAGGGCCCAAGGTTTAGGTCTCTTCCATTGACCATGTCCAAGACACTAAGGCCACATGACCTAGATACATAGCACTATATATATGGTTGCAAAGTTATGCATGGTGATTTGAGACATTATTCTGGATCTACATGCCTCAATGGTTTTTTTAGGGAAACATTTGTGGTCTTATTTCCTAGAGAATCATTTCCAAATCCCTAAGACACATACACTCTGCTCAAAACCACCTAAAATCATTAATATCTTCAATCATAGGCCAATGATACCTCAAGAGGCCATGTGTGGTTGGTGGAGGCAATATTCCTAGCCTTGGATGGTTAAAAAATTATTTTTGGTCCAAAGGTTCAAGTCTCTTCCCCCTACTGTGTCCAAGGCCCCAAGGCCCTAAGGCATGGATGTACATTGTGCCATGAATATCTCTACGAGGTCATGCATGGTGCTTAGAGGCATTTCTCATGCCTCTGGATGCCTTAATGGTTTCTTTAGGGACAAAGGAATGGACTTATTCCCTAGAACATTATTCTGAAGGAATTGAGACACCTAGATACTACTAAAAAACATTTGATGGAATTAAAATTCTCAATCATACCAAACTGATACCCTCAGGAGGCCATGTGTGATTGTTTGAGGCTATTGGATCATCCCTATATAGACAAAATATTCCTTTATGGATTTAGGTTTAGGTCTCCTCCCTTTTCCATGTCCATGGCCCCAAGTCCCCAAGACTTGGATACATGGTACCATGGGTACCCCTATGAAGTCATATGTGGTGCTTTGAGGCATTATTCATGGCTTTGGATGCTTCAATGGTTTATTTAATTCCAAAGGCACAATATTCTTCCATCTAACATCATTCTCAAGGCCTTAAGACACATACATACTACTCAAAAACACCTAAAGGTACTGGCATACTCAATCATAGGCCAATGATACCCTTAGGAAGCTATTTGTGGTTGGTGTAGGGATCATTCTTATCCCTCAATGGCTAGAAGCTTCCTTTAAGGCCCAGGTTCCAGGTATCCTCCACTAACCATTTGAAAGCCCTAAGGCCTCAAGACATAGATACATAGCACCATGGAAACCCTTATGAAGTCATGCGTTGTGCTTCACGGCATTGTTCACGGATTTGGATGCCTCAATGATTTCCTTAGGTTCAAAGACGCGGTCTTCTTCCCTAAAACATCATTCCCAAGGTCTTGAGACATGCACATATTGCTCAAAACCACTTAATGGCACCAACATCCTCAATCATAGGCTAATGATAGTATCAGGAGGCCATGTGTGTTCGGTGGAGGAAAACTTCTTAGCTTTGGATTCCTAGAAGATTCCTTTAGGTCCCAAGATTTAGATATATTGCATTGATCATGTCCAAGGCCCTAAGGATACAATACCTACACACATAGCTCCATGGACTCCTTTGAAGTCATGAACCATTTTGCTTCGAGGCATTGTTCATGGATACATATTCTTCAATGTATTCTTTAGGGTCAAAGACATGGTCTTCATCTCTAGATTGCCAGTCCCAATTTCCTAGGAAACATACATAAGGATATTTATTTATTCTTGTGACTCCATTCAAGGACTAAATATCCATCACACTATGCAAAAACCCTTTATTGTGCCCATATCTAACTTTTATCACAAATATCCATTTTAAAGGGTTTATTTATGATGGTTCATGGAATCAATCATTTCCCATTACCTCAATAATATTATGTTAGGATATAATTCCCTCAATTTCTTCCCCAACCATGGTCCAATGACCATCCTTGGTGCACAAAAATGAATATTGCCACCCATATCCCACTTAAGGATAATGATCTCCTACAAAATGCATGATATCCTATGCGATAGTTTGAGTCATTGCTCTTAGCCCGAGATGCATAAAACCTTCCTTTAGGGCCTAAGTCTCGTGGTTCCTCCAATAACTATCCAAGGTTCTAAGATCCATACCTAGTGTAACTTATAGAAACACTCAAATACCAACGGTAATGTTGGGAGTTCATGGGTGTGTTTCAAAGCTTCCCTTACGAACTAAGACCCATGTTTCCTCTTATGGAATTATACAAAACCATGAGACCCATATATAATAGGATAAACCTCGTAATGGCATTGATGTCCTCATTTAGGGAAAATAATACCCCCAACAAGTCATGTGTAGTGGTTCGAGGTGTTTATTTTTTCCTTGGATGCCAAATATATTTTATTGGGGAATAACTCTTAGGTTTCCCCCCTCAAACATGTCAAGGGCCTTGAAACCCATATATGGTGGTTAAAACCTCTTAGTAACATTGATACCCCCAATATTTTCACAAGAATACCCTTAAGAGGTATTATGTAGTGTTTCAAGGTATACTTGTTAATCTAATATTCCTAGAGGTTTCCTCTAATGTCGAAGGTCTTGGTTTCCTCCTCTAATCATGTATATGCCCAAAAGACATATACTAGTTTTATTTCCTCTGGTTCTCCCCTATATCCGTATTATAAGGCCATAGATCCTCTCAAAACATCATTTGTGTTGGCTTGGCACATTATTATTATCCCTATATGCCTAGAAGCTTCATTTATCCCAGCACCTAGATTTATTCTCTTAATTAGTTTAAGGGCCACAAGGTCTCTCATTATTGATCAAAACCTTATAATGACATCAATTCCCACACATAGAGTCTAAAATACTCTTAAAAGTACATGTGTGATGACCATATTTCTTGGTCCTAGATTCCTAAAACCTTCTTTTAGATCCGAAGGTAAAGGTCTCCTCCCTCAATCATGTCTAAGGATTTGAGACACATGCCTTCTACTCAAATCCTAATAATGATATTAATATCCATCAATAAATTTAATAAGAGCAATAAAAATATACCCAATGAAATAATCAAATTTCAAATCAAATCAATTTTATTACTATTTTATAATAGTAATAAATTAAGAATGGTTGTCTTTATTTATTTGTCAATATTAAGAATGAATCCTAGGTATTTATTTAATAATATTAAAAATAAATAATTGAATCGAGTTATTTACAAAATAATTATTTGTGAACTTGATGTTTTTGTGGTGCGAAGCCTCAAAAATTAATCATGTGAATTTATTTGTTTAAATAGTATACTCATAAATTATTAAATTTGTTATGACTTTAGTGTAAAACCTCATAAATTAGTCTTAAGCATTTATTTGAATGAAAAAATTGAATTAAGTTATGTACAAAATAGTTATTTGTGAAGTTGTTATGTTTAGGTGTGAATCATCATAATTAAATCATCTATGATTAAAAAACTATACTCGTGTCAATTCCTACAAGTAGAGGTTAATAATACTCTTAGGAAGGAGTGTGATGACTTTTGAAGTGTTTTTCTCATTCCCAGATTCCAAAAAACTTTAGGGGCGAGGGTAGAGTTTTTCTCCCTTATAGTGTCCATGGATCCCTTATGCTAAAAACCTAATAATAATACTAATTTCCATCATAAAATTTAATAAGATCGATAAAAATATTCTCAATTGAATAATCAAATTGGAATTCAAATCATTTTTATTACAACTTTGTAAGATTAATAAATTAAAAAAAGTTGTTTTTTATTATTTGTAAATATTAAGAATCATAGGTATCTATTTGTTTAAATAGTATTAAAAATGAATATTTGAATTTGGTTATTTACAAAATAATTATTTGTAAACTTCTTGTGATTGTGGTGCAAAGTCTCATAAATGAATAATGTGAATTTATTTGTTAAAATAGTATACAAAAATAATCGAATTTGTTGTAATTGTGGTGCAAAAAATCATAAATTAATCTTGAAAATAAAAAATTTGAATTAAGTTATATGCAAAATCATTATTTGCGAATTTTTTGTGTTTATGGTGCATATCCTCATAATTAAATCCTACTTGTACATGTCCATGTGGAAAATACTAACTTAGCACCACTTTATGGTGCTTGCCAACAATGCATTTCTCTTAACATAGATGAGTAAAAAACTCAATTTTCAATAATATTAATAAACAATAACACCATCTTAGCACCACAAAATATAAGTGGAGCTAATATCACCACCTTAACACCACAACATGTAAGTGGTGCTAATTCCAACACCCTAACACCACAAAATTATAATTGGTGCTAATATCACCATTTTAACACCACAAAATATAAATGGTGCTAACTTCTGGTGCTAAAAGATGGATTTTCTTGTTGTGTTTGTATATATCTAACAAGGAAGCGTTCAGTTGTTTTCTAGTTACATTTTAAGATTGGAGTTTCCGGGTGCTGATTTTGTGCCTGTTTCAGTCAGTTGGATGAAAATGTTATTTGGAGGCATCTTTGTGAGCCTTGCAGGACAAGGTTTTATTGGTTTTTTCTACGTCTGAGATCACCTTTGAAATAGAAGTCAATCTCCCGTCTTTCCTTCTCTCTTTCGAAATTTTGAATAAAAAATTTACATTTTTGTCTTTCCAAAATAAAAATGCTTGCAAAAAATATCACTGTATATTTCAATAAAGTATTTTGTCATTAACTTGATCAGCTTGAAAATATTGCGTGGTTGTTATCATTGGAGAACGAAATTCAGGTTCTATTTATCAGTTGCACCCTGTTGAAAAAGATGTTGTGCTTCACTTTCATATCTACTGGTTTTCCACCTTATATATCTACTCGTTTTTCACCTTATATATCTACTCGTTTTCCATAAGGAGATATTTTAGAGATTTTGGATGCATTGCTTTTTTCTTTAGTAAGTGTTCCAATGCGCACAACATATGCGCACAACATTTACTTAATGACTTTACAAGCCACAAATGGCTAAAGAATTCTTTTGAAATTGTTTAAGATGTTGTTAAAAGAGTGATTAATTAATTATAAGCATTGTAGATGTAGTCTTTGTATATTTGGGCATGTTTATCCTTCAGAATTTTTTCACATTGGAGAGTAATCTGGTCAATGTAGATGTAGTTTTGTGAGAAAAATATTAACTAGCTAAATTATTATTAGAAATTTGTAAATGGTTGGTAAAGTGTTGTTAGTGATGTCATATTTGTATTATGGCATATCATGTATTTAGATTTCTTTTATATTGTTGACTATCTTGGCCAATAGAGTTTTATGAGAAAAAATGTAATCCCTAAATTATAATGACTAAGAATTTATTCATTCATAAAACAAAGAAGTTGATTGGAATAAACCACTATGGAAACATACATTGTAATAAGTGATTGCTGCATAAAATTGAAGATCCATTTATTTTTGGCGATTTCTATCCAATATATATGTTGTAAACATATATGGTTTTCTCTAGAGATAACATGAGTATGCACCCAATAATTTTTTTCCATTATGCAAAACAACAGTTTTTGGGGTCAAAATATCACCATATGGAGGATATGTGAAGAGTGCAATAAATGAAACATTTTGGTTGCAATGTCGTATAAACATGTTTGAGAACTACCCAATCATATTTTTGTTGCTGCACATTTCTTAAGAATGCGAAAAAACCCGAATTACCAAGATTGAGGGACCCTACAAATGTAAAAGTCTTTGTGAAATGATTGATAAATATAGTGGTTTTTTTTCTATATAAGGTAGTTGGTAAGGAAACCAAAACAATTGAAACACATATAAATTCAATTTTATATCTATTACTAAAAAATGGCATAGATATGGTTGATAACTTTCCTAGTTGATTAATGTAACAAGGATGGAATTGTCACTAACATTCAGAATCAAAGTTAACTAAAACTCCAAATTCTTTTATTACAAATTGTTTCCACGATAAGATATAAGATAATCTTCAACTTCACTTCTTGCAAAATATTCTAAAACGGATAATAGTGGATAATGGCAACCATAGAAATATCGTTTCAAGTATATCTGTTGGTAGGGAGCTCCAAATGGTAGGCACCATATCCATTTCTATAATATAACACAACAGAATACATTAGTATAATTGTCAACATAATCAAAGATTTGTTTCATAAACTAAAACAAAACATTTTATGTATTTGTTAGATTATGATTAATCAATAGATTTAACATTTGTACAATATAGAATATGTAAAATTAAAGGATATACGCATTTTTGGTGTAGCTAATATATGATGAAATCATACAAAGAATCATATATTTTTATTCAATACCAAAACTTATCAAGATTTGTATATGATGCAAAAACCAAAACATAGTTCTTCTTACAATTCCTAATGCCTATTGAATTACATACCAAAACATTCCATGGACTCAAGCCAGTTTGTAAGTAATGGGATAAGATTATGGAATGAATTGATTCTTGGAGTGAGTGGGAAAATTTTCTATACATTATAATATTGGTGCATTGATTGTCTATTGGCATAGGGAGTGATGATTTGCAGACATTGATTTTTCATCAACTACTAGATGAGTAATGTTGCAAGTGTCCACATCATAATATATGAATGGAATCTAAGCATTCTTTCACAACATTATGGAACTTCCCACATCCCGAAATGGAATATATTTGGAGCAATGTGTGTTTATATAGACTCCATTTTAAACTTCTTCCATCCTCAAAATATCCCTATGCGTGTTAATCTAGGCATTAACCACGCTTGAAATCTTGTATTTCAGCAATGCATCATACACTTGTAGAACCATCGTTTACAACACATATCAATTGGTTGAAATGTATGGTAAGACACACAGATCGTTTGATACATCCTATGTGAAATGAATGGAAAACCCATTTATTCAATGCAATATCCAATGAGGACATTTTGTACCGAGATATGGCATCTTCCTTAGAAATTGTTTTTATATGTAACCAATATATTTTACCTTTGTAAAATGTCGAGGGAATTGAATGGAAAACACATTTATTCAATGTAATATCCAATGAGTACATTTTGTACCGAGTTATGACATCTTCCTCAGAAATTGTTTTTATATGTAACCAATATATTTTACCTTTGTAAAATGTTGCATCCTCCGGAGGTGTAGGTTCACCATTAGCACCAATGGTTTCTCTCCAAAACCTTTTGATATTATAGATAACAAAATTGAACCATCTTCAATATGTTGATGACGTACAAGTATCCATCCATGCTTCTATCGACCGGTGTTTCCTATGAGTTAAAAGAAACCATGAACTCCTATTTCAATGATGCCTATACATGAAAAATGTTTTATGAATGGATTCACAATGTAATAGACCTTCTGCCCTCATAATGGACAGTATTTTCATAGCAAAATGATTGAAACAAGTGTACATTCAATTGTTTATATATATTCTTCACAAGGGACATGCAAGATAGATGTATGTCCTATATGATTGATAAATTTATATAGGATATGATTTTGATATTGTCCCCATAGTTCAACTAAAAACCCAGTCCAACTAAAAACCCAGTCCAACTAAAAACCAAGTTTTTGTTATGTGATTTTTTTGTCGAGCATTATTAAAAGTTGGTATCCACAACAGTCCATCATAATGTTTATAAATTGATCGAAGCCGAATCAATGTTTAAAAAGACACCCATAGAAGCTTAGTTTCTAGAATCTAAATTCGCAATAAATTCCACAGTTTGGGATCCATTTCCAATTAACTAAAAAACCATTAAAATACATAATTTTCAAGAAAATTAAAACACTTTTGTACAATAAACAATTTAAATCAACATAGAAAAACGCTCTTAGTTATTTATAAATGAAATACAATTCAAAAATGGATTACAACTCAAAAAATATGTTTAACACATGTATATAATTGGATGATAAAAAACTGTGAAATCAATACAAAGTTACGAGGAGGAAGAAATTGTGGTATTAAAATATTCTTTTTCATTGGCATAAGAAAGAAAGTGGGGGTCGAAAGTGGGGGTCTAAACTGCTTTATTTTTTTGTTGGCATAATGCGTGGTATTTTCTGTGCTCTGTTTTCACTACTTCTTATGGTATTATTACGAATATCATGAATTCCATTTTTTATCCACCTATATTTAAGCTCATACTTTATTCCATCCTCCAAATTGTCATAAATCATGACAAAACCCAAGCACATTTTCCTATATGTACGAAAACCATAGATAAATATTTTGTATGTATTAGAGATTTAAAATTTGTTTCTTATTTCTTCCTGAAGTTCACGATTTGAAAGGTTTCCTCTTCTATGGTGGAGAAAATTGATTTGAAATCGCCATCTGAATCTTGGTTCATCAATAAGGTGTTTGACGCAAACAGCTGGATAGTGTTTAAATCTTTACATGTTCATTTTTCTTCGAATGTAAAGCAAATATTTGTGGAAAACCACCAATATATCAATAATAATTAAACTATGAAAAATTACAAAATGCAAGTTGCATAACATATAGAATTAATGAAATGAAAACAATTTATAATCATAGGAGTTGCACTTGTAAATGGGGATTTGTTTTTTGAGGTCACTGACATGTCCTTTGTCAACCTAACATCCAATAATGGTTGTGGAACGAGGGACTCACCAATTGATTTAGCACATGTCCCTTAATCATTTATAATGACTAAACATTTATAAGCGATGACTGTTAACCTCCCAAACCGAGAATAAGATTGCAGGCACCTAGTTTTGTATATACCTACTAAACATAGCATAGAGTCATGTTTGACCTTGAACTCTATCAAGTGCAAAGAAAAAATGGTTCATTAATTGCAAGAAGGCACATCACAAGTTTTTATTACTAGTTTGATCACTTTTTTCCTTAATATTATATTTCTATATAATATGAATCTATGAGTTAAAACAATTATTTTGTTCATTCTAACTTCCTAGTCTGAAAGTATTGGTTTTATTTACTTGTGTATGGGTATAGAATTTGCATTTTTCGTAAGTTTTAGGAATGTATATGCTTTCTCATTTCCACCACTACATGTTTGTCATATTCTTTGGATTGTTTTCTTATTCCATTTCCATATCCACCACTAAAATGAATTTTCCATGGTGTTTGGTGTAGTATTTGTAGTACTTTTTCATTTGATCTCAAGGTTAGTAGCCATCCAATTTTCCATGGAGCTTTCTTGTTCGATCTCAGGGATATTAAAAATTCGTTTGAGTTTCAATTTATGTCCTTGTCCTTGCAAATTTTATTGAATATTAGTATTAAATCCATTTTGTTGCATTGTATTGCAGATAACTTCCATTCCTCTAAATATTCTTAGTAGATTCAATGCATTTCATTATGTCCCATATAAAAATTGGGGCAAGTGAAATATATTTCCTGATAATAATGGAAAGGATGGCACAAGGTTGCACCAAGGGGATTAGGTTCCACTCAATTTATTAATAGACAAATTTCATTGCATTATATTGCACATAGCTATTTGGGAAAGTGAGATATATTGCTTCATGTTGATTTCTCCATGATTATATGTTATTTTGTGAAAAAATTTAGGATATATAGAGAATAGGGTGGGACCAATAAACCTTATTAACATATCGAATGCCTTGCATTATACTACACAAAAATTAGGGCAATTAAGATATATTGATTCTTAGTTATGGAAAAGATGGTACTAGGTTTGAGTAAGGGGATTAGGTTTTACTAGATATTTTGAATAGAGATGTATTGAGTTCTATCATGTTGCAATTTGGATACTGGTATGATATATTGGATACCGGTATCGATGTGGATACCTGTATCGATGATGAGATTTCCTATGTTGACGGTAAGGTCGATGATGAGGATACTTATATTGATGATGAGGATACTTGCACTGATGATGAGGATACTTGAATCGATGATGAGGATACTTGTATCGATGGTAAGGATACATGTATTGATGATATGGATACTTGTATCGATGATGAGGATACTTATATCGATGGTAAGGATACATGTATTGATGATATGGATACTTGTATCAATGATGAGGATACTTGTATCGATGATGAGGTTACATGTCCCGACGATGTGGTTGATGATGAGGCTACCTGTTCCGACGATGAGGTCAATGTGTGGTCCTTAAACTTTGTCTAACTGGATGAGTGGATTGTTTCATCCTCGGACTTCGGTCCCTGAATTGATATGTAGACAGATGTCTCCAAGAGGAAGTCCCTAGTGGACGAGAGGGATTGTATCATCCCTGGAATTCAGTCTCTGAAATCAACCGTTGACATATGTCTCTAAGAAGGGGTCCCTAGTGGATGAGAGTGATTGTATCATCCCTAGACTTCGGTCCCTTGATTGATCCGTAGACAGATGTCTCCGAGAAGTTGTCAATAGTGGACGAGAGGGATTGTATCATCCCCATAATTTGGTCCCTGAATTGATCCGTAGATAGATGTCTGCCAGAAGTGGTCCCTAGAAGACGTAAGGGATTGTGTCATACACGAACTTCGGTCCCTCAATTGATCTGTAGACAGATATCTCCGAGAAATGGTCCTTAGTGGATGAGAGGAATTGTATCATCCCCAGACTTTGGTCCCTGAATTGATCCGTAGACAAATGTCTCTGAGAAGTGGTCCTTAGACTTTGTCTAAATTGACGAGTGGACTGCATCGTCCCTAGACATGATATGGTGTCTTAAATGGATAGGGATTGATCATCCCGTAAATAGATCATGTGTGTTGCAGGGTATGCTACTATGCGGCTGTTGATCGAGAGATCTAGATAATAATGTTGATTGGGAGATCTAGATGATGATGTTGATTGGGAGATCCAGATGATGAGGTTGTTGATCGAGAGATCCAGATGATAATGTTAATTGGGAGATCTAGACGATGAGGCCGTTGATCGAGAGATCTAGATGATGTTGTTGATCGAGAGATACAAACGATGAGGCTATTGATCGAGAGATCCATATTATGTTGTTGATCGGGAGGTCTAGACGATGAGGCTCTTGATTCGGAGATCCAGACGATGTGGCTGTTGATCAAGAGATCCAGATGATACAGGTTATCAGGAGATCCAGACGATGAGTTTGTTGATTGAGAGATCCAGAGGATGTTGTTGATCGGGAGATCCAGATAATGATTTTGTTGTAGTTGTTCGAATGCTGCAAAAGATGAACACTAAGTACTGAATATGTTGATGTTCCAGTATTGAATATCTTGAAGATGTTCCAGTAACTGTATGAGTTGATGATGATTGAAGAAAGCTTCCAATGATTTATAGATGTAACATGTATCATGTTGCTGATGACTCCTTTCTCCTGTAGATGTTGTTAGAATATCCTTCTCATTAAGGGGGAATGTTAAAATATTGTAACTTCTAACTTAATATTCTTTTTGTACCTTCTTATCCGGAGATGTTTCATTTCTCTGTTGGGACATTATTATTATATCCGGAGATGTTTATTCCTCCATCAGAATGTGGTAACTTTGGTTATTAGACTTCCCTAGTGGGGTCGGCCCAGAGTCAACTGTAATGGGGTGTTTAAGTCCCCTAGTGGGGTTGCCCAGTCAGCATTGGGTTATATCTATTGGGGCCAACCTAGTTAGGTATTTCGTTACCACATAGATTACAAGAAAACACCTTACTAAAAATGAGATCGATATAGAGACTATTATTATGAAAAGATGAACCAAAGCAAAATAACATTCAATATGATAATTCAATTTCACAACAATAGAATACACAGGATCATTGAAAGAACAACAAGCACAACATAAACACAAGAGATAGAATTCATCGTGGGAAACCTTCATGGGGTAGAAAACCTAGCAGAGCTTCCTCAATATAGATGATCAACAAGTACAAAGATGTAATCCCCAAACAAGAGCTCCTTCTCCTCCTTTCCATATATATCTCTCTCTCCTATGCGAGTTTCACAAGTGAGTGAATGAATAAGTGAGTGTGTTAAATGAGGATTGCTATATATTGGATAGAAATCGCCAAAAATAAATGGATCTTCGATTTTATGCAGCAATCACTTACTACAATGTATGTTTGCATAGTGGTTTATTCCAATCAACTTCTTTGTTTTATGAATGAATAAATTCTTAGTCATTATAATTTAGGGATTACATTTTTTCTCATAAAACTCTATTGGCCAAGATAGTCAACAATATAAAAGAAATCTAAATACATGATATGCCATAATACAAATATGACATCACTAACAACACTTCACCAACCATTTACAAATTTCTAATAATAATTTAGCTAGTTAATATTTTTCTCACAAAACTACATCTACATTGACCAGATTACTCTCCAATGTGAAAAAATTCTGAAGGATAAACATGCCCAAATATACAAAGACTACATCTACAATGCTTATAATTAATTAATCACTCTTTTAACAACATCTTAAACAATTTCAAAAGAATTCTTTAGCCATTTGTGGCTTGTAAAGTCACTACGTAAATGTTGTGCGCATTGGAACACTTACTAAAGAAAAAAGCAATGCATCCAAAATCTCTAAAATATCTGCCTATGGAAAACGAGTAGATATATAAGGTGAAAAACGAGTAGATATATAAGGTGGAAAACCAGTAGATATGAAAGTGAAGCACAACATCTTTTTCAACAGGGTGCAACTGATAAATAGAACCTGAATTTCATTCTCCAATGATAACAACCACGCAATATTTTCAAGCTGATCAAGTTAATGACAAAATACTTTATTGAAATATACAGTGATATTTTTTGGAAGCATTTTTATTTTGGAAACACAAAAATGTAAATTTTTTATTCAAAATTTCGAAAGAGAGAAGGAAAGACGGGAGATTGACATCTATTTCAAAGGCGATCTCAGACGTAGAAAAAACCAATAAAACCTTGTCCTGCAAGGCTCACAAAGATGCCTCCAAATAACATTTTCATCCAACTGACTGAAACAGGCACAAAATCAGCACCCAGAAACTCCAATATTAAAATGTAACTGGAAAACAACTGAACGCTTCCTTGTTAGATATATACAAATAGGTATATCAAGAAATCAAGTTCTGTTGACATCAACACATCCAGTTGAATCATCTCTGCTAGTGCCACTCTCAGGGAAGCTGAAGTAGCTTATAACATTGCCATCAAGCAATGAGTTACCATCCTGATGACTGGGCACTTAGAAATACCCATCAGTTGTGTTGACGCATCCATGGAATTAGCTCCATTGCCCGGAATAGTCGACTGAGTACAGTTGATGTTCTGAGGGTCTTCTGAGGAGGCTGAACTTGAGAGGCATCCTGATGAGAAGGTGGCATAAGAATTTGGACGTTGTCATCGTGTGGAAGGTGGCTACTATCATGTGGGGGCTTCTTTTCCACCTTCTTCCTCTTTGGAGGTGGCAAGTCATGAGGAAAATTAAGTTTTGCTTTCCCTCCTCTCATCTTCCTAGCTGCTGCATCGAAGGCTCTGGCAGCTTCCTCTGGCGTATCATATGTACCAAGCCATATGTACTTCCCTTTTTCACGATCTCTAATTTCTGCAGCCCATCTGCCTGGTCGGTTCTCTCTGATGCCTCTATATTTGGTCTTTCTTTCCCTACCTCTCGTGCTCTTGACTGCTTCTTTGCGCTGGGAGGGATATGACGCAAGACACCCTTTGAAAAAACAAACGATATGAATCAAAAAGTTACACATCACATTGCTCATGCACATTATAAACGATATGAATCAGAAAGATACTCTGAAAGTGGAATGGAAAGACGAGTTCATAAACAGTACTTAGAATGACAATGAGCAAACTTGAGTGAGCACTCAACTAAAACTCTAAGTTTGCTGGAGAGGTTTAGACCTCTAAAACCTTGCAATCTAACAATGCTCGGGGATATATTCTAATTTCTCCAGAGTACTAGAGGTGCTTGTGATCATTGAATGGGTGCGAGAGTTTACTCGTACATGGAACTACTATGAAGAGGGCATAAGATGAAAAGCCAGAAATGCAATATCATATCGTACATCAGGGTGCCATACTGCATGTACAGAGTGATGGTAATTCGGGGAAAAAGGATCCACGCGTTCGGAAGAGGCATGGGTGCCTCTCATACACAGTATTACAAGGGCGCAAATTTTCAAACCCTAAACAACTACATTAAGCCCACTTATGAACTAATGGGCGCATTCTTAACTTGTAGCTTGGATACTCTATGGCTGATCGGTGATATTAAATACCTCGACTAGCTCCATTGAATAGGAAGCCAATCTCGCCGGACAAGGTTCTAGCCACTGATTAATACATGAACCGGACGGCAGTAATGGATTAAGGAGTTTATCGGGATAACCCCCGCCCTATCGCAATTCATAAATCTTTTCTCTGAACCGGAGGGCAGTAATGGATTAAGGAGTTTATCGGGATAACCCCCGCCCTATCGCAATTCATAAATCTTTTCTCGCAAGAAATCGTGGTGAAGCCGGAGAAGACAAAAATAATATTGACATTGTTATCCATAATATTATATAATAAGTTGATTGTATCGTACTCATCTCTGAAAAACCAACACCACGGAATTACCCTACTATGGAATAATCTTATACCAGTAAGACACCAAGTCATGAGAAAAAAACGATCACATATGGGGTGCTCGCTCTCTTCCCATGAGAAATAAACAATCAGAGTTTAGATGCTCACTACAAAAAAAAAATATTTTATTCTTTTTTGCACATCATGTCATTCTCTTCTGGGGTAGTGACCGTAACAGATGCCCACAGTGATGGTTGTGGGCTGCATTAGCAAGGAATGTCAAAAAGTAATAATAAAATATTGAATGCAAAGGAAACGAACTTCTTCTACATTGAGCTTATCTATTTTTTGAATTACAGTTTCATTTTCAATTACTGAATAAAACTAAAAATATTGAATAAAAATCTCAATAAAACTAAAAACTGAGCTTATTGACGTACTTCATTTTCAATAATTTCTCATTAAGATTTTTATTACTAATGGAACAAAACGTGGGATATTGCCTTTGAAGTCTTATTTTTATTAATGGAACATTGTCTTTGAAAGCGTGGGTTATTGGCTTTGAAGTCTTATTCACAAATTCGATATTAAAAGTGCACTGCATACTTATATGACAACGATCCAAATAGACCATATCCATCACTTTGGAATCCACCCTAATCATTCTGTCAGGGTGATATGCATTTATGCATAGATGGATCGCCATGCTTGTTGGTAGTTCGCCAAATATTGATGTAACTTCTAGATTCACCGAGAAGCCAAACCGATAGACGTTTCTAGACCTCTCTAATGATGGAGAGAGTTCACAGTGTATATAAATCTATATTTCAGTGAATGGAAGTGATAGAGAGTAGTTCTGGGTATTTTTGGCCTGTTCCTACTCTATCAAGAAGCATCCCATTCTCATTGATATTGAATCGCGTGAGATGCGTTTTCATTAACGTACTCACCTTATTGTCTTTGTTAACATGGAACCATAGGTATTTGTTAACATGGAATCATAGGTACAGTTACTGTGAAAATTTGAATACGTTTTTGTAGGCTTTTGTGAATGGACTTGCTGTACCACACAAATCTTATCGGCCGCTCCTTGACCTATTTGAGCGTTATGAGATCATTTCTAGAGTAAGGTTAAATAATTAGTCATGCTTTCTCCGTCCAAAGAAACAAAGCCAATAGACAGAACATCAGTGGCCACAAGTGCAAGCGTTAACTATTAGTTGCGGGATTTTAATTCTGTGCCTTACAGGTATTTAACTTTCCATGCAAATTTCAGGTCTTATTAGCTAGCTGGGCGTCATAAAATATGAGAGGAAGTTGATTCATTTTAGTCGTTGACACATGTGATGTTCACTCGCGTGCCTCTAAATAATATGGTGAGATGGAACTTACATATTATATGGGCAGTGCAGGCGTTATGCTTCTTACAATCCAGTTATGCACTACTACTGCGCAATGATATGGAGTGATTCAAAGTAGAATCTGTAGAAATTTTTAATCCCTCTCAACCCTAGTTAGTAGATATGTTAAGACATTTAAAAAACTACTCTCAACCCTAGTTAATAGATATGTTAAGACATTTAAAAAACTGCTGTGAACGAATGCACATTAAAACAAAATATTATGGCTTACCTTCAGCCAAAAGGCATTCCTGCCCGTCAGGCAATAAACCCTTGTCAATGTGTTCTGAACTATTCAGATTGGCCACACTGTTTCTTCCGCGCAGACTCGAACGAGACTCGACCTCGGCATTACCGGTTTCGCAGACCCTCTCCCTCGACAACCCAGCCATACGGACCGGCCTGGCCTTACAATGACAACGGAAATGAAAAATAGACAATGCTAGCTACTGAAATGATCTGATCAGAAAATCAATACAATCTGATTTCCACATCGAGAGAGTTAGAATTTTTATAGGTAGAATGCATTGAGATCAAGTTCCCTCAACTTTTGCCACCTTTTTGCTGCCGAACCGAGAACGAATGGAAATTGGACAGGTAGGCAAATCGGCGTTGATCCAATCTTGACCTGAAGCGTTTGAGGATGTGAAACCATAAAGGAATTTATGACAGAGTGTCGTGCCTGCCACGAAAGTTTTGGAATTCATGCACCTTATTCGATTTCAAAATCTCTACATGGCCCCTACCTAACTAAACCCTAGGAAAACCCTTTTGCACTAATTTGCACTCGTGTCTATCCGCATAGTGGGCTGCTGACCAGTAATATCAAACAACTGTACATACAGAGCGTTCGTGTTGTTGGGACTCACAAAGGGGCCGATTTCCACAATGTTGAGTGTTAACGCCCTTGATCACACAAGGATGGCAAATGAAATATAAAAATTTTAATAAATGAAAAAAAGGAGGGGTAGTGAAAGATAACTAATTTTAATAAATGACATTTTAATAAATGACACAAGTAGGTTAGTCAAACATAACTAATTCTAATAAATGAGGAACTGGTCAAAGTGATTAAAGTTAGAGCATATGAAGGGATTTACTTTTCATAATATTAAAACATAACTAATTTTAATAAATGAGGAACTGGTCAAAGTGATTAAAGTTACACCATATGAAGGGATTTACTTTTCATAATATTAAAATATTAGCATTTTACAATGTTGACCGTAAAAGTCTTTCACTTTACATTAACCAGCGTAGACCCATCTTAAAATCGTATCTATCAAGCACCGAGAGGGATCCAATTTCTTGAGGTGTATTTCTTTTTTTAAATTTCGACTCAAGAAATTTGATATCTCTTGATTGATAGACCCGCGTTTAAGTTTTTATTTTATAAACGAATATCAATATTTTAATTACTTTTCATAATATTTTATTTTATGAGCCAATGTGGACTTTTTTTAAATACTTTCATTAACTTTTTATTTTATGAGCCTACATCAATTTATTAATGTTCGACATAATATAATTTATTACGTTTTACTCTTGTAACGTTAGAACATCTCCCTCATACTCGTGCGTTATATGCACACACGTTACAACATCTCCCCCATACTGGGCTATAGAGCACCTCGTTTCACTCGGTACAATTAAATTTTATTTTATAAAATTCTTTTTGATGTTTTCAAAAAACAAATTATCAATATTTTTAATTTCAAAATTTTTAAATTTTATTCATTTCATATACTTAATGGTAAAGAGGTTATAGATGGGACATAAATCCACAATATTGTGGTTTTATTTTTAAAAGACGAAAAAAAAATAAAAAACATTTAATATGGTTTTTTTTTAAGTGCTATGTGGCAATTTTTATTCCTTATTATTGATTTTTGTAACTAAAAATCCAAAAAAAAAATTCAATGTTAAACCTAAAACTTAGTATACGTAGATTTTGTGTGTTTGATTTGATATGTTTATCTAATAAAACTGATTAAGTTAGACCGTGGATGAACCCTAACTATGTGAGTGATTGATTTATCCATCTTGTCCACGTGGTGATAGATTTTGCTCTTTCATTTAGTCTGTGTTATTTTCTTTAATGCACACTCACTAGTGATCTTATTTTATTTTGTTGAAGTATTGCTTCTTGTTTATTTTAGTTTATTACAGTCTATAGGCTTGGGATTATCGTTATGTTAACCTAGTTAGACTCTGGTTAGTGGTAGAAGTTTTTCTTTTATTAATTGACTTACGCGATTGAAGATCTTGTGTTTGTTTTGTTTTAGTGTGTTTAGATGTTAAAGTGTTGAGATCAAAGCCAACATTAGGAGGCATTTGACGAACTCACAATGGCCTTTCAAGAAAGAGATTATATTACTAATGGAATCTCATAGGAATTCTAAAGAGGAAGCTTAGAAATGGTGTACTAAATAGGCCAAAATAAGCCTTTCGAATGATGGCACCCAAGAACATTCAAAGCACAGTAAAGACTAAACGAAACCAAATTTAGGCAGTAGAGAAAGATAAAAAGTATCTGAAAATCTAGAGAAGGCCAATGGGAACTCATCACCTAAAACGACTAGGGTGCCACAAGAAAAAACACTAATAATGGCTAGTATGATTGTAGAAAATCAAAATCTAAATGGGTACAATCAAAGAGAGAAAAACTAACTCACAAAAGGAGTCCATGGGATGAATACACTAGAGCCACATAGATTACAAGAAAACACCTTAGTAAAAATGAGATCGATATAGAGACTATTATTATGAAAAGATGAACCAAAGCAAAATAACATTCAATATGATAATTCAATTTCACAATAATAGAATACACAGGATCATTGAAAGAACAACAAGCACAACATAAACACAAGAGACAGAATTTATCCTCGGAAACCTACATGGGGTAGAAAACCTAGTAGAGCTTCCTCAATATAGATGATCAACAAGTACAAAGATGTAATCCCCAAACAAGAGCTCCTTCTCCTCCATTCCATATCTCTCTCTCTCTCCTATGCGAGTTTCACAAGTGAGTGAATGAATAAGTGAGTGTGTTAAATGAGGATCGCACATCCTCTATTTATACTTTAGCTCTCACTAAACGAAATACCTAACTAGGTTGGCCCCAACAGATATAACCCAGTGCTCACTCGGCAACCCCACTAGGGGACTTAAACACCCCATTACAGTTGACTCTGGGCCGACCCCACTAGGGAAGTCTAATAACCAAAGTTACCACATTCCGATGGAGGAATACACATCTCCGGATATAATAATAATGTCCCGACGGAGAAATGAAACATCTCCGGATAAGAAGGTACAAATAGAATATTAAGTTAGAAGTTACAATATTTTAACATTCCCCCTTAACGAGAAGGATATTCTAATAACATCTGCAGGAGAAAGGAGTCATCAGCAACATGATACATGATACATCTATAAATCATTGGAAGCTTTCTTCAATCATCATCAACAACTCATACAGTTACTAGAACATCTTCAAGATATTCAATACTGGAACATCAACATATTCAGTTCTTAGTCTTCATCCTCTGCAGCATTCGAACAACTACAACAACATCATTGTCTGGATCTCCCGATCAACAACATCCTCTGGATCTCTCAATCAACAAACTCATCGTCTGGATCTCCCGATAACCAGTATCATCTAGATCTCTTGATCAACAACCACATCGTATGGATCTCCCAATCAAGGGACTCATTGTCTCGACCTCCCGATCAACAACATAATATGGATCTCTCGATCAATAGCCTCATCGTCCGTATCTCTCGATCAACAACATCATCTAGATCTCTCGATCAACGGCCTCATCATCTAGATCTCCCAATTAACAGTATCATATGGATCTCTCGATCAACAACCTCATCATGTGGATCTCCCAATCAACATCATCATCTAGATCTCCCAATCAACATCATCATCTGGATCTCTCGATAAATAGCCTCATAGTAGCATACCCTGCAACACACATGATCTATTTACAGGATGATCAATCCCTATCCATTTAAGACACCATATCATGTCTAGGGACGATGCAATCCACTCGTCAATTTAGACAAAGTCTAGGGACCACTTCTCAGAGACATCTGTCTACAGATCAATTCAGGGACCGAAGTCTAGGGATGATACAATTCCTCTCATCCACTAAGGACGATTTCTCGGAGATATCTGTCTACGGATCAATTCAAGGACCGAAGTTCGGGAATGATACAATCCCTCACGTCTACTAGGGACCACTTCTCGGAGACATCTGTCTACGGATCAATTTAGGGACCAAAGTATGGGGATGATACAATCCCTCTCGTCCACTAGGGACAACGTCTCGGAGACATCTGTCTACGGATCAATCCAGGGACCAAAGTCTGGGAATGATAAAATCACTCTCATCCACTAGGGACCCCTTCTCAGAGACATATGTCAACGGATGAATTCAGAGACTGAATTCCAGGGATGATACAATCCCTCTCGTCCACTAGGGACCACTTCTTGGACACATCTGTCTACGGATCAATTCATGGACCGAATTCCGAGGATGAAACAATCCACTCATCGAGTTAGACAAAGTCTAAGGACCACACATTGACCTCATCGTCGGAACAGGTAGCCTCATCATCGACCTCATCGTCGGAACATGTAACCTCATCATCGATACAAGTATCCTCATCATTGATACAAGTATCCATATCATCAATACATGTATCCTTACCATCGATACAAGTATCCTCATCATCGATACAAGTATCCTCATCATCGATACAAGTATCCATATCATCAATACATGTATCCTTACCATCGATACAAGTATCCGCATCATCGAATCAAGTAACCTCATCATGAGTGCAAGTATCCTCATCATCAATACAAGTATCCTCATTATCGACCTTACCGTCGACATAGGAAATCTCATCATCGATACAGGTATCCACATCGATACCGGTATCCAATATATCATACCAGTATCACCATTGCAACATGATAGAACTCAATACATCTCTATTCAAAATATCTAGTAAAACCTAATCCCCTTACTCAAACCTAGTACCGTCTTTTCCATAACTAAGAAGCAATATATCTTAATTGCCCTAATTTTTGTGTAGTATAATGCAAGGCATTCGATATATTAATAAGGTTTACTGGTCCCTCCCTATTCTCTATATATCCTAAATTTTTTCACAAAATAACATATAATCATGGAGAAATCAACATGAAGCAATATATCTCACTTTCCCAAATAGATATGTGCAATATAATGCAATGAAATGTATCTATTAATAAATTGAGTGGAACCTAATCCCCTTGGTGCAACCTTGTGCCATCCTTTCCATTATTATCACGCAATATATTTCACTTGCCCCAATTTTTATATGGGACATAATGAAATGCATTGAATCTACTAAGAATATTTATAGGAATGGAAGTTATCTGCAATACAATGCAACAAAATGGATCTAGTACTAATATTCAATAGAATTTGCAAGGCCAAGGACATAAATTGAAACTCAAACGAATTTTTAATATCCCCGAGATCGAACAAGACAGCTCCATGAAAAATTGGATGGCTACTAACCTTGAGATCAAATGAAAAAGTACTACAAATACTACACCAAACACCATCGAAAATTGATTTTAGTGGTGGATATGGAAATGGAATAAGAAAACAATCCAAAGAATATGACAAACATGTAGTGGTGGAAATGAGAAAGCATATACATTCCTAAAACTTATGAAAAATGCAAATTCTATACCCATACACAAGTAAATAAAACCAATACTTTCACACTAGGAAGTTAGAATGAACAAAATAATTGTTTTAACTCATAGATTCATATTATATAGAAATATAATATTAAGGACAAAAGTGATCAAACTAGTAATAAAAACTTGTGATGTGCCTTCTTGTAATTAATGAATCATTTTTTCTTTCCACTTGATAGAGTTCAAGGTCAAACATAACTCTATGCTATGTTTAGTAGGTATATACAAAACTAGGTGCTTGCAATCTTATTCTCCGTTTGGGAGGTTAACAGCAATCGCTTATAAATGTTTAGTCATTATAAATGATTAAGGGACATGTGCTAAATCAATTGGTGAGTCCCTCGTTGCACAACCATTATTGGATGTTAGGTTGACAAAGGACATGTCACTGACCTGAAAAAACAAATCCCCAATTACAAGTGCAACTCCTATAATTATAAATTGTTTTCATTTCATTAATTCTATATGTTATGCAACTTGCATTTTCTAATTTTTCATAGTTTAATTATTATTGATATATTGGGGGTTTTCCACAAATATTTGCTTTACATTCGAAGAAAAATGAACATGTAAGCATTTAAACACTATCCAGCTGTTTGCGTCAAACACCTTATTGATGAACCAAGATTCAGATGGCGATTTCAGATCAATTTTCTCCACCATAGAAGAGGAAACCTTTCAAATCGTGAACTTCAAGAAGAAATAAGAAACAAATTTTAAATCACTGATACATACAAAATATTTATCTATGGTTTTCGTACATATAGGAAAATGTGCTTGGGTTTTGTCATGATTTACGACAATTTGGAGGATGCAATAAAGTATGAGCCTAAATATAGGTTGATAAAAAATGGAATTCATGATCTTCGTAATAATACCATAAGAAGTAGTGAAAACAGAGCAGAGAAAATACCACGCATTATGCCAACAAAAAAGAAAGCAGTTTAGACGCCACTTTCTTTCTTATGCCAATGAAAAAGAAGAGTTTAATACTACAATTTCTTCCTCCTCGTAACTTTGTATTGATTTCACAGTTTTTTATCATCCAATTATATACATGTGTTAAACATATTTTATGAGTTGTAATCCATTTTTGAATTGTACTTCATTTATAAATAACTAATAGCGTTTTTTATGTTGATTTAAATTGTTTATTGTACAAAAGTGTTTTAATTTTCTTCAAAATTATGTATTTTAATGGTTTTTTAGTTAATTGGAAATGGATCCCAAACTTTGGAATTTATTGCGAATTTAGATTCTAGAAACTATCCTTCTATGGGTGTCTTTTTCAACATTGATTCGGTTTCGATCAATTTCTAAACATTGTGATGGACTGTTGTGGATACCAACTTTTAATAATGCTCGACAAAAAAATCACATAACAAAAACTTGGTTTTTAGTTGGACTCGGTTTTTAGTTGAACTATGGGGACAATATCAAAATCATATCCTATATAAATTTATCAATCATATAGGACATACATCTATCTTGCATGTCCCTTGTGAAGAATATTTATAAACAATTGAATGTACACTTGTTTCAATCATTTTCCTATGAAAATACTGTCCATTATGAGGGCAGAAGGTCTATTACATTGTGAATCCATTCATAAAACATTTTTCATGTATAGGCATCATTGAAATAGGAGTTCATGGTTTCTTTTAACTCATAGGAAACACCGGTCGATAGAAGCATGGATGGATACTTGTACGTCATCAACATATTGAAGATGGTTCAATTTTGTAATCTATAATATCAAAAGGTTTTGGAGAGAAACCATTGGTGCTAATGGTGAACCTACACCTCCGGAGGATGCAACATTTTACAAAGGTAAAATATATTGGTTACATATAAAAACAATTTCTGAGGAAGATGTAATATATCGGTACAAAATGTACTCATTGGATATTACATTGAATAAATGTGTTTTCCATTCAATTCCCTCGACATTTTACAAAGGTAAAATATATTGGTTACATATAAAAACAATTTCTAAGGAAGATGCCATATCTCGGTACAAAATGTACTCATTGGATATTGCATTGAATAAATGGGTTTTCCATTCAATTCACATAGGATGTATCAAACGATCTGTGTGTCTTACCATACATTTCAACCAATTGATATGTGTTGTAAATGATGGTTCTACAAGTGTATGATGCATTGCTGAAATACAAGATTTCAAGCGTGGTTAATGCCTAGTTTAACACGCATAGGGATATTTTGAGGATGGAAGAAGTTTAAAATGGAGTCTATATAAACACACATTGCTCCAAATATATTCCATTTCGGGATGTGGGAAGTTCCATAATGTTGTGAAAGAATGCTTAGATTCCATTCATATATTATGATGTGGACACTTGCAACATTACTCATCTAGTAGTTGATGAAAAATCGATGTCTACAAATCATCACTCCCTATGCCAATAGACAATGAATGCACCAATATTATAATGTATAGAAAATTTTCCCACTCACTCCAAGAATCAATTCATTCCATAATCTTATCCCATTACTTACAAACTGGCTTGAGTCCATGGAATGTTTTGGTATGTAATTCAATAGGCATTAGGCATTGTAAGAAGAACTATGTTTTGGTTTTTGCATCATATACAAATCTTGATAAGTTTTGGTATTGAATAAAAATATATGATTCTTCGTATGATTTCATCATATATTAGCTACACCAAAAATGTATATATCCTTTAATTTTAGATATTCTATATTGTACAAATGTTAAATCTATTGATTAATCATAATCTAACAAATACATAAAATGTTTTGTTTTAGTTTATGAAACAAATCTTTGATTATGTTGACAATTATACTAATGAATTCTGTTGTGTTATATTATAGAAATGGATATGGTGCCTGCCATTTGGAGCTCCCTACCAACAGATATACTTGAAATAATATTTCTATGGTTGCCATTATCCACTATTATCCGTTTTAGAATAGTTTGCAAGAAGTGAAGTTGAAGATTATCTTATATCTTATCGTGGAAACAATTTGTAATAAAAGAATTTGGAGTTTTAGTTAACTTTGATTTTGAATGTGAGTGACAATTCCATCCTTGTTACATTAATCAACTAGGAAAGTTATCAACCATATCTATGCCATTTTTTAGTAATAGATATAAAATTGAATTTATATGTGTTTCAATTGTTTTGGTTTCCTTACCAACTAACTTATATAGAAAAAAAACCACTATATTTATCAATCATTTCACAAAGACTTTTACATTTGTAGGGTCCCTCAATCTTGGTAATTCGGGTTTTTTTCGCATTCTTAAGAAATGTGCAGCAACAAAAATATGATTGGGTAGTTCTCAAACATGTTTATACGACATTGCAACCAAAATGTTTCATTTATTGCACTTCACATATCCTCCATATGGTGATATTTTGACCCCAAAAACTGTTGTTTTGCATAATGGAAAAAAATTATTGGGTGCATACTCATGTTATCTCTAGAGAAAACCATATATGTTTACAACATATATATTGGATAGAAATCGCCAAAAATAAATGGATCTTCGATTTTATGCAGCAATCACTTACTACAATGTATGTTTGCATAGTGGTTTATTCCAATCAACTTCTTTGTTTTATGAATGAATAAATTCTTAGTCATTATAATTTAGGGATTACATTTTTTCTCATAAAACTCTATTGGCCAAGATAGTCAACAATATAAAAGAAATCTAAATACATGATATGCCATAATACAAATATGACATCACTAACAACACTTTACCAACCATTTACAAATTTCTAATAATAATTTAGCTAGTTAATATTTTTCTCACAAAACTACATCTACATTGACCAGATTACTCTCCAATGTGAAAAAATTCTGAAGGATAAACATGCCCAAATATACAAAGACTACATCTACAATGCTTATAATTAATTAATCACTCCTTTAACAACATCTTAAACAATTTCAAAAGAATTCTTTAGCCATATGTGGCTTGTAAAGTCACTACGTAAATGTTGTGCGCATTGGAACACTTACTAAAGAAAAAAGCAATGCATCCAAAATCTCTAACATATCTGCCTATGGAAAACGAGTAGATATATAAGGTGAAAAACGAGTAGATATATAAGGTGGAAAACCAGTAGATATGAAAGTGAAGCACAACATCTTTTTCAACAGGGTGCAACTGATAAATAGAACCTGAATTTCATTCTCCAATGATAACAACCACGCAATATTTTCAAGCTGATCAAGTTAATGACAAAATACTTTATTGAAATATACAGTGATATTTTTTGCAAGCATTTTTATTTTGGAAAGACAAAAATGTAAATTTTTTATTCAAAATTTCGAAAGAGAGAAGGAAAGACGGGAGATTGACTTCTATTTCAAAGGCGATCTCAGACGTAGAAAAAACCAATAAAACCTTGTCTTGCAAGGCTCACAAAGATGCCTCCAAATAACATTTTCATCCAACTGACTGAAACAGGCACAAAATCAGCACCCAGAAACTCCAATATTAAAATGTAACTGGAAAACAACTGAACGCTTCCTTGTTAGATATATACAAATAGGTATATCAAGAAATCAAGTTCTGTTGACATCAACACATCCAGTTGAATCATCTCTGCTAGTGCCACTCTCAGGGAAGCTGAAGCAGCTTATAACATTGCCATCAAGCAATGAGTTACCATCCTGATGACTGGGCACTTAGAAATACCCATCAGTTGTGTTGACGCATCCATGGAATTAGCTCCATTGCCCGGAATAGTCGACTGAGTACAGTTGATGTTCTGAGGGTCTTCTGAGGGGGCTGAACTTGAGAGGCATCCTGATGAGAAGGTGGCATAAGAATTTGGACGTTGTCATCGTGTGGAAGGTGGCTACTATCATGTGGGGGCTTCTTTTCCACCTTCTTCCTCTTTGGAGGTGGCAAGTCATGAGGAAAATTAAGTTTTGCTTTCCCTCCTCTCATCTTCCTAGCTGCTGCATCGAAGGCTCTGGCAGCTTCCTCTGGCGTATCATATGTACCAAGCCATATGTACTTCCCTTTTTCACCATCTCTAATTTCTGCAGCCCATCTGCCTGGTCGGTTCTCTCTGATGCCTCTATATTTGGTCTTTCTTTCCCTACCTCTCGTGCTCTTGCCTGCTTCTTTGCGCTGGGAGGGATATGACGCAAGACACCCTTTGAAAAAACAAACGATATGAATCAAAAAGTTACACATCACATTGCTCATGCACATCATAAACTATATGAATCAGAAAGATACTCTGAAAGTGGAATGGAAAGACGAGTTCATAAGCAGTACTTAGAATGACAATGAGCAAACTTGAGTGAGCACTCAACTAAAACTCTAAGTTTGCTGGAGAGGTTTAGACCTCTAAAACCTTGCAATCTAACAATGCTCGGGGATATATTCTAATTTCTCCAGAGTACTAGAGGTACTTGTGATCATTGAATGGGTGCGAGAGTTTACTCGTACATGGAACTACTATGAAGAGGGCATAAGATGAAAAGCCAGAAATGCAATATCATATCGTACATCAGGGTGCCATACTGCATGTACAGAGTGATGGTAATTCGGGGAAAAAGGATCCACACGTTCGGAAGAGGCATGGGTGCCTCTCATACACAGTATTACAAGGGCGCAAATTTTCAAACCCTAAACAACTACATTAAGCCCACTTATGAACTAATGGGCGCATTCTTAACTTGTAGCTCGGATACTCTATGGCTGATCGGTGATATTAAATACCTCGACTAGCTCCATTGAATAGGAAGCCAATCTCGCCGGACAAGGTTCTAGCCACTGATTAATACATGAACCGGACGGCAGTAATGGATTAAGGAGTTTATCGGGATAACCCCCGCCCTATCGCAATTCATAAATCTTTTCTCGCAAGAAATCGTGGTGAAGCCGGAGAAGACAAAAATAATATTGACATTGTTATCCATAATATTATATAATAAGTTGATTGTATCGTACTCATCTCTGAAAAACCAACACCACGGAATTACCCTACTATGGAATAATCTTATACCAGTAAGACACCAAGTCATGAGAAAAAAACGATCACATATGGGGTGCTCGCTCTCTTCCCATGAGAAATAAACAATCAGAGTTTAGATGCTCACTACAAAAAAAAAAAAATATTTTATTCTTTTTTGCACATCATGTCATTCTCTTCTGGGGTAGTGACCGTAACAGATGCCCACAGTGATGGTTGTGGGCTGCATTAGCAAGGAATGTCAAAAAGTAATAATAAAATATTGAATGCAAAGGAAACGAACTTCTTCTACATTGAGCTTATCTATTTTTTGAATTACAGTTTCATTTTCAATTACTGAATAAAACTAAAAATATTGAATAAAAATCTCAATAAAACTAACGGAGCTTATTGACGTACTTCATTTTCAATAATTTCTCATTAAGATTTTTATTACTAATGGAACAAAACGTGGGATATTGCCTTTGAAGTCTTATTTTTATTAATGGAACATTGTCTTTGAAAGCGTGGGTTATTGGCTTTGAAGTCTTATTCACAAATTCGATATTAAAAGTGCACTGCATACTTATATGACAACGATCCAAATAGACCATATCCATCACTTTGGAATCCACCCTAATCATTCTGTCAGGGTGATATGCATTTATGCATAGATGGATCGCCATGCTTGTTGGTAGTTCGCCAAATATTGATGTAACTTCTAGCTTCACCGAGAAGCCAAACCGATAGACGTTTCTAGACCTCTCTAATGATGGAGAGAGTTCACAGTGTATATAAATCTATATTTCAGTGAATGGAAGTGATAGAGAGTAGTTCTGGGTATTTTTGGCCTGTTCCTACTCTATCAAGAAGCATCCCATTCTCATTAATATTGAATCGCGTGAGATGCGTTTTCATTAACGTACTCACCTTATTGTCTTTGATAACATGGAACCATAGGTATTTGTTAACATGGAATCATAGGTACAGTTACTGTGAAAATTTGAATACGTTTTTGTAGGCTTTTGTGAATGGACTTGCTGTACCACACAAATCTTATCGGCCGCTCCTTGACCTATTTGAGCGTTATGAGATCATTTCTAGAGTAAGGTTAAATAATTAGTCATGCTTTCTCCGTTCAAAGAAACTAAGCCAATAGACAGAACATCAGTGGCCACAAGTGCAAGCGTTAACTATTAGTTGCGGGATTTTAATTCTGTGCCTTACAGGTATTTAACTTTCCATGCAAATTTCAGGTCTTATTAGCTAGCGGGGCGTCATAAAATATGAGAGGAAGTTGATTCATTTTAGTCGTTGACACATGTGATGTTCACTCGCGTGCCTCTAAATAATATGGTGAGATGGAACTTACATATTATATGGGCAGTGCAGGCGTTATGCTTCTTACAATCCAGGTATGCACTACTACTGCGCAATGATATGGAGTGATTCAAAGTAGAATCTGTAGAAATTTTTAATCCCTCTCAACCCTAGTTAGTAGATATGTTAAGACATTTAAAAAACTACTCTCAACCCTAGTTAATAGATATGTTAAGACATTTAAAAAACTGCTGTGAACGAATGCACATTAAAACAAAATATTATGGCTTACCTTCAGCCAAAAGGCATTCCTGCCCGTCAGGCAATAAACCCTTGTCAATGTGTTCTGAACTATTCAGATTGGCCACACTGTTTCTTCCGCGCAGACTCGAACGAGACTCGACCTCGGCATTACCGGTTTCGCAGACCCTCTCCCTCGACAACCCAGCCATACGGACCGGCCTGGCCTTACAATGACAACGGAAATGAAAAATAGACAATGCTAGCTACTGAAATGATCTGATCAGAAAATCAATACAATCTGATTTCCACATCGAGAGGGTTAGAATTTTTATAGGTAGAATGCATTGAGATCAAGTTCCCTCAACTTTTGCCACCTTTTTGCTGCCGAACCGAGAACGAATGGAAATTGGACAGGTAGGCAAATCGGCGTTGATCCAATCTTGACCTGAAGCGTTTGAGGATGTGAAACCATAAAGGAATTTATGACAGAATGTCGTGCCTGCCACGAAAGTTTTGGAATTCATGCACCTTATTCGATTTCAAAATCTCTACATGGCCCCTAACTAACTAAACCCTAGGAAAACCCTTTTGCACTAATTTGCACTCGTGTCTATCCGCATGGTGGACTGCTGACCAGTAATATCAAACAACTGTACATACAGAGCGTTCGTGTTGTTGGGACTCACAAAGGGGCCGATTTCCACAATGTTGAGTGTTAACGCCCTTGATCACACAAGGATGGCAAATGAAATATAAAAATTTTAATAAATGAAAAAAAAGGAGGGGTAGTGAAAGATAACTAATTTTAATAAATGACACAAGTAGGTTAGTCAAACATAACTAATTCTAATAAATGAGGAACTGGTCAAAGTGATTAAAGTTAGAGCATATGAAGGGATTTACTTTTCATAATATTAAAACATAACTAATTTTAATAAATGAGGAACTGGTCAAAGTGATTAAAGTTACATCATATGAAGGGATTTACTTTTCATAATATTAAAATATTAGCATTTTACAATGTTGACCGTAAAAGTCTTTCACTTTACATTAACCAGCGTAGACCCATCTTAAAATCGTATCTATCAAGCACCGAGAGGGATCCAATTTCTTGAGGTGTATTTCTTTTTTTAAATTTCGACTCAAGAAATTTGATATCTCTTGATTGATAGACCCGCGTTTAAGTTTTTATTTTATAAACGAATATCAATATTTTAATTACTTTTCATAATATTTTATTTTATGAGCCAATGTGGACTTTTTTTTAAATACTTTCATTAACTTTTTATTTTATGAGCCTACATCAATTTATTAATGTCCGACATAATATAATTTATTACGTTTTACTCTTGTAACGTTAGAACATTTCCCTCATACTCGTGCGTTATATGCAAACACGTTACAACATCTCCCCCATACTGGGCTATAGAGCACCTCGTTTCACTCGGTACAATTAAATTTTATTTTATAAAATTTTTTTTGATGTTTTCAAAAAACAAATTATCAATATTTTTAATTTCAAAATTTTTAAATTTTATTCATTTCATATACTTAATGGTAAAGAGGTTATAGATGGGACATAAATCCACAATATTGTGGTTTTATTTTTAAAATACGAAAAAAAATAAAAAACATTTAATATGGTTTTTCTTTAAGTGCTATGTGGCAATTTTAATTCCTTATTATTGATTTTTGTAACTAAAAATCCAAAAAAAAAATTCTATGTTAAACCTAAAACTTAGTATATGTAGATTTTGTGTGTTTGATTTGATATGTTTATCTAATAAAACTAATTAAGTTAGACCGTGGATGAACCCTAACTATGTGAGTGATTGATTTATCGATCTTGTCCACGTGGTGATAGATTTTGCTCTTTCATTTAGTCTATGTTATTTTCTTTAATGCACACTCACTAGTGATCTTATTTTATTTTGTTGAAGTATTGCTTCTTGTTTATTTTAGTTTATTACAGTCTATAGGCTTGGGATTATCGTTATGTTAACCTAGTTACACTCTGGTTAGTGGTAGAAGTTTTTATTTTATTAATTGACTTACGCGATTGAAGATCTTGTGTTTGTCTTGTTTTAGTGTGTTTAGATGTTAAAGGGTTGAGATCAAAGCCAACATTAGGAGGCATTTGACGAACTCACAATGGCCTTTCAAGAAAGAGATTATATTACTAATGGAATCTCATAGGAATTCTAAAGAGGAAGCTTAGAAATGGTGTACTAAATAGGCCAAAATAAGCCTTTCGAATGATGGCACCCAAGAACATTCAAAGCACAGTAAAGACTAAACGAAACCAAATTTAGGCAGTAGAGAAAGATACAAAGTATCTGAAAATCTAGAGAAGGCCAATGGGAACTCATCACCTAAAACGACTAGGGTGCCACAAGAAAAAACACTAATAATGGCTAGTATGATTGTAGAAAATCAAAATCTAAATGGGTACAATCAAAGAGAGAAAAACTAACTCACAAAAGGAGTCCATGGGATGAATACACTAGAACCACATAGATTACAAGAAAACACCTTAGTAAAAATGAGATCGATATAGAGACTATTATTATGAAAAGATGAACCAAAGCAAAATAACATTCAATATGATAATTCAATTTCACAACAATAGAATACACAGGATCATTGAAAGAACAACAAGCACAACATAAACACAAGAGACAGAATTTATCCTGAGAAACCTACATGGGGTAGAAAACCTAGTAGAGCTTCCTCAATATAGATGATCAACAAGTACAAAGATGTAATCCCCAAACAAGAGCTCCTTCTCCTCCATTCCATATCTCTCTCTCTCTCCTATGCGAGTTTCACAAGTGAGTGAATGAATAAGTGAGTGTGTTAAATGAGGATCGCGCATCCTCTATTTATACTTTAGCTCTCACTAAACGAAATACCTAACTAGGTTGGCCCCAACAGATATAACCCAGTGCTCACTCGGCAACCCCACTAGGGTGCTTAAACACCCCATTACAGTTGACTCTGGGCCGACCCCACTAGGGAAGTCTAATAACCAAAGTTACCACATTCCGATGGAGGAATAAACATCTCCGGATATAATAATAATGTCCCGACGGAGAAATGAAACATCTCCGGATAAGAAGGTACAAATAGAATATTAAGTTAGAAGTTACAATATTTTAACATTCCCCCTTAACGAGAAGGATATTCTAATAACATCTGCAGGAGAAAGGAGTCATCAGCAACATGATACATGATACATCTATAAATCATTGGAAGCTTTCTTCAATCATCATCAACAACTCATACAGTTACTGGAACATCTTCAAGATATTCAATACTGGAACATCAACATATTCAGTTCTTAGTCTTCATCTTCTGCAGCATTCGAACAACTACAACAACATCATTGTCTGGATCTCCCGATCAACAACATCCTCTGGATCTCTCAATCAACAAACTCATCGTCTGGATATCCCGATAACCAGTATCATCTAGATCTCTTGATCAACAACCACATCGTCTGGATCTCCCAATCAAGGGCCTCATTGTCTCGACCTCCCGATCAACAACATAATATGGATCTCTTGATCAATAGCCTCATCGTCCGTATCTCTCGATCAACAACATCATCTAGATCTCTCGATCAACGGCCTCATCATCTAGATCTCCCAATTAACAGTATCATATGGATCTCTCGATCAACAACCTCATCATGTGGATCTCCCAATCAACATCATCATCTAGATCTCCCAATCAACATCATCATCTGGATCTCTCGATAAATAGCCTCATAGTAGCATACCCTGCAACACACATGATCTATTTACAGGATGATCAATCCCTATCCATTTAAGACACCATATCATGTCTAGGGACGATGCAATCCACTCGTCAATTTAGACAAAGTCTAGGGACCACTTCTCAGAGACATCTGTCTACGGATCAATTCAGGGACCGAAGTCTGGAGATGATACAATTTCTCTCATCCACTAAGAACGATTTCTCGGAGATATCTGTCTACGGATCAATTCAAGGACCGAAGTTCGGGAATGATACAATCCCTCACGTCTACTAGGGACCACTTCTCGGAGACATCTGTCTACGGATCAATTTAGGGACCAAAGTATGGGGATGATACAATCCCTCTCGTCCACTAGGGACAACATCTCGGAGACATCTGTCTACGGATCAATCCAGGGACCGAAGTCTGGGAATGATAAAATCACTCTCATCCACTAGGGACCCCTTCTCAGAGACATATGTCAACGGATGAATTCAGAGACTGAATTCCAGGGATGATACAATCCCTCTCGTCCACTAGGGACCACTTCTTGGACACATCTGTCTACGGATCAATTCATGGACCGAATTCTGAGGATCAAACAATCCACTCATCGAGTTAGACAAAGTCTAAGGACCACACATTGACCTCATCGTCGGAACAGGTAGCCTCATCATCGACCTCATCATTGGAACATGTAACCTCATCATCGATACAAGTATCCTCATCATTGATACAAGTATCCATATCATCAATACATTTATCCTTACCATCGATACAAGTATCCTCATCATCGATACAAGTATCCATATCATCAATACATGTATCCTTACCATCGATACAAGTATCCGCATCATCGAATCAAGTAACCTCATCATGAGTGCAAGTATCCTCATCATCAATACAAGTATCCTCATTATCGACCTTACCGTCGACATAGGAAATCTCATCATCGATACAGGTATCCACATCGATACCGGTATCCAATATATCATACCAGTATCACCATTGCAACATGATAGAACTCAATACATCTCTATTCAAAATATCTAGTAAAACCTAATCCCCTTACTCAAACCTAGTACCGTCTTTTCCATAACTAAGAAGCAATATATCTTAATTGCCCTAATTTTTGTGTAGTATAATGCAAGGCATTCAATATATTAATAAGGTTTACTGGTCCCTCCCTATTCTCTATATATCCTAAATTTTTTCACAACATAACATATAATCATGGAGAAATCAACATGAAGCAATATATCTCACTTTCCCAAATAGATATGTGCAATATAATGCAATGAAATGTATCTATTAATAAATTGAGTGGAACCTAATCCCCTTGGTGCAACCTTGTGCCATCCTTTCCATTATTATCACGCAATATATTTCACTTGCCCCAATTTTTATATGGGACATAATGAAATGCATTGAATCTACTAAGAATATGTATAGGAATGGAAGTTATCTGCAATACAATGCAACAAAATGGATCTAGTACTAATATTCAATAGAATTTGCAAGGCCAAGGACATAAATTGAAACTCAAACGAATTTTTAATATCCCCGAGATCGAACAAGAAAGCTCCACGAAAAATTGGATGGCTACTAACCTTGAGATCAAATGAAAAAGTACTACAAATACTACACCAAACACCATCGAAAATTGATTTTAGTGGTGGATATGGAAATGGAATAAGAAAAAAATCCAAAGAATATGACAAACATGTAGTGGTGGAAATGAGAAAGCATATACATTCCTAAAACTTATGAAAAATGCAAATTCTATACCCATACACAAGTAAATAAAACCAATACTTTCACACTAGGAAGTTAGAATGAACAAAATAATTGTTTTAACTCATAGATTCATATTATATAGAAATATAATATTAAGGACATAAGTGATCAAACTAGTAATAAAAACTTGTGATGTGCCTTCTTGTAATTAATGAATCATTTTTTCTTTCCACTTGATAGAGTTCAAGGTCAAACATAACTCTATGCTATGTTTAGTAGGTATATACAAAACTAGGTGCCTGCAATCTTATTCTCCGTTTGGGAGGTTAACAGTAATCGCTTATAAATGTTTAGTCATTATAAATGATTAAGGGACATGTGCTAAATCAATTGGTGAGTCCCTCATTGCACAACCATTATTGGATGTTAGGTTGACAAAGGACATGTCACTGACCTCAAAAAACAAATCCCCAATTACAAGTGCAACTCCTATGATTATAAATTGTTTTCATTTCATTAATTCTATATGTTATGCAACTTGCATTTTGTAATTTTTCATAGTTTAATTATTATTGATATATTGGGGGTTTTCCACAAATATTTGCTTTACATTCGAAGAAAAATGAACATGTAAACATTTAAACACTATCCAACTGTTTGCGTCAAACACCTTATTGATGAACCAAGATTTAGATGGCGATTTCAAATCAATTTTCTCCACCATAGAAGAGGAAAGCTTTCAAATCGTGAACTTCAAGAAGAAATAAGAAACAAATTTTAAATCATTGATACATACAAAATATTTATCTATGGTTTTCGTACATATAGGAAAATGTGATTGGGTTTTGTCATGATTTATGACAATTTGGAGGATGCAATAAAGTATGAGCCTAAATATAGGTTGATAAAAAATGCAATTCATGATCTTCGTAATAATACCATAAGAATTAGTGAAAAAAGAGCAGAGAAAATACCACACATTATGCCAACAAAAAAATAAAGCAGTTTAGACCCCCACTTTCGACCCCCACTTTCTTTCTTATGCCAATGAAACAGAAGAGTTTAATACTACAATTTGTTCCTCCTCGTAACTTTGTATTGATTTCACAGTTTTTTATCATCCAATTATATACATGTGTTAAACATATTTTATGAGTTGTAATCCATTTTTTAATTGTACTTCATTTATAAATAACTAATAGCATTTTTATGTTGATTTAAATTGTTTATTGTACAAAAGTGTTTTAATTTTCTTCAAAATTATGTATTTTAATGGTTTTTTAGTTAATTGGAAATGGATCCCAAACTTTGGAATTTATTGCGAATTTAGATTCTAGAAACTATCCTTCTATGGGTGTCTTTTTCAACATTGATTCGGTTTCAATCAATTTCTAAACATTGTGATGGACTGTTGTGGATACCAACTTTTAATAATGCTCGACAAAAAAATCACATAACAAAAACTTGGTTTTTAGTTGGACTGGGTTTTTAGTTGAACTATGGGGACAATATCAAAATCATATCCTATATAAATTTATCAATCATATAGGACATACATCTATATTTCATGTCCCTTGTGAAGAATATATATAAACAATTGAATGTACACTTGTTTGAATCATTTTGCTATGAAAATACTGTCCATTATGAGGGCAGAAGGTCTATTACATTGTGAATCCATTCATAAAACATTTTTCATGTATAGGCATCATTGAAATAGGAGTTCATGGTTTCTTTTAACTCATAGGAAACACCGGTCGATAGAAGCATGGATGGATACTTGTACGTCATCAACATATTGAAGATGGTTCAATTTTGTTATCTATAATATCAAAAGGTTTTGGAGAGAAACCATTGGTGCTAATGGTGAACCTACACCTCCTGAGGATGCAACATTTTACAAAGGTAAAATATATTGGTTACATATGAAAACAATTTCTGAGGAAGATGTCATATCTCGGTACAAAATGTACTCATTGGATATTACATTGAATAAATGTGTTTTCCATTCAATTCCCTCGACATTTTACAAAGGTAAAATATATTGGTTACATATAAAAACAATTTCTAAGGAAGATGCCATATCTCGGTACAAAATGTACTCATTGGATATTGTATTGAATAAATGGGTTTTCCATTCAATTCACATAGGATGTATCAAACGATCTGTGTGTCTTACCATACATTTCAACCAATTGATATGTGTTGTAAACGATGGTTCTACAAGTGTATGATGCATTGCTGAAATACAAGATTTGAAGCATGGTTAATGCCTAGTTTAACACGCATAGGGATATTTTGAGGATGGAAGAAGTTTAAAATGGAGTCTATATAAACACACATTGCTCCAAATATATTCCATTTCGGGATGTGGGAAGTTCCATAATGTTGTGAAAGAATGCTTAGATTCCATTCATATATTATGATGTGGACACTTGCAACATTACTCATCTAGTAGTTGATGAAAAATCGATGTCTGCAAATCATCACTCCCTATGCCAATAGACAATCAATGCACCAATATTATAATGTATAGAAAATTTTCCCACTCACTCCAAGAATCAATTCATTCCATAATCTTATCCCATTACTTACAAACTGGCTTGAGTCCATGGAATGTTTTGGTATGTAATTCAATAGGCATTAGGCATTGTAAGAAGAACTATGTTTTGGTTTTTGCATCATAAACAAATTTCGATAACTTTTGGTATTGAATAAAAATATATAATTCTTTGTATGATTTCATCATATATTATGTAACATACCCAATATCGACCATGGAGTATGGGGTTAAATGTTTTGTTTTGTTTTGTTTTTGTTTTCGTTTTTATTTCTTCTTTTTCGAACATCTTGCGACACATCAAGAAGGTGTATTCAACATTAATAAATGAGTAAAGACAACCTCTAATAACAGTTAAATCGTTCAAGGAATGTTTTAAGATATAATTCCACATTACATTACAAATTACAAGTTTCGTGTAACCGAGATATGAATAGGAACATATGGTTCACCTTAATCTTTTCAATAACATGACTTTGTAGAATAAACATATCAAGTCTACTTATCTGATCACTTGGCTCTTTAGGGACGCACCAACATGAGCTCTCTTTCAACTTGCTTGCATGCTCAATCCGCCATGACCGGATACCTGGGCTAATACTTGCTTGACAAGGTGCGTCAGTAACATTATGCTCAGGTGTAAAATAAACAACAATATACAAATGCACTTCATTTAGGATATATAAAAGCATCGTTAAATAACATGCATTAGCTAAAAATATATTAAGGGGAAATTCTTGGGAAGCTGCAACTTTCCACCCAACCTTAGGTACTTCGATGGCTTCTACTTAGTCCATCCGAAGACCACCCCCGAGCTGAGCACGGTGAACCACTAGGTTGATGATAACTTTGTTATTTCAGCATAGTTTCATAATTAATTATTCATTTGCTGGATGATCGAGCTACCCCGGTAGGCTTTCTCTTGCCCATTATACTAACATCAAAAGTAGATGCGGTTTCATTTTACTCTTTTGAATTAAGAAGGCGTTTTCCATCATGAACTTCATGTGCTCATTAATTTGTGTCCATGAAACAGTATAAATTATCATTCAGCAGTTATATAAGAAAAATAGAATCCCTATAGCTAGTAGTATGTTAGCATGTTCCTGCTAACAATTCCCCAACTTGATCGAAATATCACGAAGCTCAGTTAACCTATGTATGCCAACTATTATATCATTATAATTAACCTACAATGAATATCACATTAGCAGCTAGCAACATATCAGAATTAATGAGTAAATTAAGGCATACTGTAGCAGAAGCTCTACTGTCAAAACATTGGAAAATCAATAGAAAAATAAACATGTTGTAGCGGAACTCTGCTCACAACGATGACATAAAAACAATATAGACATATCGCCTGTTATATATAAAGATATCAGATAATGGTAACCTAACCCGAACTTACCGCCTACAAATGTAAACACATTCAAAGGAGGATAAATGGAATACAATAAAACATAACCAAATAAATGAAGTACCGAAGGATAAATGTCCCCTCTCTGCCAGTAATTGATGCCATACAACATGGAAAGATATGTATGTAAATATGAAGCATCTACCTAGTCATAGCATCTGCATCCTTCTTTCCCCAACTACCTCGACAGGAATTACCCAAAAGATAATGCAGCACTAGGACATCGTACTCCCGAGCTACACACATAGGGACGAGGTATATCCTCTTACAAGGTTTAATAAAAGTATAGCAGCGATTTCCCCATGCCCAATGCTCCAGCAAAAAGGGGCAACCAAAATACCAGCATGCAAATAGCCAAACAAAATACTCAGCATGTAATACAAAAGAAGCATTGAATTACTCTAATAAATGACATCGCAGAGATCATACGCAAGGAGGCACTATCATCTTTGTAGAATCGACAAAGTAGGAATAATACAAGGGAAGCATTGAATTTTTGTACTATTCCACTGTGCATAGACATTACCTTTTAGAAACAACATAATTTTTTTTTTTTCATAAATGATCAAAACAACAACACAGGGTTTTCATGAATGAGTAATTGGGAAAAACTACCCTCTAACCAACAAAGACCAAAAAGGAATACCGACACATCTCCTAAATTCATACCTGGAGCGAAATGGACAGTGGCCAAAAACAAATAGACAAGAAGGAAACCGACAAATCCCCCCCTATTAAACATCTATTGCAGCATAAAAGAAAGAACCCAACTCAGCACCGGGATTTCCACCGATCCTAAGATCATAGTGGTTTTCTTTAGAGACTTCACGCCCCCTACCACGGATGCCTTCGCCCACCCATGCGCAGCTACATCAATAACAAGAACAGGAAAATGCAGACCCCCTTCCATACCTGCGCGACCATCATAAATACATGCTCACCCCTCCTTTCTTCCCTTAACACACATGAAAGAAGGAATGGCCAAGTGGCGGAGCGTTACTCTTCCAATATCCCGACATAGTGCCTCCTGTAATACTATATATATAAGGTCTTCCGCTTAATTGCATTATTAATTATATCACAGCATTATAACTTATATAACTAACTTAGATTTAACCATCCAAAGTAATAATAATAAAAATAATAATAATAAAAATAATAATATTATTATTATTATTCTACGTCCATATTCCTTCATAACATTTACAATATCCATATGGATACCTTTGAAATATACAATTGGCATCAAGTCCATTTTTAAACTCGCTGATAAAAGGAATTATCTCGTCACGGGAATGCTACAATTTAACTATCTTTGGCATATATTTGTGTATACATATGAACCACTTATAATTTCATGTTTAAAGAATACAAAATACAAATAAAAGTAATAAACAACCCCTTCTTGGAAAATAAATAATTATTTATTTATCTTTCATCTATATAATATATATATATATATATATACACATACACCTTTTTCTAGTAATTATACTTTTCACACAGTGTTCCTAGTTTTACTTATTTGTAACTACTAGTGGCTTATCATGCCTTCTTGAAAATATTAAATAATATTGGACAAAAATAATACTTAACTTATTTTTGGTTTAGAAGCATAATAGCCTCATTCTTGGCCTGCTATGCCGAGGCTCAGATATCCATTGTATCCAAAATAATTTCTTAGTCTTAAGCAACAGTATTTAAAACGTAGCAGCAAAGTGCAAACAGATAGGCCATAAGGGTGTATAAATGCATTACGACAAAGAGTAGCAACTTCGGCAACGTTCTCAAAACTAACAGAAAACTTATAAACTTAAGTAGTTAACTTGTCCACCTCACAATCCACCTTTCCTCAAGTGTCTATGACAGTAAGATGACTCATGTCATCAAACTCATGGCTTCCTAGCCATTAAACATCCCCCTAGTGGTTATCGTGCCCTTTTCCCACTCCGAGTTGCATTGCCCATGTGATCTAAGTGTTAGGTAGTGAAATTACCAAATTAGATTTGTGTAAATAGTGTACCGGATTCGGGGACGTTACATACTCTCCCCCTTGAAAGAACACCATCCTCGGTGTTACTCACACTACCCCACCTCTTTATCTCCTTGTCCTGCATTTCTGGCACAAACCACAAGTCTTCTTGAGCCATGGAGGATACATGGTTATGCAATAATTTAAAAATATTACAACAAAAGTTCTATAGGGACAACTTCTTTATTTATTTATGCAATAGTTATCTTGTATTTCTCTCCTCACTACATTAATGCCTTTGCAACCTTTGTCCTTGCTGATACCTGGTTTACATCAGTGTCTCGCTTTCAAACCTAAATCTGCATTATGTAGTATTATATATATACGAATTCAGAGCAATCTGCTCCGAATAATAGCCACCTTCCATTTACCATATCATTAATCTTTCACATTGCACCTGCAATGTTTTGTTCGTATCAAACACAACCCTCTATAATGGACAACTTATCAAGGTTCACATCATGTCATTATAGTGATGAAATTTTCATCACGCATAAATATTCCACCTCCTACGTTATGTTATCAAGTGCACTCTTCTGTAATACAAAATTAGTTTGTTAAGGAAGCAATATACATGTAACATAATATTGATCACAAAAGAAATAACATTAAATAAGCAATTGTCCAAAAAGAAAATTATGTATCTTGCAGGATCCTCATCCTGTTCTCTTGTAACCATGTCGCTACTTCCCTTTTGGCTTCATTTTGTAGCCTTACTTTTTAAATCTGTAATAAGATTTTCTTATCCTCCCGCTGTCAACAAGTTAGCTTACACATAGTACAATATGCATTCGTAATCTTTTATCAGTGGCATATCATTTACTACATAAAGCATCATATACAATTGAAGTAATCATATCTACTACTCAGGTAGCTACCATAACCAATTTATTTCTTATTATTTTGGGTGCTTATAACAGTTTTCTTGCAGCAATAAAACAACCACGTATAGCCAATTATATGCATTACAATGGAACAACTCATTTTCTTACCTGTGGCCTTTTCATGCATGTTGCAACATCTTGGTTATACACAATTATGAACCTCACCCGAAAAGGTCCACCAATTTGATACACGATGGTATCATTCCAGAATACCCTCGAGAGTATGTATCACTTCTTTTAGTAGTTCAACAATATAATTCATATTACTTGCAGTTTTCTCTAACCTGCAATGGTGATTACTCACAAAAATACAAAGATAGCTAGCACCTCCAGTGCTTTCATATTATGATGTACCAATCAACAACTGCCACACCAAGTGACTGCCTCATATCGAATGTGTAAGAAAACAAACTATACATGCATACATATGACTTTTCCAAACATAAGTAATCATTTTCCTTTGCAACATTATGTTGCGGTTTTTTCATGGCAATTAATTTTGAGTTCGATCTTCTTTCTAAGATCTTCTTCGTAATTTCCTAGAGAACAATATTGTTAATACCCATAACATAATATAACACATGCATAATTTCACATAAATAGGAAAATTTTTAAATATATGCACATACCTCGTGTATATCATATGCATAGTAGGAAACACTTCCTAGCGCGCCATCTCGTACTGCATAAAAAATTTTATTCTTCTCGAGAGGCTCTATCTCAAGGTCAGCAATAAATTAGTCCATTTGCGTCCTTTTTCCACTCAAGCCTTCTCGCTTGAGTCCTGGAAAATTATTTTTCCCCTCAAGCCTTCTTGCTTGAGTCCTGGAAAATTATTTTTCCCCTCAAGCCCTCTCGCTTGAGTCCAGGAAATCGTTTTCCTCTCAAGCCTTCTCAATTGAGTCAAGGAAAACTTATGATTATAGCAGACAACCCCAACACTTCCTCAGTGTTCCCTGAGTTTCCTGGAGTGGCCAGGGGACTTTTAAGTCTCTGAATCCCGAAATCAGTCTTTACACACCCTCATAGGGTATTGCAGTGCTCCTGCAATTTGGTAGTACTCCTACCTAAACACATCTCGTGTTTCACTGCCTCACAGGGCATTGCATGCAAATGGTAGTGCTCCTACCATAACACTTCTCGTTTCCAATTCCCCCTTCAATAAATTGGTAGTACTGCTACCAAAACACTTTTCGTATTCAATTCCTCCTTCAATACATTGGTAGTACTCCTACCAAAACACTTCTTGTGTTCAATTCCTCCTTCAATAAATTGGTAGTACTCCTATCAGAACACTTCTCGTGTTCAATCCATGTCCGGTTGACTCAAATATATGAAACAAACTTAACTTTCCCTTCTTTGTTCCTTTTCTTTGTTTAGACTTTTATTTAAGTTAGCTTTATTTCATGTTAACTTCATTTTAATTTACAGGGTGCCTCTGCTTATCTTATTAGGGTGATGGTTTTTATTTATTTATTATGTGTAGCTTTTATCTTTTAATTTCTCTTGATGATCTCAAGATTTTCACTTCTCTGGTCACACTATCTCATGTGCCCACAACACGGTCTCATAATACCGCATTAGTGAACTCTTGGTTCACACTATGGCTCTAATGCCATAATCATGGCTGTAGTGCCCCTAGACTTGGGTAGACATTGAGGGCACCTGCTGAGTGACCCGGCTGATTGAAACATTAATTAAATAACCTTTTGACCTTATTTTTGAGTATGTGTATCTGAACTGTTAAGGTAAATGAATAATTGCATATGTTAAACGATTAGCTATGACTATGGAAAATTATGTTGATGGATAATGCTTAACGACTAGCTGTATGGTGATTATGTATTTGGCGACGAAATGTATACTTAATAAGATGAATGAGCAGTTTGAATAAATCATAAATGTTTAACAATGCTAGAGTTAGAAACCAGATGATGATTGTTGAGAACAGTGCTACTAATAATTTGTTGTGAGAAGTGTGTGTAGAAACAAGTGAGACGGTTCACCAACGGACACACAAAGGAACATGGAGGGTCGTAGAGTACGGGTAAATCACAAACAAGTGAAGCGACGACGATGTCGACTTCCGACAAGAATACCACGCATGAGCAGATAAGCATTGATCCGCTTGCTCAAGAGGAATGCGTGAGGGCGTACGAGGTGGGCCACGACGGAGCTGGTCACGTACGAGTTGAGGGGCGCGCAGTGAGAACGGACTCACTCCTCAGCGCCATTAGTCCCTAGATAGCATGTAGGCGGAGGATGGATGGTAACGATTCCTAAAATCCCTACAAGAGTTCCCGCAAGTCAAAACGGAAAGATGGTGGCAGAAGGGCCCAACGATGCGGTACCCTGTCAAGAACGGAAAGAATGGACGCAAGGACCCAACGAGGTGGTACCATGCCAAGGAATGGAAACCATGGATGATTGGACCCGACGGAGTGGTGCCATGTCAGGGGATAAAAAAAAATTAAGGAACCAGGAGCCCAACGACGCGACACCGTGATCCTAGTGAGTTTGATTGTTAAATTAAACTGCATAAAAACTTAGGAGAATAACTCTAGATTATTACTTAGCAAATGCATAACAATAGCTTAGACATTTGCATATGAATAGTTATTTTGTTGAGCATTTAAAATAATAGAAATTATTATTTAGGAGCAAAATAGATTAGACACCTAGTCAACTAAAAGCTAGGAGTTGATTAAAATATCTGGGGGACAAACTAGAGCAAACTTAGGGATGTAGGTGCACTTCCCAGAGAAACTGACACTTGGATGGGTGAGTGTTTTAATTAATTAAATAACTAAAAATATTTAATTATGCATGAAGCGACATGTGTCGCAAGAGATTTCCCTTTATAAGGAAGGCTTAAGGAATGGGTAAAGGACCCATAATTTGGACGATTGTCGTAATTTTTGAATGCCTCAAAGACTTGCTGCTATCTAAGGGTTTGGCTTAGAAATCCTGGTGGGAAGGGAAGCCCAAGCTGAATTTCTGAAATACTTGTGTGAGCTCTACGACCCAAAGCTCGGGGGAGGCCATGCGACTGAAAGCATGAGCCTATGGTTGGGTGGCAAAGCTAACGGTTGCTTCGCCTACGGTTAAACGAGCTTTGCTGGAGGGATCCTATGGAAGACGCAGACAACAATGGACCAGCTGGATCGGGTTGACAGGTTAAGGTTTGCTTATTTTTGTTAAGTTATTCACTCTTTTATTTTATTTTTCCAATAACTATAATGGCTAATTTGTTTGTATGAAGTTATTAAAGTTTCAGGTTCAGTTCAAGGGGACCCTAAAGGAGGGGTCCTACATTTGGTATCAGAGCCGGTCGAGCCTTGAGGGCACCGGACTCATATTTATGCAAGTGGTTTTCGGTGAATCGTGATGAGGGATGGACGATAATTCTTCAGGGACTTCGCCAACAGCTGGATCAAGCATCTTGACAGGTTCTATCTGTGGTTTATATTTTGTTTATGTATGGCATTGAATTTTTATACTCTGGATTATCTGTGCGAGTAGTTGAAAAAAAAAATGATTAGTGATTTGGTTAAATTGATTTTGAGTAAGTGTTTATGTTATATAAAAAAATAATCGGTGCGTTTTTTTGTTTTTATCTCTGTTGAGAGATCGATGTCAGCGATAACATTCTGTCTGTGATGATATGTGTCGCGTCCTTCTTTACCCTTATGCATTTTACTCCTACTATCTCCTTTGATTCCTCATTGTCTAGAGACCCGAGCTCAACTACCCACCGCTACCGATTTAAATTTGAGATTTCCTTTCTTTTTCTGAGATCTGAACTTTTAAATTTATGAATGCTGTCTATTCCCACAGATCCGAGTTTCGAACTGATTCCATCACTGTCTTTGATCGAAGGCTCCATGTTCCGAGATTTAGGATCAAACCTTACTGCCGGATGTGAGCCTGAGTTTTAGCGTATTGTTCACTATTACTTAAGAGCTACGCCAACCTTAGATTAGTAGGAGAAGAACTAGTTTAAACACCGAGCTCTCCTAACTCAAGAATCTGCGCCTGGAATTTTATTCTTCTACCTGAGTATTCAGAAGTTTAAACCTTAAACAGAGCATGGGATCTGAGAACAATCGTCAGTCTACCCCTCTTTTTCGACTAGAACTTTTATGTCGACTAGACTATGCCGTGTCAATATGAAACACAAGTGACAGCATCTAGCTATAGTTGTGCAGGAAGTTTAGTTCCTGTGTTTAACAAATTAATTTAAAGATGTTGGTGAAGACCGCGTGACTTCCAACTTAGAAAATCCAAGGTAATTGAAGCATTACTATACCTATCTTTTAGTTAGAAGATGAAGTTTTGTTCTACGGTTAACATTATATAAGAAAATTTCATTTTAATTTTTTTTTCTCTTTCGATTATACATATATATATGGCATTTGAATTATTTACTTACCATGGCATGCGAGAGAGGACCGGATCCAACCACTTAGTACTTTGTCCTTTTATCGTATGCTCTCCCTTAAAGAAAGGCGACTCTCCTACCTTTTTATTGTGAATCATTTCCAGCTTTCTTCCCAGATTTCATGTTGGTTGTTAAGGATGGAATATAGGGTTTTTTTTTATATTTATTTATTTCTTTGAAAGTATCTTTTGGTCCCTGTAAGTCTCAGAGGGAATAAGTTTCACCAGTTAAATTATATTCTATTGTCATCTAAACATCGTACTCAACAACTACTCTCGGAGAAGAGTTAAAGGATGAGACAACATCCCATAAAAGGGGGATTTCAATGAGGGGAAACGACGATCACTCCACGGTGGGTGTATCTTTGAGGGACTCGTTGACTGATGCCAACGAGGTTGTCCCTTACGTGGAGCGCCGAAAACTTAAGAAGACCGACACTTGTTTTCGTAGTGGGAAGTGAGTTGTTGAGATCTGACCTATGTCACTTTGGCGGGCCCTGGGGATAAGAAGGGAAGAGTTGTTTGTCGAGAAAGGGGGGGGGGGGGGCATTTCCTAGGTTACGTCATAGTTCTCGAGAGCGAGGTTGGATGGTCCGTCACGTTTTATTTTTTTGTTTATTTTAGGTCGTGGCAACGGACGACTCGGGGAAAAAGGAGTCTGATCCCACTGTTCGAACTTTTTATGCGTTTTCAGTGAGATGCGAGTGGGGCGATCTTTATAAGATCGATCCCAGGTCTTTTCCTAAATCTACTTTGTAATTCTGTCATTCTCACTGCCCATGATGGCAAGGATATATATTTAACATGGGTACAGAAAAGGGTCTCATTCCCTGTAGGTTTTACTATTTACAATTTTGTTGTATGATTAGTGTTATCACGGAATCGTTGGGGTTTTCCGTTTAGGAAACCTGCTGCATGTTAGACCCTGCTACTTGTTAACCACAAAGTCGATGTATCCCTGCTTGATCCCCACATTGGTTTATTACTGCAAATCGTGAGATTTCAGGTTAAGATTTTCTTTGTTGCCTGATTACTACAAATCGGGTAAACCTATGTATCCTTGCTGCACAAAGTCGTGGTTGCGAGTTGATCTAGGTTTTTATATTATATATATATATATATATATATATATATATATATATATATATATATATATATATATATATATATATCCTATGACTTATGGTTAGACTCTCTGTGATCCTACATATATGTTAGAATGAGCTCCGATCAAGTTTGGAGTTAAGTTTTAACTGCATACATTTCTTTGATCAATTGGGTCTCCGAAATTAGCGTCGACCCAGAAAAATAAAAACAGATCATGTAGATCAAATCGTTTTAAATGCATATACCTATTTTGTATGCTCTTTCTAAATATTAATTTGCACAAAAACATCTTTCTCTATTGAAATGCTACCACGAAAATGATATTCCTGTTGTATACAATCACTATAGAGGAATCGTGAACTCAGAATAGTTGGTATCACTGTAACAACAATGTTGTCACTGTTTAGATTTCTATTTTGTCGATATTGGTATATGTCTACGCTGCCAGGAATTACAGGGTTCTGACCTCTGTGTTTATGATGCCACGGATTTGCTAAATCCAGTTCTAAACTTATATTATCTTCACTACCTAGTATTTGCAATAGATCCTAGTCTAAGATCTCTACCTTTATATATATTTGCTGCCACAGCATGTTTAGTTTCCGGTTAAAGATCTCTATTGTATACAATTATTGTCACATAGGGTTTTGCTAGTACGATTATTAGTAGTAATCCCTTCCATATATGTATTTTTTTCTTAACTACCTTAAAAAATTTTGTATTGATTTAAGTTGAAGCATCTAAAAGTTCTCTGTTTTACATCTCAATGACGATCTCAGATTTGGCATTAATTTTAATTGAAGCTTTTAAAAGTCTAGTGGACTCTGCCAATACTTGCGTTAGATCCATTGTGATTCTAGACTGAAATCAATCTAAAAAAATCAGAGGCTGTCATTCTACATTAGCAATCTTAGAATTTAGTTTAAATTGTAATTGACCCTTATATCTCTGAGTTTCATTTGTCGAATTAGAAGGGCGTTTCTAGAAATCATGCTATAAACTGCATTTTAATCTTTTAAGATTGTGATTGACCTTTAAGTCCGATGTATATCGATTTCTTATTACCACTTTCAGAATTCGTAATTATGAAATGAATTTGCCATTACATTTATTCGTGCATCGATTTCTTGATGCAGATCGAAAGTCCAATCTTAAATTCACTACTCTGTGTAACGACCTCTTGCATAAACGTTTCTGGTTTGCCAAAACGAATTTCTCTGAGTATTTAATTGAAAATTTGAATGGCATGTATCAGAATTCGAACTAGGAATGGTAAGTTTTCCTTTAAATTTCCGTGTGCTATTTAAGATTCTGGAAGGATAACGTGGTCTGTGAAAAATCTCTGAATTCCCATTTCAAGCCACTAGACGTTTTCCAGATTCCATTAAATGAGTGAAACTCAGATTCTTAACATCCTCTGTGTATCCTCTACGTATCTATTCCCCACACTCATGGCGTCTCCAGAAATTATAGGTGCGATCGGAATTTGTTTCTTTAAAAATCCTCTGTGTCTCTATTTCGAGTTGGGATGATGATTCCAGTTATGTGTTTCGACTGTATTTTCAATTTACAGTTTAGATAATCTTTTTTGGGGACCTGAAATGGGGGGTCCCTACATTAATGTCATTTTTGATATATACTTGAATACTCTTGTTTTAGAAGAAATATATATATATATATATAATATTTAGATATATGTATACAGTTAGTGGAATATCTACAAACGAATCATTAGGACTATGTATATTGTTTCTTTTAAGCTGAGAGGACTCTTATTATAATATATCATACGAGAAGATGTATTGCATATAAGGTCTTATGAAGGTTTCAATAGAATTATGTATGTTGTGACCCAGAGAGGAGAGGTCTAATTCTAATTGTATCATTGGAGTGATGTTGCTTCTGAATTTTGAAATTATGTGTATAGTTAGTCTTAGAGAAATTCTTCTCAAATTTATATTCCAAATTAAAATGATAAACATTAATATTGTGAATGCGCTCGTAGAGTAGATGACGGGTCTTGGTCAATTATGAATTTACCCTTATTTGAAAGGATATATGTACATATAGAAAGGTTAGGTTATTGCATTGTGAATAATTTTATAATTTGTTTATTCTTGTTTGAAGGGTTATGTATATAAAAGGAAAAGGGATATGTGTATAAAAGGGAAGGGATATATGTGTAAAAGGAAAGGAAAAGAGATAATCCAGATTATTTTATTAGGAATGTTTCTACAATTTAAATTATTCTCATATGAAAAGATACAATGCCATTTTATGGATAGAGTATAATGTGAAGTTGAAGGGATACTTATTTATTTATAACCCATCATTCATGTTAAGGAATGGTCGGAATTATGTATGATATTACATTCATGAATTATATGAAAAGATGGAGCACTTTTTGGATTAGACAATTTATGGTAATAATTGTGCTATATTTAAATTATAGTAGAGTTCCTTACTAATGCAATTATTAAAGTCAATTATAGATGTTGATTTATGGGCTATCGTTATACTATAGAAAGATCCCTTGAATTTATACCCTAAAAAGATAAATTATATGACATGACTAGATACTTTTGTATTTCATTTAGGAATTAGATGAAAAGACTAAGCATTGTTTATATTTCATAAATGACTACGAGATGAGATGATTTAGACACAAAAGTAAGTAGTGCTCTTGTTACACACTTTGCTTGGATATGGTAGGATTGAAAATTTTTCTTGTTAATCCATCTTTGGAATTTCATCTAAGGCAGTTACTTGGGAAGTTGAATGGATTGCGACTTAGGAGTGTACACTAGGAGTATTAGATTTAAAGTTAAGAATTCGACAATGACGAGCTTTACATTTGGACGAATATATTGGTGAACTTATTAAATGACGGGAAAATGATAAATTTTGACTAAAAAGACACCATGATACTGAGATTGACGATACTTTAAGAGATTGTTGAGGGAGCGAAACAAACTTAAAATTTGAAAACGAGATATCAATGCGATCGGTGTAATGAGCTGAACTCAAACAACATGCCTTTTGCATTATGAAAAAAAAAACATTTACGAAAAATCAGGACTACGAACTTGAAATTTAACCATGGCATCGAAAGGATCAAATGAAGACAATGTTTCGTAAAAAGAAGTATGGAGACGATTAGCGTAATAAACCTAACACAATGAAGCTAACCCTAGGTCATGATAAAACTTGATGATATGACAACTAGCCCTCGAGATGGAACCCGATGGGGTTAAGAAAACACACATTGTATGAATTGATGAAACTAACGAAGTGATCTCTTGAGCCTTGTTATGTCTTAAACGATTGAGGAAAACCTGAAATAGTGTAATGCCAGCCTTGGTGCTTTAACTGATTAGACTAATGAGGGTATGTAATGCCCCTAGAATGACTGTGGACCTTAAGGGCACCTCGAGTGACCTGACTGAACAAATTCAATACAGTGGTCTTGTTATGTCTTAAATGATTGAGGAAAACCTGAAGATGTGAATGACGACAATAATTGATAAATGAATTAAGGAATTAAATTATATGTGTGGAGTGGGATAATTGATTGATTACTTCTTGCTTAATGATTAGCCTTGATTGATCAAGTCAAAGTGCAGTAGGACAGTTACAGTCCTAGCTATGCGACTTGGAAGGATGCAACTGAGATGCGTCGTAGCTTTCCATTTTATTCTGAACTTCGGGACGAAGTTCTAAATAAGTAGGGGTGTATGTAGTGCCCCTAGACTTGGGTAGACATTGAGGGCACCTGCTGAGTGACCCGGCTGATTGAAACATTAATTAAATAACCTTTTGACCTTATTTTTGAGTATGTGTATCTGAACTGTTGAGGTAAATGAATAATTGCATATGTTAAACGATTAGCTATGACTATGGAAAATTATGTTGATGGATAATGCTTAACGACTAGCTGTATGGTGATTATGTATTTGGCGACGAAATGTATACTTAATAAGATGAATGAGCAGTTTGAATAAATCATAAATGTTTAACAATGCTAGAGTTAGAAACCAGATGATGATTGTTGAGAACAGTGCTACTAATAATTTGTTGTGAGAAGTGTGTGTAGAAACAAGTGAGACGGTTCACCAACGGACACACAAAGGAACATGGAGGGTCGTAGAGTACGGGTAAATCACACACAAGGGAAGCGACGATGATGTCGACTTCCGACAAGAATACCACGCATGAGCAGATAAGCATTGATCCGCTTGCTCAAGAGGAATGCGTGAGGGCGTACGAGGTGGGCCACGACGGAGCTGGTCACGTACGAGTTGAGGGGAGCGCAGTGAGAACGGACTCACTCCTCAGCGCCATTAGTCCCTAGATAGCATGTAGGCGGAGGATGGATGGTAACGATTCCTAAAATCCCTACAAGAGTTCCCGCAAGTCAAAACGGAAAGATGGTGGCAGAAGGGCCCAACGATGCGGTACCCTGTCAAGAACGGAAAGAATGGACGCAAGGACCCAACGAGGTGGTACCATGCCAAGGAATGGAAACCATGGATGATTGGACCCGACGGAGTGGTGCCATGTCAGGGGATAAAAAATAATTAAGGAACCAGGAGCCCAACGACGCGGCACCATGATCCTAGTGAGTTTGATTGTTAAATTAAACTGCATAAAAACTTAGGAGAATAACTCTAGATTATTACTTAGCAAATGCATAACAATAGCTTAGACATTTGCACATGAATAGTTATTTTGTTGAGCATTTAAAATAATAGAAATTATTATTTAGGAGCAAAATAGATTAGACACCTAGTCAACTAAAAGCTAGGAGTTGATTACAATATCTGGGGGACAAACTAGAGCAAACTTAGGGATGTAGGTGCACTTCCCAGAGAAACTGACACTTGGATGGGTGAGTGTTTTAATTAATTAAATAACTAAAAATATTTAATTATGCATGAAGCGACATGTGTTGCAAGAGATTTCCCTTTATAAGGAAGGCTTAAGGAATGGGTAAAGGACCCATAATTTGGACGATTGTCGTAATTTTTGAATGCCTCAAAGACTTGCTACTATTTAAGGGTTTGGCTTAGAAATCCTGGTGGGAAGGGAAGCCCAAGCTGAATTTCTGAAATACTTGTGTGAGCTCTATGACCCAAAGCTCGGGGGAGGCCATGCGACTGAAAGCATAAGCCTATGGTTGGGTGGCGAAGCTAACGGTTGCTTCGCCTACGGTTAAACGAGCTTTGCTGGAGGGATCCTACGGAAGACGCAGACAACAATGGACCAGCTGGATCGGGTTGACAGGTTAAGGTTTGCTTATTTTTGTTAAGTTGTTCACTCTTTTATTTTATTTTTCCAATAACTATAATGGCTAATTTGTTTGTATGAAGTTATTAAAGTTTCAGGTTCAGTTCAAGGGGACCCTAAAGGAGGGGTCCTACAATGGCCAACCTGCTTTACCAACACAAGCTTTTACATTGCGCCTTGTGCACATGACAAATTATTAAGTTTGAAAACCATATAGAGTTATTCGCTTACAGTGCTTTTTGCAAAATCCTTTTGGTTTTGGCGATCCTCTCGCAATTGATTAGCTTGGTTCTAGAACGCCAAGCCCATACTTCATGCGATCAATTCCTCACACACATAAACCATATCGATATATTAGCTATATCCTCATGGATTTCAAGTCTCACTCACAAAAACACAAATATTTCATAACACTTTACATAATCATGGTTCTTTGAAACTTTATTGCATATTTAAATATCTTTCTTACTTCAAAGGGATACAATAATCTCAAAGCTTGGTAAGTCACCACAACATGCGACAAAATTTTTATAATCAAAAGATTCACATCTTGATCTTACTCATGGTCTGATTCTATCTCTTCATGAGCCCCTGATTTTTATTTAGACTCTTACAGTATGCTTACCATACTTTATACATAAAATGCTTCATGCCCTTTGTCTTGCAACCTATCTGGCGGATCTTGCAGCCATAAGCTGCAATGTTAGCACATAGCATTGATTGTTCCCTTTTCATTTATGAGGTGTAATAGTTTATTCCCTATGATAAGTTTACAACCTTTCAATAATTTGAATGACAATTCTATCACTACTCTACTCGTTTTAACTTGCGTCTTGATATTTACAAGACTATTGTAAAACAATTTCTACATATAAACATATCTCTATATATTTATCAAGAGATTCTAGAGAACAGAGTAATACCAACATATGCCCAATGCTCCAGCAAAAAGAGGCAACCAAAATACCAGCATGCAAATAGCCAAACAAAAGACTCAGCATGTAATACAAAAGAAGCATTGAATTACTCTAATAAATGACATCGCAGAGATCATACGCAAGGAGGCACTATCATCTTTGTAGAATCGACAGAGTAGGAATAATACAAGGGAAGCATTGAATTTTTGTACTATTCCACCGCGCATAGACATTACCTTTTAGAAACAACATAATTTTTGTTTTCTTGATAAATGATCAAAACAACAACGCAGGGTTTTCATGAATGAGTAATTGGGAACAGCTACCCTCTTACCAGCAAAGACCAAAAAGGAATACCGACAGATCTCCTAAATTCATACCTGGAGCGAAATGCATAGTGGCCAAAAACAAATAGACAAGAAGGAAACTGATGGATCCCCCCCTATTAAATGTCTATTGCAGCATAAAAGAAAGAACCCAACTCAGCACCGGGAGTTCCACCGATCCTAAGACCATAGTGGTTTTCTTTAGAGACTTCACGCCCCCTACCACGGATGCCTTCGCCCACCCATGCGCACCTACATCAATAACACAAACAGGAAAATGCAGACCCTTCCATACCTGTGCAGCCATCATAAATACATGCTCGCCCCTCCTTTCTTCCCTTAACGCACACGAAAGAAGGAATGGCCAAGTGGCGGAGCGTTACGCTTCCAATATCCCGACATAGTGCCTCCTGTAATACTATATATATAACGTCTTCCGTAATACTATATATATACTTTTCACACAGTGTTGCTAGTTTTACTTATTTGTAACTACTAGTGGCTTATCATGCCTTCTTGAAAATATTAAATAATATTGGACAAAAATAATACTTAACTTATTTTTGGTTTAGAAGCATAATAGCCTCATTCTTGGCCTGCTATGCCGAGGCTCAGATATCCATTGTATCCAAAAGAATTTCTTAGTCTTAAGCAACAGTATTTAATGCGTAGCAGCAAAGTGCAAACAGATAGGCCATAAGGGTGTATAAATGCATTACGACAAAGAGTAGCAACTTCGGAAACATTCTTAAAACTAACTGAAAACTTATAAACTTAAGTAGTTAACTAGTCCACCTCACAGTCCACCTTTCCTCAAGTGTCTGTGACCGTAAGACGACTCATGTCATCAAGCTCATGGCTTCCTAGCCATTAAACATCCCCCTAGTGGTTACCGTTCCCTTTTTCCACTCTGAGTTGCATTGCCCATGTGATCTAAGTGTTAGGTAGTGAAATTACCAAATTAGATTTGTGTAAATAGCGTACCGGATTCGGGGACGTTACATATTAGCTACACCAAAAATGTATATATCGTTTAATTTTACATATTCTATATTGTACAAATGTTAAATCTATTGATTAATCATAAATTAACAAATACATAAAATGTTTTGTTTTAGTTTACGAAACAAATGTTTGATTATGTTGACAATTGTACTAATGTATTTTGTTGTGTTATATTATAGAAATGGATATGGTGCCTGCCATTTGGAGCTCCCTACCAACAGATGTACTTGAAATGATATTTCTATGGTTGCCATTATCCACTATTATCCATTTTAGAATAGTTTGCAAGAAGTGAAGTTGAAGATTATCTTTTATCTTATCGTGGAAACAATTTGTAATAAAAGAATTTGGAGTTTTAGTTGACTTTAATTCTGAATGTGAGCGACAATTCCATCCTCGTTACATTAATCAACTAGGAAAGTTATCAACCATATCTATGCCATTTTTGAGTAATAGATATAAAATTGAATTTATATGTGTTTCAATTGTTTTGGTTTCCTTACCAACTAACTTATATAGAAAAAAAACCACTATATTTATCAATCATTTCACAAAGACTTTTACATTTGTAGGGTCCCTCAATCTTGGTAATTCGGGTTTTTCGCATTCTTAAGAAATTTGCAGCAACAAAAATATGAATGGGTAGTTCTCAAACATGTTTATACGACATTGCAACCAAAATGTTTCATTTATTGCACTTTTCACAGGCACTCGAGACAAACATATCCTCCATATGGTGATATTTTGACCCCAAAAACTGTTGTTTTGGATAATGGAAAAAAATTATTGGGTGCATACTCATGTTATTTCTAGAGAAAACCATATATGTTTACAACATATATATTGGATAGAAATCGCCAAAAATAAATGGATCTTTGATTTTATGCAGCAATCACTTACTACAATGTATGTTTGCATAGTGGTTTATTCCAATCAACTTCTTTGTTTTATGAATGAATAAATTCTTAGTCATTATAATCTAGGGATTACATTTTTTCTCATAAAACTTTATTGGCCAAGATAGTCAACATTGTAAAAGAAATCTAAATACATGATATGCCATAATACAAAATTGACATCACTAACAACACTTTACCAACCATTTACAAATTTCTAATAATAATTTAGTTAATTAATATTTTTCTCACAAAACTACATCTACATTGACCGGATTACTCTAAAATGTTAAAAAAATCTAAAATGTTAAAAAAATCTAAAGGATAAACATGCCCAAATATACAAAGACTACATCTACAATGCTTATAATTAATTAATCACTCCTTGAACAACATCTTAAACAATTTCAAAAGAATTCTTTAGCCATTTGTGGCTTTTAAAGTCACTACGTAAATGTTGTGGGCATTGGAACACTTACTAAAGAAAAAAGCAATGCATCGAAAATCTCTAAAATATTTGCCTATGGAAAACGAGTAGATATATAAGGTGGAAAACCAGTAGATATGAAAGTGAAGCACAACATCTTTTTCAACAGGGTGGAACTAATAAATAGAACCTGAATTTCATTTTCCAATGATAACAACCATGCAATATTTTCAAGCTGATCAAGTTGATGACAAAATACTTTCTTGAAATATAGAGTGATATTTTTTGGAAGCATTTTTATTTTGGAAAGACAAAAATGTAAATTTTTTATTCAAAATTTCGAAAGAGAGAAGGAAAGACAGGAGATTGACTTCTATTTCAAAGGAGATCTCAGACTTAGAAAAAACCAATAAAACCTTGTCCTGCAAGGCTCACAAAGATGCCTCCAAATAAAATTTTCATCCAACTGACTGAAACAGGCACAAAATCAGCACCCGAAAACTCCAATCTTAAAATGTAACTGGAAAACAACTGAACGCTTCCTTGTTAGATATATACATATAGGTATATCAAGAAATCAAGTTCTTTTAACATCAACACATCCAGTTGAATCATCTTTGCTAGTGCCACTCTCAGGGAAGCTGAAGCAGCTTATAACATTGCCATCAAGCAATGAGTTACCATCCTGATGACTGGGCACTTAGAAATACCCATCAGTTGTGTTGACGCATCAATGGAATTATCTCCATTGCCCAGAATAGTCGGCTGAGTACAGTTGATGTTCTGAGGGGCCTGAACTTGAGAGGCATCCTGATGAGAAGGTGGAATAAGAATTTGGCCGTTGTCATCGTGTGGAAGGTGGCTACTATCATGTGAGGGCTTCTTTTCCACCTTCTTCCTCTTTGCAGGTGTAAAGTCATGAGGAAAATTAAGTTTTGCTTTCTCTCCTCTCATCTTCCTAGCTGCTGCATCGAAGGCTCTGGCAGCTTCCTTTGGCGTATCATATCTACCAAGCCATATGTACTTCCCTTTTTCACGATCTCTAATTTCTGCAGCCCATCTGCCTGGTCGGTTCTCTCTGATGCCTCTATATTTGGTCTTTCTTTCCCTACCTCTCGTGCTCATAACTGCTTCTTTGCGCTGGGAGGGATATGACGCAAGACACCCTTTGAAAAAACAAACGATATGAATCAGAAATATACTCTGAAGGTGGAATGGAAAGACGAGTTCATAAACAGTACTTAGAATGACAATGAGCAAACTTGAGTGAGCACTCAACTAAAACTCTATGTTTGCTGGAGAGGTTTAGACCTCTAAAACCTTGCAATCTAACAATGCTCGGGGATATATTCTAATTTCTCCAGAGTAGAGGTGCTTGTGATCATTGAATGTGTGCGAGAGTTTACTCGTACAAGGAACTACGATGAAGAGGGCAAAAGATGAAAATCCAGAAATGCAATATCATATCCTACATCAGGGTGCCATACTGCATGTACAGAGTGATGGTAATTCGGGGAAAAAGGATCCACACATTCGGAAGAGGCATGGTTGCCTCTCATACACAGTATTACAAGGGCGCAAATTTTCAAACCCTAAACAACTACATTAAGCCCACTTATGAACTAATGGGAGCATTCTTAACTTGTAGCTCGGATACTCTATGGCTGATCGGTGATATTAAATACCTCGACTAGCTCCATGGAATAGGAAGCCAATCTCGCCGGACAAGGTTCTAGCCACTGATTAATACATGAACCGGACGGCGGTAATGGATTAGGGAGTTTATCGGGATAACCCCCCGCCCTATCGCAATTCATAAATCTTTTCTCGCAAGAAATCGTGAAGCCGGAGAAGACAAAAATAATATTGACATTGTTATCCATAATATTATATAATAAGTTGACTGTATCGTACTCATCTCTAAAAAACCAACACCACGGAATTACGCTACTATGGAATAATCTTATACCAGTAAGACACAAAGTCGTGAGAAAAAAACGATCACATATGGGGGTGCTCGCTCTCTTCCCATGAGAAATAAACAATCAGAGTTTAGATGCCCACTACAAAAAAAAATATTTTATTCTTTGTTGCACATCATGTCATTCTCCTCTGGCGTAATGACCGTAACAGATGCCCACAGTGATGGTTGTGGCCTGCATTAGCAAGGAATGTCAAAAAGTAATAATAAAATATTGAATGCAAAGGAAACGAACTTCTTCTACATTGAGGTTATCTATTTATTGACTTACAGTTTCATTTTCAATTACTCAATAAAACTAAAAATATTGAATAAAAATCTCAACAACTGAGCTTATTGACTTACTTCATTTTCAATAATTTCTCATTAAGATTTTTATTACTAATGGAACAAAACGTGGGATATTGCCTTTGAAGTCTTATTTTTATTAATGGAACATTGTCTTTGAAAGCGTGGGTTATTGGCTTTGAAGTATTATTCACAAATTCGATATTAAAAGTGTACTGCATACTTATATGACAACGATCCAAATAGACCATATCCATCACTTTGGAATCCACCCGAATCATTCCGTCAGGGTGATATGCATTTATACATAGATGGATCGCCATGCCTGTTGGTAGTTGGCCAAATATTGATGTAACGTCTAGCTTCACCGAGAAGCCAAACCTATAGACGTTTCTAGACCTCTCTAATGATGGAGAGAGTTCACAGTGTATTATAAATCTTTATTTGAGTTAATGGAAGTGATAGAGAGTAGTTCTGGGTATTTTTGGCGTGTTCCTACTCTATCAAGAAGCGTCCCATTCTCATTAATATTGAATCGCGTCAGATGCGTTTTCATTAACGTACTCACCTTATTGTCTTTGTTAACATGGAACCATAGGTATTTGTTAACATGGAATCATAGGTACAGTTACTGTGAAAATTTGAATACGTTTTTGTAGGCTTTTGTGAATGGACTTGCTGTACCACACAAATCTTATAGGCCGCTCCTTGACCTATTTGAGTGTTATGAGATCATTTCTAGAGTCAGGTTAAATAATTAGTCATGCTTTCTCCATTCATAGAAACTACGCCAATAAACAGAACATCAGTAGCCACAAGTGCAAGCGTTAACTATTAGTTGCCGGATTTTGATTCTGTGCCTTACAGGTATTTAAATTTCCATGCAAATTTTAGGTCTTATTAGCTAGCGGGGCGTCATAAAATATGAGAGGAAGTTGATTCATTTTAGTCGTTGACACATGTGATGTTCACTCGCGTGCCTCTAAATAATATGGTGAGATGGAACTTACATATTATATGGGCAGTGCAGGTGTTATGCTTCTTACAATCCAGGTATGCACTACTACTACGCAATGATATGGGGTGATTCCAAGTAAAATCTGTAGAAATTTTTAATCCCTCTCAACCCTAGTTAATAGATATGTTAAGAGATTTAAAAAACTACTCTCAACCCTAGTTAATAGATATGTTAAGACATTTAAAAAACTGCTGTGAACGAATGCACATTAAAACAAAATATTATGGCTTACCTTCAGCCAAAAGGCATTCCTGCCCGTCAGGCAATAAACCATTGTCAATGTGTTCTGAACTATTCAGATTGGCCACACTGTTTCTTCCGCGCAGACTCGGCCTTGGCATTATCGGTTTCGCAGACCCTCTCCCTCGACAACCCAGCCATATGGACCGGCCTGGCCTTATTATGACAACAGAAATGAAAAATAGACAATGATAGCTACTGAAATGATCTCATCAGAAAATCAATACAATCTGATTTCCACATCGAGAGGGTTAGAATTTTTATAGGTAGAATGCATTGAGATCAAGTTCCCTCAACTTTTGCCACCTTTTTGCTGCCGAACCTAGAACGAATGGAAATTGGACAGGTAGGCAAATCGGTGTTGATCCAATCTTGACCTGAAGAGTTTGAGGATGTGAAACCATAAAGGAATTTATGACAGAATGTCGTGCCAACGACGAAAGTTTTGGAATTCATGCACTTTATTCGATTTCAAAATCTCTACATGGCCCCTAACTAACTAAACCCTAGAAAAACCCTTTTGCACTAATTTGCACTCGTCTCTATCCGCATAGTGGGCTGCTGACCAGTAATATCAAACAACTGTGTACATACAGAGCGTTCGTGTTGTTGGGACTCGCAAAGGGGCCGATTTCCACAATGTTGAGTCTTAACGCCCTTGATCACACAAGGATGGCAAATGAAATATAAAAATTTTAATAAATGAAAAAAAGGAGGGTTAGTGAAATATAACTAATTTTAATAAATGAGATAAGTAGGTTAGTCAAACATAACTAATTCTAATAAATGAGGAACTGGTCAAAGTGATTAAAGTTACAGCATATGAAGGGATTTACTTTTCATAATATTAAAACAAAACTAATTTTAATAAATGAGGAACTCGTCAAAGTGATTAAAGTTACAGCATATGAAGGATTTACTTTTCATAATATTAAAAAATTAGCATTTTACAATGTTGACCGTAAAAGTATTTCACTTTACATTAATGAACATAGACCCATCTTAAACTCGTATCTATCAAGCACCGAGAGGGATCCAATTTCTTGAGGTGTATTTCTTTTTTTAAATTTCAACTCAAGAAATTTGATATCTCTTGATTGATAGACCAGGGTTTAAGTTTTAAGTTTTTATTTTATAAATGATCAATATTTTAATTACTTTTCATAATATTTTATTTTATGAGCCAATGTGGATATTTTTAAAATACTTTCATTAACTTTTTATTTTATGAGCCTACATCAATTTTTTAATGGCGGACATAATATAATTTATTACATTTTACTCTTGTAACGTTACAACATCTCCCTCATACTCGTGCGTTACATGCACACACGTTACAACATCTCCCCCATAATGGGCTATAGAGCACCTCGTTCACTCGGTGCAATTAAATTTTATTTTATAAAATTCTTTTTTATGTTTTCAAATAACAAATTATCAATATTTTTTATTTCAAAATTTTTAAATTTTATACATTTCATTTAGTTAATGGTAAAGAGGTTATGGATGGGACATAAATCCACAATATTGTGGTTTTATTTTTAAAATACGAAAAAAAAAAAACATTCAATATGGTTTTTTTTTTAAGTGCTATGTGGCAATTTTTTTTTTAAGTGCTTACGGTCATCATCGACCTTACCGTCAACATAGGAAATCTCATCATCGATACAGGTATCCACATCGATACCGGTATCCAATATATCATACCAGTATCCAAATTGCAACATGATAGAACTCAATACATCTCTATTCAAAATATCTAGTAAAACCGAATCCCCTTACTCAAACCTAGTACCGTCTTTTCCATAACTAAGAATCAATATATCTTAATTGCCCTAATTTTTGTGTAGTATAATGCAAGGCATTCGATATATTAATAAGGTTTAGTGGTCCCACCCTATTCTCTATATATCCTAAGTTTTTTCACAAAATAACATATAATCATGGAGAAATCAACATGAAGCAATATATCTCACTTTCCCAAATAGCTATGTGCAATATAATGCAATGATCTGTGTGTCTTACCATACATTTCAACCAATTGATATGTGTTGTAAACGATGGTTCTACAAGTGTATGATGCATTGCTGAAATACAAGATTTCAAGCGTGGTTAATGCCTAGTTTAACACGCATAGGGATATTTTGAGGATGGAAGAAGTTTAAAATGGAGTCTATATAAACACACATTGCTCCAAATATATTCCATTTCGGGATGTGGGAAGTTCCATAATGTTGTGAAAGAATGCTTAGATTCCATTCATATATTATGATGTGGACACTTGCAACATTACTCATCTAGTAGTTGATGAAAAATCGATGTCTGCAAATCATCACTCCCTATGCCAATAGACAATGAATGCACCAATATTATAATGTATAGAAAATTTTCCCACTCACTCCAAGAATCAATTCATTCCATAATCTTATTCCATTACTTACAAACGGGCTTGAGTCCATGGAATGTTTTGGTATGTAATTCAATAGGCATTAGGCATTGTAAGAAGAACTATGTTTTGGTTTTTGCATCATATACAAATCTTGATAAGTTTTGGTATTGAATAAAAATATATGATTCTTTGTATGATTTCATCATATATTAGCTACACCAAAAATGTATATATCCTTTAATTTTACATATTCTATATTGTACAAATGTTAAATCTATTGATTAATCATAATCTAACAAATACATAAAATGTTTTGTTTTAGTTTATGAAACAAATCTTTGATTATGTTGACAATTATACTAATGTATTCTGTTGTGTTATATTATAGAAATGGATATGGTGCCTGCCATTTGGAGCTCCCTACCAACAGATATACTTGAAATGATATTTCTATGGTTGCCATTATCCACTATTATCCGTTTTAGAATAGTTTGCAAGAAGTGAAGTTGAAGATTATCTTATATCTTATCGTGGAAACAATTTGTAATAAAAGAATTTGGAGTTTTAGTTAACTTTGATTCTGAATGTGAGTGACAATTCCATCCTTGTTACATTAATCAACTAGGAAAGTTATCAACCATATCTATGCCATTTTTTAGTAATAGATATAAAATTGAATTTATATGTGTTTCAATTGTTTTGGTTTCCTTACCAACTAACTTATATAGAAAAAAAACCACTATATTTATCAATCATTTCGCAAAGACTTTTACATTTGTAGGGTCCCTCAATCTTGGTAATTCGGGTTTTTTCGCATTCTTAAGAAATGTGCAACAACAAAAATATGATTGGGTAGTTCTCAAACATGTTTATAAGACATTGCAACCAAAATGTTTCATTTATTGCACTCTACACATATCCTCCATATGGTGATATTTTGACCCCAAAAACTGTTGTTTTGCATAATGGAAAAAAATTATTGGGTGCATACTCATGTTATCTCTAGAGAAAACCATATATGTTTACAACATATATATTGGATAGAAATCGCCAAAAATAAATGGATCTTCGATTTTATGCAGCAATCACTTACTACAATGTATGTTTGCATAGTGGTTTATTCCAATCAACTTCTTTGTTTTATGAATGAATAAATTCTTAGTCATTATAATTTAGGGATTACATTTTTTCTCATAAAACTCTATTGGCCAAGATAGTCAACAATATAAAAGAAATCTAAATACATGATATGCCATAATACAAATATGACATCACTAACAACACTTTACCAACCATTTACAAATTTCTAATAATAATTTAGCTAGTTAATATTTTTCTCACAAAACTACATCTACATTGACCAGATTACTCTCCAATGTGAAAAAATTCTGAAGGATAAACATGCCCAAATATACAAAGACTACATCTACAATGCTTATAATTAATTAATCACTCGTTTAACAACATCTTAAACAATTTCAAAAGAATTCTTTAGCCATTTGTGGCTTGTAAAGTCACTACGTAAATGTTGTGCGCATTGGAACACTTACTAAAGAAAAAAGCAATGCATCCAAAATCTCTAAAATTTCTGCCTATGGAAAACGAGTAGATATATAAGGTGAAAAACGAGTAGATATATAAGGTGGAAAACTAGTAGATATGAAAGTGAAGCACAACATCTTTTTCAACAGGGTGCAACTGATAAATAGAACATCTATTTCAAAGGCGATCTCAGACGTAGAAAAAACCAATAAAACCTTGTCCTGCAAGGCTCACAAAGATGCCTCCAGATAACATTTTCATCCAACTAACTGAAACAGGCACAAAATCAGCACCCAGAAACTCCAATATTAAAATGTAACTGGAAAACAACTGAACGCTTCCTTGTTAGATATATACAAATAGGTATATCAAGAAATCAAGTTCTGTTGACATCAACACATCCAGTTGAATCATGTCTGCTAGTGCCACTCTCAGGGAAGCTGAAGCAGCTTATAACATTGCCATCAAGCAATGAGTTACCATCCTGATGACTGGGCACTTAGAAATACCCATCAGTTGTGTTGACGCATCCATGGAATTAGCTCCATTGCCCGGAATAGTCGACTGAGTACAGTTGATGTTCTGAGGGTCTTCTGAGGGGGCTGAACTTGAGAGGCATCCTGATGAGAAGGTGGCATAAGAATTTGGACGTTGTCATCGTGTGGAAGGTGGCTACTATCATCTGGGGGCTTCTTTTCCACCTTCTTCCTCTTTGGAGGTGGCAAGTCATGAGGAAAATTAAGTTTTGCTTTCCCTCCTCTCATCTTCCTAGCTGCTGCATCGAAGGCTCTGGCAGCTTCCTCTGGCGTATGATATGTACCAAGCCATATGTACTTCCCTTTTTCACGATCTCTAATTTCTGCAGCCCATCTGCCTGGTCGGTTCTCTCTGATGCCTCTATATTTGGTCTTTCTTTGCCTACCTCTCGTGCTCTTGACTGCTTCTTTGCGCTGGGAGGGATATGACGCAAGACACCCTTTGAAAAAACAGACGATATGAATCAAAAAGTTACACATCACATTGCTCATGCACATTATAAACGATATGAATCAGAAAGATACTCTGAAAGTGGAATGGAAAGACGAGTTCATAAACAGTACTTAGAATGACAATGAGCAAACTTGAGTGAGCACTCAACTAAAACTCTAAGTTTGCTGTAGAGGTTTAGACCTCTAAAACCTTGCAATCTAACAATGCTCGGGGATATATTCTAATTTCTCCAGAGTAGAGGTGCTTGTGATCATTGAATGGGTGCGAGAGTTTACTCGTACATGGAACTACTATGAAGAGGGCATAAGATGAAAAGCCAGAAATGCAATATCATATCGTACATAAGGGTGCCATACTGCATGTACAGAGTGATGGTAATTCGGGGAAAAAGGATCCACACGTTCGGAAGAGGCATGGGTGCCTCTCATACACAGTATTACAAGGGCGCAAATTTTCAAACCCTAAACAACTACATTAAGCCCACTTATGAACTAATGGGCGCATTCTTAACTTGTAGCTCGGATACTCTATGGCTGATCGGTGATATTAAATACCTCGACTAGCTCCATCGAATAGGAAGCCAATCTCGCCGGACAAGGTTCTAGCCACTGATTAATACATGAACCGGACGACAGTAATGGATTAAGAAGTTTATCGAGATAACCCCCGCCCTATCGCAATTCATAAATCTTTTCTCGCAAGAAATCGTGATGAAGCCGGAGAAGACAAAAATAATATTGACATTGTTATCCATAATATTATATAATAAGTTGATTGTATCGTACTCATCTCTGAAAAACCAACACCACGGAATTACCCTACTATGGAATAATCTTATACCAGTAAGACACCAAGTCATGAGAAAAAAACGATCACATATGGGGTGCTCGCTCTCTTCCCATGAGAAATAAACAACCAGAGTTTAGATGCTCACTACAAAAAAAAAAAAAATTATTCTTTTTTGCACATCATGTCATTCTCTTCTGGGGTAGTGACCGTAACAGATGCCCACAGTGATGGTTCTGGGCTGCATTAGCAAGGAATGTCAAAAAGTAATAATAATAATAACCACCGTAGACCCATCTTAAAATCGTATCTATCAAGCACCGAGAGGGATCCAATTTCTTGAGGTGTATTTCTTTTTTTAAATTTCAACTCAAGAAATTTGATATCTCTTGATTGATAGACCCGGGTTTAAGTTTTTATTTTATAAACGAATATCAATATTTTAATTACTTTTCATAATATTTTATTTTATGAGCCAATGTGGAATTTTTTTAAATACTTTCATTAACTTTTTATTTTATGAGCCTACATCAATTTATTAATGTCCGACATAATATAATTTATTACGTTTTACTCTTGTAACGTTAGAACATCTCCCTCATACTCGTGCGTTAGAGCACCTCGTTTCACTCGGTACAATTAAATTTTATTTTATAAAATTCTTTTTGATGTTTTCAAAAAACAAATTATCAATATTTTTAATTTCAAAATTTTTAAATTTTATTCATTTCATATACTTAATGGTAAAGAGGTTATAGATGGGACATAAATCCACAATATTGTGGTTTTATTTTTAAAATACGAAAAAAAAATAAAAAACATTTAATATGGTTTTTTTTTAAGTGCTATGTGGCAATTTTTATTCCATATTATTGATTTTTGTAACTAAAAATACAAAAAAAAAATTCTATGTTAAACCTAAAACTTAGTATATGTAGATTTTGTGTGTTTGATTTGATATGTTTATCTAATAAAACTGATTAAGTTAGACCGTGGATGAACCCTAACTATGTGAGTGATTGATTTATCCATCTTGTCCACGTGGTGATAGATTTTGCTCTTTCATTTAGTGTGTGTTATTTTCTTTAATGCACACTCACTAGTGATCTTATTTTATTTTGTTGAAGTATTGCTTCTTGTTTATTTTAGTTTATTACAGTCTATAGGCTTGGTATTATCGTTATGTTAACCTAGTTAGACTCTGGTTAGTGGTAGAAGTTTTTATTTTATTAATTGACTTACGCGATTGAAGATCTTGTGTTTGTCTTGTTTTAGTGTGTTTAGATGTTAAAGTGTTGAGATCAAAGCCAACATTAGGAGGCATTTGACGAACTCACAATGGCCTTTCAAGAAAGAGATTATATTACTAATGGAATCTCATAGGAATTCTAAAGAGGAAGCTTAGAAATGGTGTACTAAATAGGCCAAAATAAGCCTTTCGAATGATGGCACCCAAGAACATTCAAAGCACAGTAAAGACTAAACGAAACCAAATTTAGGCAGTAGAGAAAGATACAAAGTATATGAAAATCTAGAGAAGGCCAATGGGAACTCATCACCTAAAACGACTAGGGTGCCACAAGAAAAAACACTAATAATGGCTAGTATGATTGTAGAAAATCAAAATCTAAATGGGTACAATCAAAGAGAGAAAAACTAACTCACAAAAGGAGTCCATGGGATGAATACACTAGAACCACATAGATTACAAGAAAACACCTTAGTAAAAATGAGATCGATATAGAGACTATTATTATGAAAAGATGAACCAAAGCAAAATAACATTCAATATGATAATTCAATTTCACAACAATAGAATACACAGGATCATTGAAAGAACAACAAGCACAACATAAACACAAGAGACAAAATTTATCCTGGGAAACCTACATGGGGTAGAAAACCTAGTAGAGCTTCCTCAATATAGATGATCAACAAGTACAAAGATGTAATCCCCAAACAAGAGCTCCTTCTCCTCCATTCCATATCTCTCTCTCTCTCCTATGCGAGTTTCACAAGTGAGTGAATGAATAAGTGAGTGTGTTAAATGAGGATCGCGCATCCTCTATTTATACTTTAGCTCTCACTAAACGAAATACCTAACTAGGTTGGCCCCAACAGATATAACCCAGTGCTCACTCGGCAACCCCACTAGGGGACTTAAACACCCCATTACAGTTGACTCTGGGCCGACCCCACTAGGGAAGTCTAATAACCAAAGTTACCACATTCCGATGGAGGAATAAACATCTCCGGATATAATAATAATGTCCCGACGGAGAAATGAAACATCTCCGGATAAGAAGGTACAAATAGAATATTAAGTTAGAAGTTACAATATTTTAACATTCCCCCTTAACGAGAAGGATATTCTAATAACATCTGCAGGAGAAAGGAGTCATCAGCAACATGATACATGATACATCTATAAATCATTGGAAGCTTTCTTCAATCATCATCAACAACTCATACAGTTACTGGAACATCTTAAAGATATTCAATACTGGAACATCAACATATTCAGTTCTTAGTCTTCATCTTCTACAGCATTCGAACAACTACAACAACATCATTGTCTGGATCTCCCGATCAACAACATCCTCTGGATCTCTCAATCAACAAACTCATCGTCTGGATATCCCGATAACCAGTATCATCTAGATCTCTTGATCAACAACCACATCGTCTGGATCTCCCAATCAAGGGACTCATTGTCTCGACCTCCCGATCAACAACATAATATGGATCTCTCGATCAATAGCCTCATCGTCCATATCTCTCGATCAACAACATCATCTAGATCTCTCGATCAACGGCCTCATCATCTAGATCTCCCAATTAACAGTATCATATGGATCTCTCGATCAACAACCTCATCATGTGGATCTCCCAATCAACATCATCATCTAGATCTCCCAATCAACATCATCATCTGGATCTCTCGATAAATACCCTCATAGTAGCATACCCTGCAACACACATGATCTATTTACAGGATGATCAATCCCTATCCATTTAAGACACCATATCATGTCTAGGGACGATGCAATCCACTCGTCAATTTAGACAAAGTCTAGGGACCACTTCTCAGAGACATCTGTCTACGGATCAATTCAGGGACCGAAGTCTGGGGATGATACAATTCCTCTCATCCACTAAGGACGATTTCTCGGAGATATCTGTCTACGGATCAATTCAAGGACCGAAGTTCGGGAATGATACAATCCCTCACGTCTACTAGGGACCACTTCTCGGAGACATCTGTCTACGGATCAATTTAGGGACCAAAGTATGGGGATGATACAATCCCTCTCGTCCACTAGGGACAACGTCTCGGAGACATCTGTCTACGGATCAATCCAGGGACCGAAGTCTGGGAATGATAAAATCACTCTCATCCACTAGGGACCCCTTCTCAGAGACATATGTCAACGGATGAATTCAGAGACTGAATTCTAGGGATGATACAATCCCTCTCGTCCACTAGTGACCACTTCTTGGACACATCTGTCTACGGATCAATTCATGGACCGAATTTCGAGGATGAAACAATCCACTCATCGAGTTAGACAAAGTCTAAGGACCACACATTGACCTCATCGTCGGAACAGGTAGCCTCATCATCGACCTCATCGTCGGAACATGTAACCTCATCATCGATACAAGTATCCTCATCATTGATACAAGTATCCATATCATCAATACATGTATCCTTACCATCGATACAAGTATCCTCATCATCGATACAAGTATCCATATCATCAATACATGTATCCTTACCATCGATACAAGTATCCGCATCATCGAATCAAGTAACCTCATCATGAGTGCAAGTATCCTCATCATCAATACAAGTATCCTCATTATCGACCTTACCGTCGACATAGGAAATCTCATCATCGATACAGGTATCCACATCGATACCGGTATCCAATATATCATACCAGTATCACCATTGCAACATGATAGAACTCAATACATCTCTATTCAAAATATCTAGTAAAACCTAATCCCCTTACTCAAACCTAGTACCGTCTTTTCCATAACTAAGAAGCAATATATCTTAATTGCCCTAATTTTTGTGTAGTATAATGCAAGGCATTCGATATATTAATAAGGTTTACTGGTCCCTCCCTATTCTCTATATATCCTAAATTTTTTCACAAAATAACATATAATCATGGAGAAATCAACATGAAGCAATATATCTCACTTTCCCAAATAGCTATGTGCAATATAATGCAATGAAATGTATCTATTAATAAATTGAGTGGAACCTAATCCCCTTGGTGCAACCTTGTGCCATCCTTTCCATTATTATCACGCAATATATTTCACTTGCCCCAATTTTTATATGGGACATAATGAAATGCATTGAATCTACTAAGAATATGTATAGGAATGGAAGTTATCTACAATACAATGCAACAAAATGGATCTAGTACTAATATTCAATAGAATTTGCAAGGCCAAGGACATAAATTGAAACTCAAACGAATTTTTAATATCCCCGAGATCGAACAAGAAAGCTCCATGAAAAATTGGATGGCTACTAACCTTGAGATCAAATGAAAAAGTACTACAAATACTACACCAAACACCATCGAAAATTGATTTTAGTGGTGGATATGGAAATGGAATAAGAAAACAATCCAAAGAATATGACAAACATGTAGTGGTGGAAATGAGAAAGCATATACATTCCTAAAACTTATGAAAAATGCAAATTCTATACCCATACACAAGTAAATAAAACCAATACTTTCACACTAGGAAGTTAGAATGAACAAAATAATTGTTTTAACTCATAGATTCATATTATATAGAAATATAATATTAAGGACAAAAGTGATCAAACTAGTAATAAAAACTTGTGATGTGCCTTCTTGTAATTAATGAATCATTTTTTCTTTCCACTTGATAGAGTTCAAGGTCAAACATAACTCTATGCTATGTTTAGTAGGTATATACAAAACTAGGTGCCTGCAATCTTATTCTCCGTTTGGGAGGTTAACAGCAATCGCTTATAAATGTTTAGTCATTATAAATGATTAAGGGACATGTGCTAAATCAATTGGTGAGTCCCTCGTTGCACAACCATTATTGGATGTTAGGTTGACAAAGGACATGTCACTGACCTGAAAAAACAAATCCCCAATTACAAGTGCAACTCCTATAATTATAAATTGTTTTCGTTTCATTAATTCTATATGTTATGCAACTTGCATTTTCTAATTTTTCATAGTTTAATTATTATTGATATATTGGGGGTTTTCCACAAATATTTGCTTTACATTCGAAGAAAAATGAACATGTAAGCATTTAAACACTATCCAGCTGTTTGTGTCAAACACCTTATTGATGAACCAAGATTCAGATGGCGATTTCAGATCAATTTTCTCCACCATAGAAGAGGAAACCTTTCAAATCGTGAACTTCAAGAAGAAATAAGAAACAAATTTTAAATCACTGATACATACAAAATATTTATCTATGGTTTTCGTACATATAGGAAAATGTGCTTGGGTTTTGTCATGATTTACGACAATTTGGAGGATGCAATAAAGTATGAGCCTAAATATAGGTTGATAAAAAATGGAATTCATGATCTTCGTAATAATACCATAAGAAGTAGTGAAAACAGAGCAGAGAAAATACCACGCATTATGCCAACAAAAAAGAAAGCGGTTTAGACGCCACTTTCTTTCTTATGCCAATGAAAAAGAAGAGTTTAATACTACAATTTCTTCCTCCTCGTAACTTTGTATTGATTTCACAGTTTTTTATCATCCAATTATATACATGTGTTAAACATATTTTATGAGTTGTAATCCATTTTTGAATTGTACTTCATTTATAAATAACTAATAGCGTTTTTTATGTTGATTTAAATTGTTTATTGTACAAAAGTGTGTTAATTTTCTTCAAAATTATGTATTTTAATGGTTTTTTAGTTAATTGGAAACGGATCCCAAACTTTGGAATTTATTGCGAATTTAGATTCTAGAAACTATCCTTCTATGGGTGTCTTTTTCAACATTGATTCGGTTTCGATCAATTTCTAAATATTGTGATGGACTGTTGTGGATACCAACTTTTAATAATGCTTGACAAAAAATCACATAACAAAAACTTGGTTTTTAGTTGGACTCGGTTTTTAGTTGAACTATGGGGACAATATCAAAATCATATCCTATATAAATTTATCAATCATATAGGACATACATCTATCTTGCATGTCCCTTGTGAAGAATATATATAAACAATTGAATGTACACTTGTTTCAATCATTTTCCTATGAAAATACTGTCCATTATGAGCGCAGAAGGTCTATTACATTGTGAATCCATTCATAAAACATTTTTCATGTATAGGCATCATTGAAATAGGAGTTCATGGTTTCTTTTAACTCATAGGAAACACCGGTCTATAGAAGCATGGATGGATACTTGTACGTCATCAACATATTGAAGATGGTTCAATTTTGTTATCTATAATATCAAAAGGTTTTGGAGAGAAACCATTGGTGCTAATGGTGAACCTACACCTCCGGAGGATGCAACATTTTACAAAGGTAAAATATATTGGTTACATATAAAAACAATTTCTGAGGAAGATGTCATATCTCGGTACAAAATGTACTCATTGGATATTACATTGAATAAATGTGTTTTCCATTCAATTCCCTCTACATTTTACAAAGGTAAAATATATTGGTTACATATAAAAACAATTTCTAAGGAAGATGCCATATCTCGGTACAAAATGTACTCATTGGATATTGCATTGAATAAATGGGTTTTCCATTCAATTCACATAGGATGTATCAAACGATTCTTCGTATGATTTCATCATATATTAGCTACACCAAAAATGTATATATCCTTTAATTTTACATATTCTATATTGTACAAATGTTAAATCTATTGATTAATCATAATCTAACAAATACATAAAATGTTTTGTTTTAGTTTATGAAACAAATCTTTGATTATGTTGACAATTATACTAATGTATTCTGTTGTGTTATATTATAGAAATGGATATGGTGCCTGCCATTTGGAGCTCCCTACCAACAGATATACTTGAAATGATATTTCTATGGTTGCCATTATCCACTATTATCCGTTTTAGAATAGTTTGCAAGAAGTGAAGTTGAAGATTATCTTATATCTTATCGTGGAAACAATTTGTAATAAAAGAATTTGGAGTTTTAGTTAACTTTGATTCTGAATGTGAGTGACAATTCCATCCTTGTTACATTAATCAACTAGGAAATTTATCAACCATATCTATGCCATTTTTTAGTAATAGATATAAAATTGAATTTATATGTGTTTCAATTGTTTTGGTTTCCTTACCAACTAACTTATATAGAAAAAAAACCACTATATTTATCAATCATTTCACAAAGACTTTTACATTTATAGGGTCCCTCAATCTTGGTAATTCGGGTTTTTTCGCATTCTTAAGAAATGTGCAGCAACAAAAATATGATTGGGTAGTTCTCAAACATGTTTATACGACATTGCAACCAAAATGTTTCATTTATTGCACTTCACATATCCTCCATATGGTGATATTTTGACCCCAAAAACCGTTGTTTTGCATAATGGAAAAAAATTATTGGGTGCATACTCATGTTATCTCTAGAGAAAACCATATATGTTTACAACATATATATTGGATAGAAATCGCCAAAAATAAATGGATCTTCGATTTTATGCAGCAATCACTTACTACAATGTATGTTTGCATAGTGGTTTATTCCAATCAACTTCTTTGTTTTATGAATGAATAAATTCTTAGTCATTATAATTTAGGGATTACATTTTTTCTCATAAAACTCTATTGGTCAAGATAGTCAACAATATAAAAGAAATCTAAATACATGATATGCCATAATACAAATATGACATCACTAACAACACTTTACCAACCATTTACAAATTTCTAATAATAATTTAGCTAGTTAATATTTTTCTCACAAAACTACATCTACATTGACCAGATTACTCTCCAATGTGAAAAAATTCTGAAGGATAAACATGCCCAAATATACAAAGACTACATCTACAATGCTTATAATTAATTAATCACTCCTTTAACAACATCTTAAACAATTTCAAAAGAATTCTTTAGCCATTTGTGGCTTGTAAAGTCACTACGTAAATGTTGTGCGCATTGGAACACTTACTAAAGAAAAAAGCAATGCATCCAAAATCTCTAAAATATCTGCCTATGGAAAACGAGTAGATATATAAGGTGAAAAACGAGTAGATATATAAGGTGGAAAACCAGTAGATATGAAAGTGAAGCACAACATCTTTTTCAACAAGGTGCAACTGATAAATAGAACCTGAATTTCATTCTCCAATGATAACAACCACGCAATATTTTCAAGCTGATCAAGTTAATGACAAAATACTTTATTGAAATATACAGTGATATTTTTTGCAAGCATTTTTATTTTGGAAAGACAAAAATGTAAAATTTTTATTCAAAATTTCGAAAGAGAGAAGGAAAGACGGGAGATTGACTTCTATTTCAAAGGCGATCTCAGACGTAGAAAAAACCAATAAAACCTTGTCCTGCAAGGCTCACAAAGATGCCTCCAAATAACATTTTCATCCAACTGACTGAAACAGGTACAAAATCAGCACCCAGAAACTCCAATATTAAAATGTAACTGGAAAACAACTGAACGCTTCCTTGTTAGATATATACAAATAGGTATATCAAGAAATCAAGTTCTGTTGACATCAACACATCCAGTTGAATCATCTCTGCTAGTGCCACTCTCAGGGAAGCTGAAGCAGCTTATAACATTGCCATCAAACAATGAGTTACCATCCTGATGACTGGGCACTTAGAAATACCCATCAGTTGTGTTGACGCATCCATGGAATTAGCTCCATTGCCCGGAATAGTCGACTGAGTACAGTTGATGTTCTGAGGGTCTTCTGAGGGGGCTGAACTTGAGAGGCATCCTGATGAGAAGGTGGCATAAGAATTTGGACGTTGTCATCGTGTGGAAGGTGGCTACTATCATGTGGGGGCTTCTTTTCCACCTTCTTCCTCTTTGGAGGTGGCAAGTCATGAGGAAAATTAAGTTTTGCTTTCCCTCCTCTCATCTTCCTAGCTGCTGCATCGAAGGCTCTGGCAGCTTCCTCTGGCGTATCATATGTACCAAGCCATATGTACTTCCCTTTTTCACGATCTCTAATTTCTGCAGCCCATCTCCCTGGTCGGTTCTCTCTGATGCCTCTATATTTGGTCTTTCTTTCCCTACCTCTCGTGCTCTTGACTGCTTCTTTGCGCTGGGAGGGATATGACGCAAGACACCCTTTGAAAAAACAAACGATATGAATCAAAAAGTTACACATCACATTGCTCATGCACATTATAAACGATATGAATCAGAAAGATACTCTGAAAGTGGAATGGAAAGACGAGTTCATAAACAGTACTTAGAATGACAATGAGCAAACTTGAGTGAGCACTCAACTAAAACTCTAAGTTTGCTGGAGAGGTTTAGACCTCTAAAACCTTGCAATCTAACAATGCTCGGGGATATATTCTAATTTCTCCAGAGTACTAGAGGTGCTTGTGATCATTGAATGGGTGCGAGAGTTTACTCGTACATGGAACTACTATGAAGAGGGCATAAGATGAAAAGCGAGAAATGCAATATCATATCGTACATCAGGGTGCCATACTGCATGTACAGAGTGATGGTAATTCGGGGAAAAAGGATCCACACGTTCGGAAGAGGCATGGGTGCCTCTCATACACAGTATTACAAGGGCGCAAATTTTCAAACCCTAAACAACTACATTAAGCCCACTTATGAACTAATGGGCGCATTCTTAACTTGTAGCTCGGATACTCTATGGCTGATCGGTGATATTAAATACCTCGACTAGCTCCATGGAATAGGAAGCCAATCTCGCCGGACAAGGTTCTAGCCACTGATTAATACATGAACCGGACGGCAGTAATGGATTAAGGAGTTTATCCGGATAACCCCTGCCCTATCGCAATTCATAAATCTTTTCTCGCAAGAAATCGTGGTGAAGCCGGAGAAGACAAAAATAATATTGACATTGTTATCCATAATATTATATAATAAGTTGATTGTATCGTACTCATCTCTGAAAAACCAACACCACGGAATTACCCTACTATGGAATAATCTTATACCAGTAAGACACCAAGTCATGAGAAAAAAACGATCACATATGGGGTGCTCGCTCTCTTCCCATGAGAAATAAACAATCAGAGTTTAGATGCTCACTACAAAAAAAAAATATTTTATTCTTTTTTGCACATCATGTCATTCTCTTCTGGGGTAGTGACCGTAACAGATGCCCACAGTGATGGTTGTGGGCTGCATTAGCAAGGAATGTCAAAAAGTAATAATAAAATATTGAATGCAAAGGAAACGAACTTCTTCTACATTGAGCTTATCTATTTTTTGAATTACAGTTTCATTTTCAATTACTGAATAAAACTAAAAATATTGAATAAAAATCTCAATAAAACTAAAAACTGAGCTTATTGACGTACTTCATTTTCAATAATTTCTCATTAAGATTTTTATTACTAATGGAACAAAACGTGGGATATTGCCTTTGAAGTCTTATTTTTATTAATGGAACATTGTCTTTGAAAGCGTGGGTTATTGGCTTTGAAGTCTTATTCACAAATTCGATATTAAAAGTGCACTGCATACTTATATGACAACGATCCAAATAGACCATATCCATCACTTTGGAATCCACCCTAATCATTCTGTCATATCCATCACTTTGGAATCCACCGTAATCATTCTGTCAGGGTGCACAACAAGAAAAGCCATCTTTTAGCACCACAAGTTAGCACCACTTATAGTTTGTGGTGCTAATGTGGTGGTATTGGCACCACTTACATTTATGTGGTGTTAAAGTGGTGTTATTAGCACCATTTATATTTTGTGGTGTTAAAGTGGTGGTATTAGCACCACTTATATTTTGTGGTGTTAATATGGTGTTATATTAGTTTTACCTTTATGAGAAATGCCATGTTGGCAAGTACCATAAAGTGGTGCTAAGCTATTATTTTCCACATGGACATGTACACGTAGGATTTAATTATGTGGATTTGCACCAAAACAAATTCACAAATAATTATTTTGAAAATAACTCAATTCAATATTTATTTATTTTTTCATATCAATTAAAATAAATGATCAAAAATTAATTTATGAGTTTTTGCACCATACTTACAAAAAGTTCAAATATTAAGCAAATAAATTCTAGTGATTCATTTATGAAGTTTACACCACAAGTACAACAAGTTCAAAAAACATATTTGGAAAATAGCTCAATTCATTTATTCATTTTTTATATTATTAAACATATAAATACAATTAACAAATAAATAAAAACAACTATTTTTAATTTATTACTATTGTAAATTAGTAATAAAATTATTTGAATTTAAATTTGATTATTCCTTTGAGATATTTTTATCTTCTTAAATTTTTTTGATGGAAATTAGTATTGTTATTAGGTGTTAATACAAGACATGGGTCTTAGATCCATCTATATGATCAATGGAGAAAACCTCTAGCTAAGGCCCTAAAAGAAGCTTTTAGGAATCTAGGACCAAGAAAGACACCACAAAGGTCTCCACACATATTCCTAAGAGTATTCTTAGCCTCTAAGTGTGGGCATTCACACTATTATAAGTTTTTAATCACCAGGGATAGGTCCAATGGCCCTCAACATTGTTGAACGAACAATCATAGGCCTTAGCCTAAAGGAATCCTAAGCATAAAGAAATGTCATGTTGTCAAGTACCATATAGTGGGGCTAAGCTCATATTTGTCTCATGGACATGTACAAAAATGATTTAATTATGATGATTTGCACCATAAACACAACAATATCACAAATAATTATTTTTTAATAACTTAATTCAATTTTTTTCTTTCAAATAAATGCCCATGATTAATTTATGAGGTTTTAAACCACAATCACAACAAATTCAATTATTTGCTTTTATCACTATTTAAACCAACAAGCTCACATGATTCATTTATGAGGTGTTGCACCACAAACACAACAAGTTCACAAATAATTATTTTCTAAATAGCTCAAGTCGAGTATTCATTTTTTAATATTATTCAGGCAAACAAATACCCATGATTCTTAAATTTGACAAATAATTAAATACAAACATTTTTGATTTATTACTATTATAAAATATTAATAAATCTTGAGCTCTAAATGATTCTTCCATCCATCTAAGGGTAAGAAGATTTCCTCTACTAAAGACACATGGCCTCTGAGGGTATCATTCGCCTATGATTGATTATGTAATTGCCATTAGGTGGTTTTGAGTAGTATCTACATGTCTCGGGGCCTTGGGAATGATGTTATAGGGAAAACAACCATGCCTTTTTCTTTAAAGAAACAATTGGGGAATCTATAGTGATGAACGATGCCTAGAGCACCATGCATGACCTTGCATGGATATCCATACCACTATGTATCCATTTCTTGGAGCCTTGGAGACTTGGACATGGTCAAGGGAGGAGACTTGAATCTATATCCATAAAGGAATCTTATAGCCATCCAAGTCTAATAAGATCTCCTCAACCAACCACAAATGACCTCTTGAGGGTATCATTGTCATATGATTGAGGATATTAACACCATTATGTGATTTTGAGAAGTATGTAGGTGTCTTAGAACCTCAGGAATGATGCTATAGAGAATAATACCATGCCTTTGGTGCTAAATAAACAACTAAGGAATCTAGAGCCCTAAACAATGCCTCAAAGCACCATGCATGCCTTTGCAAGGGTATCCATTGAGATTTGTATCTAGGTGTTATGTTCTTGAGGTCTTGGGCATGGTCAGTGGAAGAAATTTGAACCTTGGGCCTTATAGAAATATTTTATCCATCCAAGGATAAGAAGGTTTCCTCCACCAGCCAAACATGGCCTCCTAAAGGTATCATTGGCCTATGATTAAGGATGACAATTCCAGTAGGCGGGTTTGAAAATATGTATGTGTCTCAATTCCTTGGGAATGACATTCTAGGAGAAATACCATTCATTTATCCTTAAAGACCATTAAGGCATCCCAAACCATGAACAATGCCTTAAAGCACCATGTGTGACTTTGCAAGGGTATCCATGGCACTATGTATCCAAGTCTTGGGGACTTGGGGGATTGGAAATGGTCATGGGAGGAGGCATGAAGCTCAAGCTCTAATGGAATCTTCTATCCATCTAGAGATAAGAAGGTTCTATCCACCAACAACACATCGCCTTTCAAGGGTCATTGGCTTATGATTGAGGATGTTAGTGACATTAGGGTGTTTTTAGGAATATGTACATGTCTCAGGGTGTTGGGAATGGATTTCAAGGGAGGAATAACATACTTTTATCCCTAACGAAATAATTGAGGATTCCACAGCCATGAACAATGCCTCAAAGAACCACACATGACTTTGTAGGGATATCCATGGTATTATGTATCTAGGTCTTGTGGCATTAGGGAATTCAACATGGTCAATGAAAGAGACTTAAAAATAGGGCCCTAAAGGAATCTTCCTGCCATCTGTGTCAAAGAAGGATGCCTGCACCAAGCACAGAGGGTCTCTTGAGGGTATCATTGATCTATGATTAGTTATTTTAACACCAATAGTTGGTTTTGAGCGTTAGACACATGTCTCGGGGCCTTGGGAATGACACTCTATAGAAGAGGACCATGCCTTTGGCCCTAAAGAAACCATTTAGGCATACAAAGCCATAAACAATGCTAGAAATCACCACACATGGCTTCAATAGGTATCCATGGCACTATGCATCCAGGTCATTAGGACTTGGGGCATTGAACATGGTCAAGGGATGGGACCTAAACCTCGGTCTCTAAAGAAATATTCTATCCATCGAAGGATAAGAAGGATACCTCAACCAACCACACATAGCCTCTTAAAGGAAGCATTGGATTATGATTGGGGATCTTAGTACAATTATATATTTTGAGTAATATCTACTTGTTTCAAGGCCTTGGGAATGATATTCTAAGGAAGAAGACTATGTGTTTGGCCCTAAATTAATTCTTATGGAATTTAGATCCATGAACAATGTGTCAAGGAATCATGCATAACTTCGTAGGGGTATCCATGGCACTATGTATCTAGGTTTTTTTTCCTTTGGGCATTGGACATGGTCAGTAGAGGACACTTGATCCTCAATCCCTAAATGAATATTTTAGCCATCTAAGGTTAAGGAGATGGTCTCCACCAACCACACATGGCCTTGGGAATGGAATTCTAGGGAAAAAACCATGTCTTTATCCCTAAAGAAACCATTGAATCATCCAGAGCCATGAACAATGGCTTAATGCACCATGCACGACTTCATAGGGGTATCCATGTCTTGGGGATTTGGGGGCTTGGAAATGATCATGGGAGGAGATCTACAACTTTAGAACTAAAGGAATCTTCTAGCCATCAAGGGATAAGAAGGTTTCCTTCACTAACCACACATGGAATCTTGAGATTACCATTAGCTTATGATTGTGAATGCTCGTGCTATTAGGTATTTTTTAGTATTATATACATGTCTCTAGGCCTTGAGAATGATATTATAGGGAATCAAACCATGCCTTTAGCCATCAATAAATTGTTGAGGTATCCAAATCCATCAACAATTCCTTGAAGTGCCACATATGGCTTCAAAGGGTATCCATGGTGCTATGCATCTAGGTCTTATTTCCTTGATTCCTTCAACATGAATAATGGAGGATATCTAAACCTAGGTCCATAAAGGAAGCTTCTATCTATCCATGGTTATTAAGGTTGCCCCTACCAACAACACATGGCCTCCTAAGGGTATCATTGGCCTATGATTGTGGATGACATTGACATTAGGTGGTTTTGAGAAATATGCACATGTCTCAAGGCCTTGGGAATACAATTATATGGAAGAATACCATGCCTTTAATCCTTAAGAAACCATTTTGGCATCCAAATCCATTAATAATTCCACAAAGCACCACACATCACTTCGTAACGTATCCATGGCACTATGTATCGAAGTATTTGGGACTTAGGGCCTTGGCTATGGTCAAGGGAGGAGACTTGAACCTTGGATCCTAAAGGAATCATATATCAATCTAGGGCTAAGAACATTCCCTCCACCATCCACACATGGTTTCTTGAGTGTATCATTGGCTTATCAGTGAGGTTGATAGTGTCATTAGGTGGTTTTGAGTAGTATTTATGTGTCTAGGGGTCTTGAGAATAATGCTATAAAGAATAAGACCATTTTTTTGAACTGAATAAATTGGTGTGGTATCCATAGCTATGAAAAATAACTCAAGGATACATGCATAGCTTCATAGGGGTTCCCATGGAACTATGTATCTAGGTTTCTAGTCATGGGGCCTTAGACGTGGTCAGTGGAGGAAACATAATCCTTGGGCCCTAAAGGAATCTTCTATCCATCCAAGGCTAAGTAGGTTGCCTCCACCAACCACACATGATCTCCTGAGTGTATCACTGGCCTATTAGTTGGGATGTTGGTTCCATTAGGTTGTTTTGACCAGGAAGTAGGTGTCTTATAGTGTTGTGAATTGTGTTCCAAGGAACAATACCATGCCTTTATCCCTAAATAAATCATTGAGGCATCCAAATCCAAGAACACTACCTCAAAGCACCATGCATGACTTTGTAGGGGTATCTATAGAACTATATATCTTGATCGTGTGGCCTTAGGGCCTTGGACATGGTTAGTGGAGGAAACCTAAACCTCGGGATCTAAAGGAATCTTCTAGTCATCTAGGGCTAAGTAGGTTTCCTCCTGGAACAACACATGGCCTACTGAGGGTGTCATTGGCCTATGATTGAGGATGTTGGTGCCATTAGGTGGTTTTGAGCATTATGTAGATTCCCTGGGGCCTTGGGAATGACATTTTTGGGAAGAAGATCATAAATTTGGCCTGAAAGAAACCATATAGGCATCCAAATCCATGGGAAATGCCTCAAAGCATTATACATTACTTCGCATGGGTGTCCATAGTGTTATGTTTATAGTTCTTGTGGTCTTGGGGCTTTGTACATGGTCAATGGAGGAGACATGAACTTTGAATTTTGCAGGGTTCTTGGAGCGAAGCTTTGTTGTAGCTTGGGCGGCCAGGGCTTGGCCCAGCCGCCCCTCAGGACGGCGGATCATCTTTCTCGGCGGCAAGCTAATCTTCTTCGACGGCGGACCCCTGACGGCGGCTGATACTCGATGGCGGCGGCGATCTTGGTTTCCTTCGTCCAGATCTGAGCCCTATTCACCTGTTGCTGCCTAGGGCTTGGAGGACGGCGGATCTTCTTTCTCGGCGGCAATAATCTTCTTCGACGGCGGATGCTAACCTGACGGCGGCTGCTACTCGATGGCGGCGACGATCTTCCTTCGTCCAGATCTGACCAGGGATTGGAAGAAAGGAAGCCAAGCTCTCGCTCGGCAGCCATGGCGGCCATGGTGGCCCTGTAACAGTCCTCCGGTGGTGCTCTCGACTACTCTGTAAGAGGCTCCTGTCTTGTCTGCTAGACATTTAGAGGGTTTCTGTGAAGAACTCGACCATTAGCCGGTTACGTGGTGAATTTCGGGCGTATCAAAAACTTCAGAGATTTCTTGTTAAAGAACTCCCGAAAAAGACGCAGTCCGCAGAGAACTCTTTCGGAGTTTCTTGGCACCTGGTGCCGTGCACCTATATTTCGGTTTTCTTGACCCATCTTTTAAATCGCCAAGAAGCTTCAGGGCTCTCGGCAGGCTAATGGCGGTTCTATGCGGCTGGATGCATAGATCACAAGCGGAGCACATCTACGGCGGTGCTCTGGTTTTTGTCTGGCCGTTTTCTTCATCAGGAGATGCTGGCTGATTTCGCCGGTTTGGGAGATCCATTGAGTTTGCTGCTCGTCCACAAACTTGGATCTACTATTTCTTCTGTAGAGGGTTTCGGTTGATGGAAGTTGAAGACGTCTTCTCCATTTTCTTGTGGCGAAGTTTTTCTTTGGGTTTCTTTTTTTTGGTTCAGCTCTTATTAAGCTGTTGTTTTTGCTTATATGGGATAGAAATATGTGAAAATGTAGGGATCCTTGTTGATTCTACTACATGTGCAATATGTAATTTTGATCATCTTTTTGAAATAAAATTACGGACTTTTTCCAAGGAAAAAAAAAAACTCGATATCCAAAAACAATATTTACAACTTAGGAAAAGAAAAAATAATTCTTTCAAGATCGAGTGATGGGGCCTTGGCCTTAATCTCCTCATCAGGTCCATTTACACAGTTACAATTACATTTACCAAACTAGTAATAATAGTAATAGGGGTCAAATTTGAGGGATGTTACACTAAGAAGCTTTCATCCACCAACAAACCCCCCCTAAGAAACCAAAGCCTCATTCCATAAATGAAGGCTCTAGTCATCTATGTCCAAGAACAATGACCTTAAATACCATAACTGACCTCTTGATGGATTCAATTGCATTTGAGTGGTGATATGGATTCCATTAGCACTTGTTGAGCTATAGGTATTGATCTTGAGTACCTTGACATGGTTGGAGTGGGAAACTTGGGCCTTAATGTGAAAATGTTTCTCCCATAGAATGTGTATGGCCCTTTTACAATACCTAGGGAAGAGACAATACACTCAACACTTGATAGTATGGTCATCCATAAAGAAAAACACTTAGCATAGAGGGTCCAAAAACACCAAAAAATAAATAAGCTTGAAAATATTTTAATCCAGAAACTCTCTATTAAAGCCCAACAACTTTGAGATGGAAACCATGGAAATCACATGTGCAAACTTACACAACAAAATGATATATGCTTTTTCTTTTTATTCATTTTATTTTTTCACTTTATCTCTTACTACTCCAAATTATGGCCATAACTTTAGTGTGATCCACCTATGTGTGCAAGGGGGAATGTAATGATACGCTTTTTCTTTTTATTCATTTTCTTTTTTTCACTTAGTCTCTTACGACCCCAAATTATGGCCATAACTTTAGTGTAATGCACTTATGTGTGCACGGGGGATGTAATGCAAGCCCTACACAATTAACCACTATGTATGAATAATCCATAACAACTTTAAGAATTAAATTGTGGTAATGGGTGAAAAATTCTATTCCCAAAACAACTTTAAAAATTAAATTGTGGTAAGGGTGAAAAATTATTCATTTATGAGAAGTAGATCTAACAATTTTTTTACTTTAATATTTTATGTTTTTTTTCTTAAATTTATTTATTATGTTCTTTCAAAAATTACATAATAGTTCTCAAATTTTCTATATATATAATTTTTTTCAAACAATTATATTTAAGAAAAAAATTTACACCAAAAAATTACAAGCTCAACTTTTACCTTCATATTCTAACCTTATAAAAGTTATTTAAAATTTAACTTGATATTACAAAATTTAAAAAATAGTTTAACTTTAGAAATGATATAATATTTTCATTCAATTTTTCATATATATATTATATTTTTTTTCAAATAAAAATAGTTAGAAGTTTTTTTATAGACAAAAAATATGAGCTCAAATTTTATCTTATTTAAAATTCAACTTAATATTACAAAATTTAAAAAATATATCAATTCTAAAAATCAAATTTGATCTTATTTAAAATTTAACTTAATATTACAAAATTTAAAGAATCATATAATTTTAAAATGATACAATAGTTTTATTTTTCTATAATTTTTTAAAGACAAAGTACATTTAAAAATTCATAAATTTTATATAAAAGTTAATTAAAATTTAACTTTAAAGTATAAAATTAAAAAATTTATATTAATTTTAGAAATGATATAATAATTCTAATTTTTTCATTATTTAAAAACAAATTATTATTAGAAAAATTACAATGAAAAGAATATTAAAAATTACATAAAAATAAAATTAAAAATTACATTCGAGGAATTATAACCATTGTAATTGCCATTATAATTCATATTTAAACTTAAAGGCTAGTGCTATATAACTATGGATATATAACTTCTGTTGAAAAAAAAAACTATGCATATCTCACTTGGATGAACACAAATCTATTTCGACTAACGGTCAAAATGCAAAGTGATTTGCAAATCTCAACAACCACTATTATTATCAATAGCTCAATAAACTGCATTGAGTTGGCGTGATGGACAACCGAATGAACAGCCAGTCAGGTAGGAGGTGCCTCCTAAATAATTGAACCGCATTTAAGATTTCAGTTGGCGTGAGCCGAATGGAAAGTCACTCAGGTCGCGGGTGAATCTAAAAATTTCCCTCCAAAGCAATGCATTTTCCTTTCCCTCCAAAGCTATGCATTTTCCCTCAATTTACTCGTACATGTGGGCTATGCATTTTCCCCCAATTTACTCTTGAATGCTGAATGCTGCCTTGTTAAGCGCTGGTTACTCCATTTTACCCAGTTTACTTAATCCTGGATGCTTGGATGCTTGCTTGTTGAGGTTGGTTACTCCATTTTTCCCCAATTGAAGTGCATGCATCTTGCTTTGCTGGTCTGTTATGTGCTTTCTCAACTGGTCTGATCCGTTTTGTAGCTTGCTGGTCTGTTCGGCTTTCTCGATTGATCTCGGCAACTTTGCTGATCACAGGTATGTTAATTTCTTATCTATATTATAAATTAATTGCATAAAATCCAATATATTGAAGAATATACTGTGTTTTTGAAAAACATCGACTAACGAATACAGTGAAGATCTGATTTGGAAAGGAGCTTTGCATTGGCCCTAGTTTAGGCAAATTAAGAAATGAAGATTTTGTTTCCTTGTCACACCTATAGGAACTTTGCAAGGAAGATTTTTATTTTTGATTAGTAAAAGTGGATGACCATATTCGCTGTGGTTTCTATTTATGCATATTAAGCAGTCCCCAATAAGAAAATAGCAATTTACAGTGCATATAGGAAATCTGGAAGGAAGATTTTTATTTTTTATTAGTAAAAGTGGATAACCATATTCGCTGTGGTTTCTATTTCTGCATATTAAGCGGTCCCCAATAAGAAAATAACAATTTACAGTGCCCAGGGTATAAAGAGGCTGGATTTCCATGCCATAACTGAGTAGCCTCGGTCTAGGAATTTGTCCTCTGCTATTAGTGTATTTAGGGTAATAATTACTAAGTATCACCTCCTGCATATATATAACTGTTTCGGATGTAGCGTATAGGCTCTTATTGTGTCAGGTATATGGTATCATGTGATCCAACCAACCATTCTTTCGGCCAGCGTTATCAATCATAATAATAAACAAACCATGTTTTTTTTATTTCTTCTGCGCTATGGGCCATTCCTGCTCAGCTTTTTGTTTGCCTCCGGAGGGCATTATAAAACTGAACCCCACTAACTAACCAACCGAACGTACTAATGCTGTATGTAATCCTGATGGATCTTCAAACTCATGTTGGGATTAAGCTGCACGTAATCATGTTCCACGGATAGTCCTTATGTTCCACTTATGTTCGAGGGCATGCTCAAGCAAGGTAAGTCAATGTAGTAACTGTGTTCCGTACCGTTGACAGTATTGGGGATATCGAGCGTTGGTCCTCATCATAATGGGGGGTTAGCAATAATTCCCCAACCAGGAGGCAAGCGTTAGCGATTAATCAACAATGAAGTTAGCAATAAAAGGGTATACCATGAAGCTTTGGCTTTCATTGCCCAACCAGGAGCCTTATGCCGGGATAGATATGAGGAAGGACAGGAATGAGCGGGATAGTCCAAAAACTGCCTTATAAATAAGTTTATGATTGCCAGGGGCCTCTAGCCACCAAGCCTAAACAGGCCCAACAGATGCCTTGAACCTTGGAACCTTTAGCTTTAATAAAAGCCTTTAACCAGGACGGAGACTCTTTTTAGCCAAGTCCAACAAGCCTCACCTAAACCAGGGAGGGAAGGGGATCACCAGGAAGGTTAGACAGGTAAGCAAGTCGAAACTACAATATTTTACTTACGTTTATATGCAATGATAGGAGTGGAGTCCCCGATTTTGAGTAGCAGAGTCCCATTGAGGTTTAGGAGATGGATGGTATGATTAATCTTATGCCCATCAGGCAGGAGTCTTTCTTATGCCGGGAGTATTCAACCAGGATATAAGGAAGGAGTTTCAGGAAGAGCGGCGGGATGGACTGCCTGATTTATTTGATTGATGATGACCAGTTGAGAGAAAAGAAGAGGCCCGATAGAAACCTGACGGATGGAGAGGAGAGCGGGGCAGGTAGCCGTGTTGATACAAGTGATTTATTTATTTATTTAGCACTTTACACGTTCGGCACAAACGCAAAGTCTCAATAGAACAGATTATAGGAAACCTTCTCATTTTCCATATTGATAACCTCGTTTTGATCGGGTCCAAGGCATCACTTGGGGTACTTAAAGTAATTTTTTTGTATTAAAAACAGTGAATGAAAAGTTTTTAAAGAAGAGTCTGGTCAAAGAAAGGGCAACCTCCCTCTCCAAGAAGACTCAATCTGTCCCTTCCTGTAATACCTTTACTTTCCTTTGCGTCCCCTAAATGGTAAATCCTCATCATCGTTTGTCACGGCTCATCATTGCATCCAGTTGAATAATGTGTGTTCTGTATCGGTAAGTAATTGAAAGATGGAGGTTTCAAGGTGGATTGTATTGAAGGGATGAATTCACAATGCTTACAATGGCACCTGTTTTAATAAGTTGCTAAGGCCATTTTGGATAATAAATATATAATAATGATCGACGGTGCAAGCTGAATGACTAACCTGCCAAGAAAGGCGTTACCCAGATACCCAGTACACGTTACGCATTAATGTAACCATTCAGCAGTCAGTATGCACCAGCCAACATAGAGGAGCTATAGACACACCATGTTTATTTACGTTTATTCATATTACATAGCCTAGATTTATTCTTCCCGTGTATTGGCTAGCGGCAGCGGCGGTAATGGGTGCGGGAGTGGATCCCCTTCTTATCTGTTGATAAACCGGCAAGCAGATCATAAACCTCTATATCTCGGTGCACCTCACACTGCTACGTAATCCGTCCGTCGACCCGCCTAACCTAAAACTTTGTAGCTACTGTTCGTCCGTCCTAATGCGACCACTTTGGAATGCCCTACTCCAATGCTGGGAATGCTCTTGGGAATGACCCTTTAAATGGTGCAACAGCTTATTCAAATGCTGGTGTTGGAACTCCTTTTGCTCCTTCTACTGCTTATGAAAATGCTATGGGCAAATGAGGCCGGCGGCCGGGAAGGTGCTGCGGCCAAAGGCAACTGATTAGAAATAAATAAAGGTGTGAACACTGGAAACAGAATACCTCTTCACAACCAGTTTGCATTCCGCACTCCGCCCACATTACCCATTACCCTTTCAGTTAGCCCGCCACAGACAACTAGCCACGGGTTTGCTTGCGTGGGCCAACGGACGTATGATTTAGCCGTGTGAGGTGAAACAATAGAGTAATAAAACATTATGCTGCTAACTGGTATCTATGATCGTTTTGTATGCAAAGGTGTTGTTTGTATGCCGATCTTTTATACAGCCTTCTGTTCTTTCTCGGTTTCCTTCCGCTCGATCCAACTACCCCAGTTCAACAGGACATACAGAATCCTACTCTCTTTCTCTATACTCCTTACTCTATAGCTCCAACTAGATCCTCTAACCTCATAAGATATCAGTAGTTGAAAAGATATTAGGCAGATGGTAGGCTCAATCGCCAATAGGAGGCCAGGTAGTTCTAAGTTCGATGGGAAGGCAGGTAGGGAGATGGATAAATCACAGGCAGGTTGGCGGTAGGATTATAACAGTAGCATTAGCAGATATTTTGTATATAAATAATAATAAAAAGAAATAAAATCACAAGCTGTAACCAATAAATAGCCAGTCACCCGGAAAGGAGCCATAGCTCTATCACCTCTTTAGCCACCGGATGCCTTTAACCTCTCAACTGAAGTCATAAAGAAAGAGAAAAACTTATGATATGAGCCCTTTAAGAGCCGACCGCATCACGTACCCAAAAATCCCCCCCCCCGCCCCCAAAATTTGGTGCATGATCTCTGTGGAAATGACGCAGGCACAACATTTTTGTTTGTGAATATTAAGAATATAAATATAGATCCAAATTCTGGTGTAGGAGCTCGGTGGGAAGGGCACATGCCCATTCCTTTGTTTGCAAGTATTAAGTATATATATAGAGCCCAATTCTGGTGTGTGAGCTCGGTTGGAAGGGCGCATGCCCAATATTTTTGTTTGTAAGTATTAAGAATATATAGAGACAGCCAAAGTCTTGTGCAGGAGCTCGATTTGAAGGGCGCAGGCCCAATAATTTTTTTTGTAAATATTAAGAATATATATAGAAATCCAAATTCTAGTGTAGGAGCTTGTAATGTCCCTTAAATCCCCCCCCCCCCCCGCCCCCAAAATTTGGTGCATGATCTCTGTGGAAATGACGCAGGCACAACATTTTTGTTTGTGAATATTAAGAATATAAATATAGATCCAAATTCTGGTGTAGGAGCTCGGTGGGAAGGGCACATGCCCATTCCTTTGTTTGCAAGTATTAAGTATATATATAGAGCCCAATTCTGGTGTGTGAGCTCGGTTGGAAGGGCGCATGCCCAATATTTTTGTTTGTAAGTATTAAGAATATATAGAGACAGCCAAAGTCTTGTGCAGGAGCTCGATTTGAAGGGCGCAGGCCCAATAATTTTTTTTGTAAATATTAAGAATATATATAGAAATCCAAATTCTAGTGTAGGAGCTTGTAATGTCCCTTAAATCCCCCCCCTCCCGCCCCCCAAAAAAATTGTTAAGGGACACACGTAAACACCATGAACGAAGAGCTCATACTTGAATTATGATAACCTATTCTTAAATGATATACTACTCTTACGTGTTTCCATGGCAATCAACAATTACGTGTTTCCCTTCTCCAATAGTAAATAAAAAAAGAAAATTTAGAATTGCAAGCAGCAATAAAAACGTCCAACAGTCACTGAGAGCACCCCGGGCAAGTTAGAATTCGCCCAGGTAGTGATAAACGCCCAAGCAGTCACTGAGAGCAAATTAAGCCTCAGAGAACCAGAAGATGGCTTGTAGCAGCCATGGCAATCAACAATTACGTGTTTCCCTTCTCCAATATTAAATAAAAAAAGAAAATTTAGAATTGCAAACTCTCTACAATTGTGCAACAGCCATATTATCTGAGCCATTGATCTTGCATCTCAGAGATAAAGATTTGTTATGAAGTTATTTAATGAAGTGGAAGATTTGAATCGCCACTTTAGGGAGAAGATACTGTCCTTCCCGAGCAACCTCCATCTTCTTACGCATTGTGGGCCAGCCAATGATGAATATTTCTCTTTTCATGCATGATCCAGCCAATGATTATTATATATCTTCATATCACACCAGGGATAACGTAAATTATCATCTCACGCCTGGAGGATATGGGATAAAAACTAATTGGCTCACCGCCCGGAAAGGATATGGGATAGCATAACTCATCGGCTCACACCAATGGGAGAACATAATTCATCGGAGAGATTGAACCCTATATATGTTCAGAATGTCCTCCCCTTGCCAAGCAGATGTTTTATTTCTTTTAAGATTCTTGACACCATCTTAGTTGGCTCCCTTGATCATCTTTATTTTTGAGCAAGATTTTTCTCTCCTTTGGAAGGCTGACAAAGACAATGGAAAATGATGTTCTTCATAATCCAAAACTTACCTCCATATTTTTCCTTGAAACTCCCTCGTCCTCCAGAGGACCCATACCAGGATTGAGCCCAGCACAGATTCTAGTGGAAAAGTCATTGTCTTGTTAACTGTAAAAGAAGAGAAAACTCCCATTAGAGTTTCCTATTGCTGCTAGTATATCTTCTGTCCAAAAATGAAAGGGCAGATTAAGAAGCCTTAACCCAAACCTTACAAATTCCAATTAATATTTAAGGTTCTATGTAGTCTAATTTTTTTGTAGGTAATTTTAGTTTTTGTTATTTATTGCACTATTTTCTTTACTTGAAATCCTTTGAGACTACATATTTATATTTTTCATTGCACTAGATCAATATGAGTAAACTTCTTTGTTGAATTTTTTAGGTTCCAATGTCAGACATGAACAATCCTGAATATGGCACATATGAATGGTGGCAAATGGATGTTTTTTGCTCATGCAACCGTTGCTATGGTAGAAGACGTCAAAAACGGCATGTTGAGAGTAACCATTTAAAGATAAATGGTCCTATGGAAGGATTTTTGGAGGGTGGTGAAGAAATGAATATAGAAATGCCCACTAGAATTCAAAATAATGATGAAACTATTGGAAGCAACAATAGTTTACCCAATATGGTTGGTGAAGGAAGGATTGATCATAATCCCAACAATGAGAGTATACAAGATGATTGTATGGAAAACGATGGTTCTAATGATGACCACCGGGATGGACAAGAACAAATAAATATTGAACCCAATGCAAGAGAGATTCTAAATTCAATTAATCTAGACACTAATGGAGAACCTCATGATAACAACATTCTACATATGGCAAGGACACCACTTTACCTAGGTGCACGATGCTCTATATTGCAAGCTGTGTTATCCCTTCTTAACTTAAAAGTTGTCCATGGATGGACAAACAATAGTTTCACTGACCTTCTACAGTAAGTGTGTTTTTTGTTGAAAGGAAATTTCAAGTTTATTCTCAATAAATATTTCTAGAACTTTAATGCCACTCTAAACTTTATCTTATCATTGTTGATGGCATTGTTATAGGTTGTTATCAGGCATGCACCTTCCAATTAATAACAAATTGCCTAAATCAAAATATGAGATCATGTCATTAACAAAGGATTTAGGCATGGATGTTGCCAAGTCTTATGATGCATGTCCCAATGACTGCATGCTATATTATGGAGATGGAAAGGATTCCTTAGATCAGTGCCCAGAATGCGGTGAGCAGAGGTACCATACAAGTGCATCATCAAAAAAGGTAGGACGGAAGGTACTTCGCCATATACCTTTAGCCCCACAATTTGAGAGGTTATTTGGATGCAAGGGAATGTCAGAGCTCATGGATTATCATGTGAGTGGAAGGAGCACAGATAGTGTTATGAGGATGCCAGCTGATGGAGTTGTATGGCGTAAGATTGAGGAGAAGTGGCCAATTTTCAAAGATGAACCGAGAAATGCAAGAATATCATTAGCATTGGATGGTGTGAATCCTTATGGAAATCAATCAACACAATCGTCTACATGTCCAGTAATTGCTATCAACAACAACATACCCCCATGGTTGTCAACAAAAAAGGAACATGCTATGTTGACATTGATCATACCAGGTTATACTTTATGGAAATGCATAGTAATTAGTCCATATGGTAATGGAGAGTAATTAATGATGCATATGACAAATTGAAGTTAATTTTTTTACAGGTCCAAATCAACCTAAATGCATGGACACATACTTCGAACCTCTAATAGATGAGTTATTGATGCTTTGGCAAGGAATGCATATGAAGGACGTATCGCGTCCTATTGGTTCAAGGATATTTCAATTTCATGCAATGCTTCTCTTCACAATTCATGATGCCCCGGGTCTATCAATGTGTTGTGGTGAGTTATAGTTGGTGTTAATCACCTCATGTTGTATTTATTGATTTTATTTATTTCATAATAACACCTTAAATTATTACTGATCTTGCATATAAAAATAAAAGGCCTTCAGACTAAGGGATCTTATGGATGCCCAACATGTGGGCCTTGCACCTCATCTAGAAGATCGCGACATTTGGGAAAGACAATATATGATGAGTATAGAATGTTTCTAAAGATTAATCACCCATATCGTGTACGAGATAAGGATGAATTTGGTGGGAAGGAGTGCCTTATCAGAGCACCTTTGAAGATGAATCCCAAGAGATGGATGCATGCATATAGAAACACAAATGGTAATTCTCATGTCCATAGTTGAAATGTTATAAAATAACATCTGAAAATAATGGATTTGGTAAATTTATTATGATTTTTCTTTGTGATAGGATCCCTTCCTCCAGGAATGACTCGAAAGACAATATTTTCACAGTTGCCATACTATGAAGACCTACCTATTGTTCACATGTTTGACACAATGCATATAGGGAAGAATGTATCTTCTTGCTTATATAATATGTTATTTGAGAAGAGTTCAATACATGGGAGACAACTAAATAAGCTACAAGTGAGGATGGACCTCAAAGAGGTAGGAAGAATGCCTCATCTTTGGCCAGATGATGATGGTAATTTTGTAGATGATCCATGGTCTCTCACAAAGGAGGGTAAAGGGCAAATGATTAAATCCATAAAATCATTAAGATTCCCAACAGGTTTTGGAGTGAATTTTAAGAAGGCATTCACAAAAGGAAATGAACTTACTGGAATGAAGACCCATGATTGGCATAATTTCCTTAGGGTACGTATGTGCACACTCATTGAAGTTATTTATATTATATGTTATCTGCCTTTAATTTAATTTTTTATTTCATGTGTTATTAATCAACTTGAACATTCTATATGCAGTACCTATTACCCGCCTGCCTTCCAAATAATATGGATGACAACATTAGGAGGACAATCTACAAGCTGAGTAAATTTTTTAGGTATAATGCATGGTCGATATAAGAAAAAGTGTATCTTCATGTATAATGCAATACAATAGGAAGTTGGTCATCTAAAATATTTTCTTCATTTACACAAATGTGGGTTTATATTAGTTATTTCTATTTTAGGTGGGTCACTTCAACAGAGATACACAACAAAGACCTAAAGATGTGGAATAAAGAAGTCCCCATTCTAATGTGTGACATGCAAAAATATTTCCCAACAAGTTTCTTCAATGCACAAGAACACTACATTGTGCATCTATTACATGAAATAGAGATGTGTGGACCAGTTCAAACAAGAACAATGTTTCCCGTTGAGCGTTATTTAAAGGTTTTGAAAAAGTTTGTAAAGCAAAAGGCTCGTCCTGAAGGTTCCATGCTTCAAGGGTACATGTTGTTCAAATCAACAGTTTATCTCACCGAATTGTGCAAAGAATTAAATATTGAAGGGCCACAACTATGGGACTCAAAACAAAGTGAAAAAGTTGAAGGGCATGTATTCACAGGACGAGCAAAAACTAGGAAAATTAAAGGTGATTAAACTCATATCCATATATGGTACAAGTGTCTAAATTTTTATTATGATGGTATTTAATGTGTTTTATGTTTGTGATTGTAGATGCTACTGAAATGGAGGCTTTATTACTATATGTTGCAAGAAACAATGAGCACACAAATGTTTGGAGGGAGGACTATCAAAGGCATCGTGATGCCGAGCAGAGACGTTGTTTGTCATATGTATCTCGAGGTGGTCATAATTCATCGGCATACTCAACAATAATGAAAAAATTTGAAAAGGATTGGCCACCAGCTATTAGTTTAAAATATTTCAGGGATAGAGTAGCAAGGGCATGCAGAGATAATGATGAAAGGGTTACTACATATGCATTGGACATTCTAAAGGGGCCAGAAGAGAATAAGGTGACACATTACAAGGGGATGTGGTACAAGGGTCGTCATTACCGTGTTCAAAAGGTAGATGAAAATCGACAAACATTTGACTGTGGCATTGCTGCATATTTTACAGTAGATTGCCAGTCACATGTTCATGATGGAAACTTAAAAACAGACACCTTGCGATACTATGGATTAGTTGAAGATATCTTAGAGCTTAACTTCAGATCTTTCAAGGTGGTTCTATTTAATGCTAAGTGGTTTAGAAATATTGTGGTTGGAAATCATCCAACAACATATATGCATGAGAATGGATTTTTCCTCATCAACCATACTAGGTTTGAGCAAACAGATGAACCATATGTTTTCCCTGACCAGTGTGAGCAGATATTTTTATGCCGCCATCCTACAGAATGCTCAAAGTCATTTGTTATTGAGTATAATCCTAGATCAATAAGATCCTTTCAACATTTACATGAAGACCAACCTATCCTGGAGCAAATGTCATCTGATGATAGCTCAGATGATGAGGTTAATGGATAAGAAGACATGATTGGACCTTACAATGTATATTCAACTTATTTTGATGATTAATGACAAATTTTATGAATATTCCTATTTGAAAAAAATGTCCATTGGTTTTGAATTAGGGTTGTTTTTTCATTTAAATCTATTGCATGGATATGTCTAGGAAACTCATTGAGAGTTCTTCTAACATCCAAAAGTTGCAAAACATTTTTTTTTAATTTGTCTTCTAAAGATAATCTAGAGAATTGATTAGGTTCAAAATCTTGTACATTTTCATTTTAAGATATGTATTTAGCATATAAGATACAATTTTTCATATTTCATAATTAATATTTTAAAAGTACATAAATTAGGAAACAATTCTCATATTTAATTATGATGAAATGTTTATTAATTGAAATATAAAAATATAATAAAAGCATTTCATGATTTTAATGTCTCATATTCATTTAGGAAGAAGACACTTGGAAAAAAATTTCTATAAACTTATAAATGATGCCATTTCAAAATTACTAAATGTTAGATGTATTATTATATATTGATTCACAAAACATTTTTATTTTTATTATATGTAGAAAGCTTAATGGTTCTAATAAGTATTTTAGTTCATTTGCATAATTTTTGTTTTATAATACTTTTACTCTATTTCATATAGTTAGATTATTGTTGGTTTCATACTAGTGCAATGAAGTGTATAATACTAGTTCTGACTTTTGGGAAATGTGTTAACATTGAATTAGGTCTCTTGCTTCAATATGAGAACAAAAAAACAAGCAATGTGTACTATTCGTACAAAGAGTGTAAATGATGTTATGAGAAACACGCCTTCTATAGGAACAGATATTACTGAAATACCTTTGAATGGAAGTAGTTTATCTACAACACCATCTTCACATTCAAATTTTATACATGATGTATACATACCGGTAGTAACTGATCCTTGCTATAATGTGGAGCGAACATTAGATACTGGATTTGAAATGGATAAGTTACGATTGTATAAAGAGTGGTTGACTAGGGATGATGTCAACCCATTCATAAGAGATGCAATTCAAATAGCATACAACACAACCATATTTGACAGAGATAATGCAGCAGATACAGAAATAGTTGTTGATGATATGCCAAGGTAAATCATCATTTATTTTATACTTATTAATTTTAGGTTTGTAATTACATATAATATCAACATAATAATATATTCTACCTTGTTTCTTAGCAGTAATACCATTGTTCCAGAAGAAGGCACCAATGTTGATGGAGTGCAAAATCAATCTCCTCCCGTAGATGAACCAGTTAGAGAATCTATTGGTGCATCTCTTGCACCTCCTTTGAAACATCCAAGTGAATATGTTAGAGAAGAGGCAACCAATGGTATGCCATTTACAATCACTTTAAATGAAAAAGGGCAAGTGTTAAATGATGAAGCTGGGAGAACATGGAGAGACATACTTCATCGCGAATCATTGAGATTATTTGGTCCTACAATTACTAGAGATTTTCGTCATCAAGGTAAAACATGAATATTATATATTTTTTCATAGAATGCATGCTTAATTTAGGTAGTATAAATTTATATACTTGACTAAATAGTTCATGTTTCATATTCAAAAATTTATATATTCTACTCATTGTTGCATTCCCTATACTTCATATACAAGATTTCATGTTATTACCATGATACTAGAAACCTTAAAATATCTCATATAGATTAAAATTTTTATATTTATTTTGCAGACAAATCTAAGAAGGATGAGTTAGTATCTCATATGCATAAAGTTTCTGCAATTGTACCTCCCAAGCAAATTCTCCACAGTGTTGCTGAATATATGAAAAATACTAGAAATGCTTTGAGAGGGGAATTGGTTAAAAACAAAAATATAGTCAAACCACATTTCATAGGAGAAGTAGAGTGGAAAAAAATATTGGAACAAGTGGATATTAAAAAAAAGAGGAAATGTGGAACCTTGGTTGGAAAGGACAAATATGCACATACCGTGCAAGCCTCTAGGTTGGCCACACGCCATCGTTTGGGGAAAGGTGGCATGTTGTCTGCAGAGGCAAAATTTGTAAGTTTAATACACTACTATGCTTCTCAAGTAAACTTTATTTTTCTTATAAACATCTTTTCTAACTATTTTGTTATTTTTTTAAAATTGTAGTTGCAGGTATTCAATACTAAAATGTCTGAAGATGATAAAGATTTTGCTTCATGCTATGGTATATCTTCTCTCATCCATCAAAAGGTTAAAGAAGGGCTTCATCCTATCACTGGTTATGGGGTAATTTTCCACCTACAAATTCTTTGTTCTAAATAAATGTTCATGATATGAAACATATATATGTAAATGAAAGTTTCAATGAGTACAATTTGTAGGTATGTTCATCTTATCTTGTATGCTTCTTAGGTAATTGTTTCAGAGGATGAAAAAGAAGAGGAAAATGAATTTTGACTCATGCTTCAACATTATCATATGCTGACATGTTGAATCTACATGGCTTCAAAGGTTAGTTCACTTCAATTATTTTTGCAATCAATAGCATATTTTAGTTATGAAATGTCACTAAATGCATAACCTTTTTATTGTTTTTGCAATTCAGTTAAAGCTATTGTTTGTGTTTTTTTCTCCATCATTTTTTGTATTTTTATTGTTTACAAAGAGAAGTCATCATGTTTATAATTTTATTTTACCATTTTGGCCATGCAGGTGATGGCAAGTTCCCTGGAAAAATCAAGGATGAACAATATTAGCAACTCTTCAAATGAATTATTAATATTCTCTCTTTCATTTTTCTGTAAAAACAAATTTCAAAAACATAGTCTTCCATTATATTAATATTATGAAAATTATTGTTTTATGATTATCAATTATAATTTTTTTGGAATGGTATTATAGTTTTTATTATGTTTTTTCATTGTATTGAATTATTGATTTTTTAAATGATGGATTAAACCAGATAAACTATAATGAGATGTCTTAATAAACATATTTTATCCTTGTTTATATATATATGATGCAAAACAATATAAATCACATATATTATAATTTTTCTTTAAAAACAAATTTCAAAACACAGTCTTCCATTATATTAATATTATGAGAATAATTGTTTTGTAATTATAAATTATAAATTTTGCTGAAATAGCATTATGGTTTTCATTATGTCTATTTAATGTATTGAATTATTGTGTTTTAGATGATGGATTAAAATTAAATAAACCAAATAATATATATATATATATATAAGAGCTTATGGTGTAAAAAAATATAAATCACACACGTGCGTGTGTGATTTATATTTTTTTCACCCTTTATTATTTTATGGTGCTTTGCACCATATATATATATATATATATATATATATTAATTATGCGTTTTATTTTTTTTGTACCATTTATTATTTTATGGTGCTTTGCACCATATATATATATATATATATTAATCATGCGTTTTATTTTTTTTGCACCATTTATTATTTTATGGTGCTTTGCACCACTTGTTATTTTATGGTGCTTTGCACCATATACAAGTTTGAGTATAATAATAATAATTTTCGTGTTTCGCACCAAAAGGTATTAATCCATGTTGGAAAGGTTTTGGTGTTTTGCGCCACAAAATTTCAATCCACGTAATATTGGCTTTTGGTGGTTTGCACCATACACCATGTTATGCCACATATTCATTTAACACCAAAATTAACTTTTTTACAAACACCATTTTTGCACCATAAATTTTAGCACCACTTGCGTATCCCCACATTATCACCACTTTTGCACCACTATTTGAAAATTGAGGATTTCCCAAATCCTTTACAAATAGTGGTGCTAATGTGAGGCTAAAATGCCCTTTTTCTTGTAGTGGTGATATGCATTTATGCATAGATGGATCGCCATGCTTGTTGGTAGTTCGCCAAATATTGATGTAACTTCTAGCTTCACCGAGAAGCCAAACCGATAGACGTTTCTAGACCTCTCTAATGATGGAGAGAGTTCACAGTGTATATAAATCTATATTTCAGTGAATGGAAGTGATAGAGAGTAGTTCTGGGTATTTTTGGCCTGTTCCTACTCTATCAAGAAGCATCCCATTCTCATTAATATTGAATCGCGTGAGATGCGTTTTCATTAACGTACTCACCTTATTGTCTTTGTTAACATGGAACCATAGGTATTTGTTAACATGGAATCATAGGTACAGTTACTGTGAAAATTTGAATACGTTTTTGTAGGCTTTTGTGAATGGACTTGCTGTACCACACAAATCTTATCGGCCGCTCCTTGACCTATTTGAGCGTTATGAGATCATTTCTAGAGTAAGGTTAAATAATTAGTCATGCTTTCTCCGTTCAAAGAAACTACGCCAATAGACAGAACATCAGTGGCCACAAGTGCAAGCGTTAACTATTAGTTGCGGGATTTTAATTCTGTGCCTTACAGGTATTTAACTTTCCATGCAAATTTCAGGTCTTATTAGCTAGCGGGGCGTCATAAAATATGAGAGGAAGTTGATTCATTTTAGTCGTTGACACATGTGATGTTCACTCGCGTGCCTCTAAATAATATGGTGAGATGGAACTTACATATTATATGCCCAGTGCAGGCGTTATGCTTCTTACAATCCAGGTATGCACTACTACTGCGCAATGATATGGAGTGATTCAAAGTAGAATCTGTAGAAATTTTTAATCCCTCTCAACCCTAGTTAATAGATATGTTAAGACATTTAAAAAACTGCTGTGAACGAATGCACATTAAAACAAAATATTATGGCTTACCTTCAGCCAAAAGGCATTCCTGCCCGTCAGGCAATAAACCCTTGTCAATGTGTTCTGAACTATTCAGATTGGCCACACTGTTTCTTCCGCGCAGACTCGAACGAGACTCGACCTCGGCATTACCGGTTTCGCAGACCCTCTCCCTCGACAACCCAGCCATACGGACCGGCCTGGCCTTACAATGACAACGGAAATGAAAAATAGACAATGCTAGCTACTGAAATGATCTGATCAAAAAATCAATACAATCTCATTTCCACATCCAGAGGGTTAGAATTTTTATAGGTAGAATGCATTGAGATCAAGTTCCCTCAACTTTTGCTACCTTTTTGCTGCCAAACCGAGAACGAATGGAAATTGGACAGGTAGGCAAATCGGCGTTGATCCAATCTTGACCTGAAGCATTTGAGGATGTGAAACCATAAAGGAATTTATGACAGAATGTCGTGCCTGCCACGAAAGTTTTGGAATTCATGCACCTTATTCGATTTCAAAATCTCTACATGGCCCCTAACTAACTAAACCCTAGGAAAACCCTTTTGCACTAATTTGCACTCGTGTCTATCCGCATAGTGGGCTGCTGACCAGTAATATCAAACAACTGTACATACAGAGCGTTCGTGTTGTTGGGACTCACAAAGGGGCTGATTTCCACAATGTTGAGTGTTAACGCCCTTGATCACACAAGGATGGCAAATGAAATATAAAAATTTTAATAAAAGAAAAAAAGGAGGGTTAGTGAAATATAACTAATTTTAATAAATGATACAAGTAGGTTAGTCAAACATAACTAATTCTAATAAATGAGGAACTGGTCAAAGTGATTAAAGTTACAGCATATGAAGGGATTTACTTTTCATAATATTAAAACATAACTAATTTTAATAAATGAGGAACTGGTCAAAGTGATTAAAGTTACAGCATATGAAGGGATTTACTTTTCATAATATTAAAATATTAACATTTTACAATGTTGACCGTAAAAGTCTTTCACTTTACATTAACCAGCATAGACCCATCTTAAAATCGTATCTATCAAGCACCGAGAGGGATCCAATTTCTTGAGGTGTATTTCTTTTTTTAAATTTCAACTCAAGAAATTTGATATCTCTTGATTGATAGACCCGGGTTTAAGTTTTTATTTTATAAACGAATATCAATATTTTAATTACTTTTCATAATATTTTATTTTATGAGCCAATGTGGACTTTTTTTAAATACTTTCATTAACTTTTTATTTTATGAGCCTACATCAATTTATTAATGTCCGACATAATATAATTTATTACGTTTTACTCTTGTAACGTTAGAACATCTCCCTCATACTCGTGCGTTATATGCACACACGTTACAACATCTCCCCCATACTGGGCTATAGAGCACCTCGTTTCACTCGGTACAATTAAATTTTATTTTATAAAATTCTTTTTGATGTTTTCAAAAAACAAATTATCAATATTTTTAATTTCAAAATTTTTAAATTTTATTCATTTCATATACTTAATGGTAAAGAGGTTATAGATGGGACATAAATCCACAATATTGTGGTTTTATTTTTAAAATACGAAAAAAAAATAAAAAACATTTAATATGTTTTTTTTTTAAGTGCTATGTTGCAAGTTTTATTCCTTATTATTGATTTTTGTAACTAAAAATCCAAAAAAAAAATTCTATGTTAAACCTAAAACTTAGTATATGTAGATTTTGTGTGTTTGATTTGATATGTTTATCTAATAAAACTGATTAAGTTAGACCGTGGATGAACCCTAACTATGTGAGTGATTGATTTATCCATCTTGTCCACGTGGTGATAGATTTTGCTCTTTCATTTAGTCTGTGTTATTTTCTTTAATGCACACTCACTAGTGATCTTATTTTATTTTGTTGAAGTATTGCTTCTTGTTTATTTTAGTTTATTACAGTCTATAGGCTTGGGATTATCATTATGTTAACCTAGTTAGACTCTGGTTAGTGGTAGAAGTTTTTATTTTATTAATTGACTTATGCGATTGAAGATCTTGTGTTTGTCTTGTTTTAGTGTGTTTAGATGTTAAAGTGTTGAGATCAAAGCCAACATTAGGAGGCATTTGACGAACTCACAGTGGCCTTTCAAGAAAGAGATTATATTACTAATGGAATCTCATAGGAATTCTAAAGAGGAAGCTTAGAAATGGTGTACTAAATAGGACAAAATAAGCCTTTCGAATGATGGCACCCGAGAACATTCAAAGCACGGTAAAGACTAAACGAAACCAAATTTAGGCAGTAGAGAAAGATACAAAGTATCTGAAAATCTAGAGAAGGCCAATGGGAACTCATCACCTAAAACGACTAGGGTGCCACAAGAAAAAACACTAATAATGGCTATTATGATTGTAGAAAATCAAAATCTAAATGGGTACAATCAAAGAGAAAAAAACTAACTCACAAAAGGAGTCCATGGGATGAATACACTAGAACCACATAGATTACAAGAAAACACCTTAGTAAAAATGAGATCGATATAGAGACTATTATTATGAAAAGATGAACCAAAGCAAAATAACATTCAATATGATAATTCAATTTCACAACAATAGAATACACAGGATCATTGAAAGAACAACAAGCACAACATAAACACAAGAGACAGAATTTATCCTGGGAAACCTACATGGGGTAGAAAACCTAGTAGAGCTTCCTCAATATAGATGATCAACAAGTACAAAGATGTAATCCCCAAACAAGAGCTCCTTCTCCTCCATTCCATATCTCTCTCTCTCTCCTATGCGAGTTTCACAAGTGTGTGAATGAATAAGTGAGTGTGTTAAATGAGGATCGCGCATCCTCTATTTATACTTTATCTCTCACTAAACGAAATACCTAACTAGGTTGGCCCCAACAGATATAACCGAGTGCTCACTCGGCAACCCCACTAGGGTACTTAAACACCCCATTACAGTTGACTCTGGGCCGACCCCACTAGGGAAGTCTAATAACCAAAGTTACCACATTCCGATGGAGGAATAAACATCTCCGGATATAATAATAATGTCCCGACGGAGAAATGAAACATCTCCGGATAAGAAGGTACAAATAGAATATTAAGTTAGAAGTTACAATATTTTAACATTCCCCCTTAACGAGAAGGATATTCTAATAACATCTGCAGGAGAAAGGAGTCATCAGCAACATGATACATGATACATCTATAAATCATTGGAAGCTTTCTTCAATCATCATCAACAACTCATACAGTTACTGGAACATCTTCAAGATATTCAATACTGGAACATCAACATATTCAGTTCTTAGTCTTCATCTTCTGCAGCATTCGAACAAATACAACAACATCATTGTCTGGATCTCCCGATCAACAACATCCTCTGGATCTCTCAATCAACAAACTCATCGTCTGGATCTCCCGATAACCAGTATCATCTAGATCTCTTGATCAACAACCACATCGTCTGGATCTCCCAATCAAGGGCCTCATTGTCTCGACCTCCCGATCAACAACATAATATGGATCTCTCGATCAATAGCCTCATCGTCTGTATCTCTCGATCAACAACATCATCTAGATCTCTCGATCAACGGCCTCATCATCTAGATCTCCCAATTAACAGTATCATATGGATCTCTCGATCAACAACCTCATCATGTGGATCTCCCAATCAACATCATCATCTAGATATCCCAATCAACATCATCATCTGGATCTCTCGATAAACAGCCTCATAGTAGCATACCCTGCAACACACATGATCTATTTACGGGATGATCAATCCCTATCCATTTAAGACACCATATCATGTCTAGGGACGATGCAGTCCACTCGTCAATTTAGACAAAGTCTAGGGACCACTTCTAAGAGACATCTGTCTACGGATCAATTCAGGGACCGAAGTCTGGGGATGATACAATTCCTCTCATCTACTAAGGACGATTTCTCGGAGATATCTGTCTACGGATCAATTCAGGGACCGAAGTTTGGGGATGATACAATCCCTCACGTCTACTAGGGACCACTTCTCAGAGACATCTGTCTACGGATCAATTTAGGGACCAAAGTATGGGGATGATACAATCCCTCTCATCCACTAGGGACAACGTCTCGGAGACATCTGTCTACGGATCAATCCAGGGACCGAAGTCTGGGAATGATAAAATCACTCTCATCCACTAGGGACCCCTTCTCAGAGACATATGTCAACGGATGAATTCAGAGACTGAATTCTAGGGATGATACAATCCCTCTCGTCCACTAGGGACCACTTCTTGGACACATCTGTCTACGGATCAATTCATGGACCGAATTCCGAGGATGAAACAATCCACTTATCGAGTTAGACAAAGTCTAAGGACCACACATTGACCTCATCATCGGAACAGGTAGCCTCATCATCGACCTCATCGTCGGAACATGTAACCTCATCATCGATACAAGTATCCTCATCATTGATACAAGTATCCATATCATCAATACATGTATCCTTACCATCGATACAAGTATCCTCATCATCGATACAAGTATCCATATCATCAATACATGTATCCTTACCATCGATACAAGTATCCTCATCATCGAATCAAGTAACCTCATCATGAGTGCAAGTATCCTCATCATCAATACAAGTATCCTCATTATCGACCTTACCGTCGACATAGGAAATCTCATCATCGATACAGGTATCCACATCGATACCGGTATCCAATATATCATACCAGTATCACCATTGCAACATGATAGAACTCAATACATCTCTATTCAAAATATCTAGTAAAACTTAATCCCCTTACTCAAACCTAGTACCGTCTTTTCCATAACTAAGAAGCAATATATCTTAATTGCCCTAATTTTTGTGTAGTATAATGCAAGGCATTCGATATATTAATAAGGTTTACTGGTCCCTCCCTATTCTCTATATATCCTAAATTTTTTCACAACATAACATATAATCATGGAGAAATCAACATGAAGCAATATATCTCACTTTCCCAAATAGCTATGTGCAATATAATGCAATGAAATGTATCTATTAATAAATTGAGTGGAACCTAATCCCCTTGGTGCAACCTTGTGCCATCCTTTCCATTATTATCACGCAATATATTTCACTTGCCCCAATTTTTATATGGGACATAATGAAATGCATTGAATCTACTAAGAATATTTATAGGAATGGAAGTTATCTGCAATACAATGCAACAAAATGGATCTAGTACTAATATTCAATAGAATTTGCAAGGCCAAGGACATAAATTGAAACTCAAACGAATTTTTAATATCCCCGAGATCGAACAAGAAAGCTCCACGAAAAATTGGATGGCTACTAACCTTGAGATCAAATGAAAAAGTACGACAAATACTACACCAAACACCATCGAAAATTGATTTTAGTGGTGGATATGGAAATGGAATAAGAAAACAATCCAACGAATATGACAAACATGTAGTGGTGGAAATGAGAAAGCATATACATTCCTAAAACTTATGAAAAATGCAAATTCTATACCCATACACAAGTAAATAAAACCAATACTTTCACACTAGGAAGTTAGAATGAACAAAATAATTGTTTTAACTCATAGATTCATATTATATAGAAATATAATATTAAGGACATAAGTGATCAAACTAGTAATAAAAACTTGTGATGTGCCTTCTTGTAGTTAATGAATCATTTTTTCTTTCCACTTGATAGAGTTCAAGGTCAAACATAACTCTATGCTATGTTTAGTAGGTATATACAAAACTAGGTGCCTGCAATCTTACTCTCCGTTTGGGAGGTTAACAGTAATCGCTTATAAATGTTTAGTCATTATAAATGATTAAGGGACATGTGCTAAATCAATTGGTGAGTCCCTCATTGCACAACCATTATTGGATGTTAGGTTGACAAAGGACATGTCACTGACCTCAAAAAACAAATCCCCAATTACAAGTGCAACTCCTATGATTATAAATTGTTTTCATTTCATTAATTCTATATGTTATGCAACTTGCATTTTGTAATTTTTCATAGTTTAATTATTATTGATATATTGGGGGTTTTCCACAAATATTTGCTTTACATTCGAAGAAAAATGAACATGTAAACATTTAAACACTATCCAACTGTTTGCGTCAAACACCTTATTGATGAACCAAGATTTAGATGGCGATTTCAAATCAATTTTCTCCACCATAGAAGAGGAAAGCTTTCAAATCGTGAACTTCAAGAAGAAATAAGAAACAAATTTTAAATCATTGATACATACAAAATATTTATCTATGGTTTTCGTACATATAGGAAAATGTGATTGGGTTTTGTCATGATTTATGACAATTTGGAGGATGCAATAAAGTATGAGCCTAAATATAGGTTGATAAAAAATGCAATTCATGATCTTCGTAATAATACCATAAGAATTAGTGAAAAAAGAGCACAGAAAATACCACGCATTATGCCAACAAAAAAATAAAGCAGTTTAGACCCCCACTTTCGACCCCCACTTTCTTTCTTATGCCAATGAAACAGAAGAGTTTAATACTACAATTTGTTCCTCCTCGTAACTTTGTATTGATTTCACAGTTTTTTATCATCCAATTATATACATGTGTTAAACATATTTTATGAGTTGTAATCCATTTTTTAATTGTACTTCATTTATAAATAACTAATAGCATTTTTATGTTGATTTAAATTGTTTATTGTACAAAAGTGTTTTAATTTTCTTCAAAATTATGTATTTTAATGGTTTTTTAGTTAATTGGAAATGGATCCCAAACTTTGGAATTTATTGCGAATTTAGATTCTAGAAACTATCCTTCTATGGGTGTCTTTTTCAACATTGATTCGGTTTCAATCAATTTCTAAACATTGTGATAAACTGTTGTGGATACCAACTTTTAATAATGCTCGACAAAAAAATCACATAACAAAAACTTGGTTTTTAGTTGGACTGGGTTTTTAGTTGAACTATGGGGACAATATCAAAATCATATCCTATATAAATTTATCAATCATATAGGACATACATCTATATTGCATGTCCCTTGTGAAGAATATATATAAACAATTGAATGTACACTTGTTTGAATCATTTTGCTATGAAAATACTGTCCATTATGAGGGCAGAAGGTCTATTACATTGTGAATCCATTCATAAAACATTTTTCATGTATAGGCATCATTGAAATAGGAGTTCATGGTTTCTTTTAACTCATAGGAAACACCGGTCGATAGAAGCATGGATGGATACTTGTACGTCATCAACATATTGAAGATGGTTCAATTTTGTTATCTATAATATCAAAAGGTTTTGGAGAGAAACCATTGGTGCTAATGGTGAACCTACACCTCCTGAGGATGCAACATTTTACAAAGGTAAAATATATTGGTTACATATAAAAACAATTTCTGAGGAAGATGTCATATCTCGGTACAAAATGTACTCATTGGATATTACATTGAATAAATGTGTTTTCCATTCAATTCCCTCGACATTTTACAAAGGTAAAATATATTGGTTACATATAAAAACAATTTCTAAGGAAGATGCCATATCTCGGTACAAAATGTACTGATTGGATATTGTATTGAATAAATGGGTTTTCCATTCAATTCACATAGGATGTATCAAACGATCTGTGTGTCTTACCATACATTTCAACCAATTGATATGTGTTGTAAACGATGGTTCTACAAGTGTGTGATGCATTGCTGAAATACAAGATTTGAAGCATGGTTAATGCCTAGTTTAACACGCATAGGGATATTTTGAGGATGGAAGAAGTTTAAAATGGAGTCTATATAAACACACATTGCTCCAAATATATTCCATTTCGGGATGTGGGAAGTTCCATAATGTTGTGAAAGAATGCTTAGATTCCATTCATATATTATGATGTGGACACTTGCAACATTACTCATCTAGTAGTTGATGAAAAATCGATGTCTGCAAATCATCACTCCCTATGCCAATAGACAATCAATGCACCAATATTATAATGTATAGAAAATTTTCCCACTCACTCCAAGAATCAATTCATTCCATAATCTTATCCCATTACTTACAAACTGGCTTGAGTCCATGGAATGTTTTGGTATGTAATTCAATAGGCATTAGGCATTGTAAGAAGAACTATGTTTTGGTTTTTGCATCATAAACAAATTTCGATAACTTTTGGTATTGAATAAAAATATATAATTCTTTGTATGATTTCATCATATATTATGTAACATACCCAATATCGACCATGGAGTATGGGGTTAAATGTTTTGTTTTGTTTTGTTTTTGTTTTCGTTTTTATTTCTTCTTTTTCGAACATCTTGCGACACATCAAGAAGGTGTATTCAACATTAATAAATGAGTAAAGACAACCTCTAATAACAGTTAAATCGTTCAAGGAATGTTTTAAGATATAATTCCACATTACATTACAAATTACAAGTTTCGTGTTACCGAGATATGAATAGGAACATATGGTTCACCTTAATCTTTTCAATAACATGACTTTGTACAATAAACATATCAAGTCTACTTATCTGATCACTTGGCTCTTTAGGGACGCACCAACATGAGCTCTCTTTCAACTTGCTTGCATGCTCAATCCGCCATGACCGGATACCTGGGCTAATACTTGCTTGACAAGGTGCGTCAGTAACATTATGCTCAGGTGTAAAATAAACAACAATATACAAATGCACTTCATTCAGGATATATAAAAGCATCGTTAAATAACATGCATTAGCTAAAAATATATTAAGGGAAAATTCTTGGGAAGCTGCAACTTTCCACCCAACCTTAGGTACTTCGATGGCTTCTACTTAGTCCATCCGAAGACCACCCCCGAGCTGAGCACGGTGAACCACTAGGTTGATGATAACTTTGTTATTTCAGCATAGTTTCATAATTAATTATTCATTTGCTGGATGATCGAGCTACCCCGGTAGGCTTTCTCTTGCCCATTATACTAACATCAAAAGTAGATGCGGTTTCATTTTACTCTTTTGAATTAAGAAGGCGTTTTCCATCATGAACTTCATGTGCTCATTAATTTGTGTCCATGAAACAGTATAAATTATCATTCAACAGTTATATAAGAAAAATAGAATCCCTATAGCTAGTAGTATGTTAGCATGTTCCTGCTAACAATTCCCCAACTTGATCGAAATATCACGAAGCTCAGTTAACCTATGTATGCCAACTATTATATCATTATAATTAACCTACAATGAATATCACATTAGCAGCTAGCAACATATCAGAATTAATGAGTAAATTAAGGCATACTGTAGTAGAAGCTCTACTGTCAAAACATTGGAAAATCAATAGAAAAATAAACATGTTGTAGCGGAACTCTGCTCACAACGATGACATAAAAACAATATAGACATATCGCCTGTTATATATAAAGATATCAGATAACGGTAACCTAACCCGAACTTACCGCCTACAAATGTAAACACATTCAAAGGAGGATAAATGGAATACAATAAAACATAACCAAATAAATGAAGTACCGAAGGATAAATGTCCCCTCTCTGCCAGTAATTGATGCCATACAACATGGAAAGATATGTATGTAAATATGAAGCATCTACCTAGTCATAGCATCTGCATCCTTCTTTCCCCAACTACCTCGACAGGAATTACCCAAAAGATAATGCAGCACTAGGACATCGTACTCCCGAGCTACACACAAAGGGACGAGGTATATCCTCTTACAAGGTTTAATAAAAGTATAGCAGCGATTTCCCCATGCCCAATGCTCCAGCAAAAAGGGGCAACCAAAATACCAGCATGCAAATAGCCAAACAAAATACTCAGCATGTAATACAAAAGAAGCATTGAATTACTCTAATAAATGACATCGCAGAGATCATACGCAAGGAGGCACTATCATCTTTGTAGAATCGACAAAGTAGGAATAATACAAGGGAAGCATTGAATTTTTGTACTATTCCACCGTGCATAGACATTACCTTTTAGAAACAACATAATTTTTTTTTTTTCATAAATGATCAAAACAACAACACAGGGTTTTCATGAATGAGTAATTGGGAACAACTACCCTCTAACCAACAAAGACCAAAAAGGAATACCGACACATCTCCTAAATTCATACCTGGAGCGAAATGGACAGTGGCCAAAAACAAATAGACAAGAAGGAAACCGACAGATCCCCCCCTATTAAACATCTATTGCAGCATAAAAGAAAGAACCCAACTCAGCACCGGGATTTCCACCGATCCTAAGATCATAGTGGATTTCTTTAGAGACTTCACGCCCCCTACCACGGATGCCTTCACCCACCCATGCGCAGCTACATCAATAACACGAACAGGAAAATGCAGACCCCCTTCCATACCTGCGCGACCATCATAAATACATGCTCACCCCTCCTTTCTTCCCTTAACACACATGAAAGAAGGAATGGCCAAGTGGCAGAGCGTTACTCTTCCAATATCCCGACATAGTGCCTCCTGTAATACTATATATATAAGGTCTTCCGCTTAATTGCATTATTAATTATATCACAGCATTATAACTTATATAACTAACTTAGATTTAACCATCCAAAGTAATAATAATAATAATAATAATAATAATAATAATAATAAAAATAATAATATTATTATTATTATGCTACGTCCATATTCCTTCATAACATTTACAATATCCATATGGATACCTTTGAAATATACAATTGGCATCAAGTCCATTTTTAAACTCGCTGATAAAAGGAATTATCTCGTCACGGGAATGCTACAATTTAACTATCTTTGGCATATATTTGTGTATACATATGAACCACTTATAATTTCATGTTTAAAGAATACAAAATACAAATAAAAGTAATAAACAACCCCTTCTTGGAAAATAAATAATTATTTATTTATCTTTCATCTATATAATATATATATATATATACACATACACCTTTTTCTAGTAATTATACTTTTCACACAGTGTTCCTAGTTTTACTTATTTGTAACTACTAGTGGCTTATCATGCCTTCTTGAAAATATTAAATAATATTGGACAAAAATAATACTTAACTTATTTTTGGTTTAGAAGCATAATAGCCTCATTCTTGGCCTGCTATGCCGAGGCTCAGATATCCATTGTATCCAAAATAATTTCTTAGTCTTAAGCAACAGTATTTAATACGTAGCAGCAAAGTGCAAACAGATAGGCCATAAGGGTGTATAAATGCATTACGACAAAGAGTAGCAACTTCGGCAACGTTCTCAAAACTAACAGAAAACTTATAAACTTAAGTAGTTAACTTGTCCACCTCACAATCCACCTTTCCTCAAGTGTCTATGACAGTAAGATGACTCATGTCATCAAACTCATGGCTTCCTAGCCATTAAACATCCCCCTAGTGGTTATCGTGCCCTTTTCCCACTCCGAGTTGCATTGCCCATGTGATCTAAGTGTTAGGTAGTGAAATTACCAAATTAGATTTGTGTAAATAGTGTACCGGATTCGGGGACGTTACATACTCTCCCCCTTGAAAGAACACCATCCTCGGTGTTACTCACACTACCCCACCTCTTTATCTCCTTGTCCTGCATTTCTGGCACAAACCACAAGTCTTCTTGAGCCATGGAGGATACATGGTTATGCAATAATTTAAAAATATTACAACAAAAGTTCTATAGGGACAACTTCTTTATTTATTTATGCAATAGTTATCTTGTATTTCTCTCCTCACTACATTAATGCCTTTGCAACCTTTGTCCTTGCTGATACCTGGTTTACATCAGTGTCTCGCTTTCAAACCTAAATCTGCATTATGTAGTATTATATATATACGAATTCAGAGCAATCTGCTCCGAATAATAGCCACCTTCCATTTACCATATCATTAATCTTTCACATTGCACCTGCAATGTTTTGTTCGTATCAAACACAACCCTCTATAATGGACAACTTATCAAGGTTCACATCATGTCATTATAGTGATGAAATTTTCATCACGCATAAATATTCCACCTCCTACGTTATGTTATCAAGTGCACTCTTCTGTAATACAAAATTAGTTTGTTAAGGAAGCAATATACATGTAACATAATATTGATCACAAAAGAAATAACATTAAATAAGCAATTGTCCAAAAAGAAAATTATGTATCTTGCAGGATCCTCATCCTGTTCTCTTGTAACCATGTCGCTACTTCCCTTTTGGCTTCATTTTGTAGCCTTACTTTTTAAATCTGTAATAAGATTTTCTTATCCTCCCGCTGTCAACAAGTTAGCTTACACATAGTACAATATGCATTCGTAATCTTTTATCAGTGGCATATCATTTACTACATAAAGCATCATATACAATTGAAGTAATCATATCTACTACTCAGGTAGCTACCATAACCAATTTATTTCTTATTATTTTGGGTGCTTATAACAGTTTTCTTGCAGCAATAAAACAACCACGTATAGCCAATTATATGCATTACAATGGAACAACTCATTTTCTTACCTGTGGCCTTTTCATGCATGTTGCAACATCTTGGTTATACACAATTATGAACCTCACCCGAAAAGGTCCACCAATTTGATACACGATGGTATCATTCCAGAATACCCTCGAGAGTATGTATCACTTCTTTTAGTAGTTCAACAATATAATTCATATTACTTGCAGTTTTCTCTAACCTGCAATGGTGATTACTCACAAAAATACAAAGATAGCTAGCACCTCCAGTGCTTTCATATTATGATGTACCAATCAACAACTGCCACACCAAGTGACTGCCTCATATCGAATGTGTAAGAAAACAAACTATACATGCATACATATGACTTTTCCAAACATAAGTAATCATTTTCCTTTGCAACATTATGTTGCGGTTTTTTCATGGCAATTAATTTTGAGTTCGATCTTCTTTCTAAGATCTTCTTCGTAATTTCCTAGAGAACAATATTGTTAATACCCATAACATAATATAACACATGCATAATTTCACATAAATAGGAAATTTTTTAAATATATGCACATACCTCGTGTATATCATATGCATAGTAGGAAACACTTCCTAGCGCGCCATCTCGTACTGCATAAAAAATTTTATTCTTCTCGAGAGGCTCTATCTCAAGGTCAACAATAAATTAGTCCATTTGCGTCCTTTTTCCACTCAAGCCTTCTCGCTTGAGTCCTGGAAAATTATTTTTCCCCTCAAGCCTTCTCGCTTGAGTCCTGGAAAATTATTTTTCCCCTCAAGCCCTCTCGCTTGAGTCCAGGAAATCGTTTTCCTCTCAAGCCTTCTCAATTGAGTCCAGGAAAACTTATGATTATAGCAGACAACCCCAACACTTCCTCAGTGTTCCCTGAGTTTCCTGGAGTGGCCAGGGGACTTTTAAGTCTCTGAATCCCGAAATCAGCCTTTACACACCCTCATAGGGTATTGCAGTGCTCCTGCAATTTGGTAGTACTCCTACCTAAACACATCTCGTGTTTCACTACCTCACAGGGCATTGCATGCAAATGGTAGTGCTCCTACCATAACACTTCTCGTCTCCAATTCCCCCTTCAATAAATTGGTAGTACTGCTACCAAAACACTTCTCGTATTCAATTCCTCCTTCAATACATTGGTAGTACTCCTACCAAAACACTTCTTGTGTTCAATTCCTCCTTCAATAAATTGGTAGTACTCCTATCAGAACACTTCTCGTGTTCAATCCATGTCCGGTTGACTCAAATATATGAAACAAACTTAACTTTCCCTTCTTTGTTCCTTTTCTTTGTTTAGACTTTTATTTAAGTTAGCTTTATTTCATGTTAACTTCATTTTAATTTACAGGGTGCCTCTGCTTATCTTATTAGGGTGATGGTTTTTATTTATTTATTATGTGTAGCTTTTATCTTTTAATTTCTCTTGATGCTCTCAAGATTTTCACTTCTCTGGTCACACTATCTCATGTGCCCACAACACGGTCTCATAATACCGCATTAGTGAACTCTTGGTTCACACTATGGCTCTAATGCCATAATCATGGCTGTAGTGCCCCTAGACTTGGGTAGACATTGAGGGCACCTGCTGAGTGACCCGGCTGATTGAAACATTAATTAAATAACCTTTTGACCTTATTTTTGAGTATGTGTATCTGAACTGTTGAGGTAAATGAATAATTGCATATGTTAAACGATTAGCTATGACTATGGAAAATTATGTTGATGGATAATGCTTAACGACTAGCTGTATGGTGATTATGTATTTGGCGACGAAATGTATACTTAATAAGATGAATGAGCAGTTTGAATAAATCATAAATGTTTAACAATGCTAGAGTTAGAAACCAGATGATGATTGTTGAGAACAGTGCTACTAATAATTTGTTGTGAGAAGTGTGTGTAGAAACAAGTGAGACGGTTCACCAACGGACACACAAAGGAACATGGAGGGTCGTAGAGTACGGGTAAATCACAAACAAGGGAAGCGACGACGATGTCGACTTCCGACAAGAATACCACGCATGAGCAGATAAGCATTGATCCGCTTGCTCAAGAGGAATGCGTGAGGGCGTACGAGGTGGGCCACGACGGAGCTGGTCACGTACGAGTTGAGGGGCGCGTAGTGAGAACGGACTCACTCCTCAGCGCCATTAGTCCCTAGATAGCATGTAGGCGGAGGATGGATGGTAACGATTCCTAAAATCCCTACAAGAGTTCCCGCAAGTCAAAACGGAAAGATGGTGGCAGAAGGGCCCAACGATGCGGTACCCTGTCAAGAACGGAAAGAATGGACGCAAGGACCCAACGAGGTGGTACCATGCCAAGGAATGGAAACCATGGATGATTGGACCCGACGGAGTGGTGCCATGTCAGGGGATAAAAAAAAATTAAGGAACCAGGAGCCCAACGACGCGACACCGTGATCCTAGTGAGTTTGATTGTTAAATTAAACTGCATAAAAACTTAGGAGAATAACTCTAGATTATTACTTAGCAAATGCATAACAATAGCTTAGACATTTGCATATGAATAGTTATTTTGTTGAGCATTTAAAATAATAGAAATTATTATTTAGGAGCAAAATAGATTAGACACCTAGTCAACTAAAAGCTAGGAGTTGATTAAAATATCTGGGGGACAAACTAGAGCAAACTTAGGGATGTAGGTGCACTTCCCAGAGAAACTGACACTTGGATGGGTGAGTGTTTTAATTAATTAAATAACTAAAAATATTTAATTATGCATGAAGCGACATGTGTCGCAAGAGATTTCCCTTTATAAGGAAGGCTTAAGGAATGGGTAAAGGACCCATAATTTGGACGATTGTCGTAATTTTTGAATGCCTCAAAGACTTGCTTCTATCTAAGGGTTTGGCTTAGAAATCCTGGTGGGAAGGGAAGCCCAAGCTGAATTTCTGAAATACTTGTGTGAGCTCTACGACCCAAAGCTCGGGGGAGGCCATGCGACTGAAAGCATGAGCCTATGGTTGGGTGGCAAAGCTAACGGTTGCTTCGCCTACGGTTAAACGAGCTTTGCTGGAGGGATCCTACGGAAGACGCAGACAACAATGGACCAGCTGGATCGGGTTGACAGGTTAAGGTTTGCTTATTTTTGTTAAGTTATTCACTCTTTTATTTTATTTTTCCAATAACTATAATGGCTAATTTGTTTGTATGAAGTTATTAAAGTTTCAGGTTCAGTTCAAGGGGACCCTAAAGGAGGGGTCCTACATTTGGTATCAGAGTCGGTCGAGCCTTGAGGGCACCGGACTCATATTTATGCAAGTGGTTTTCGGTGAATCGTGATGAGGGATGGACGATAATTCTTCAGGGACTTCGCCAACAGCTGGATCAAGCATCTTGACAGGTTCTATCTGTGGTTTATATTTTGTTTATGTATGGCATTGAATTTTTATACTCTGGATTATCTGTGCGAGTAGTTGAAAAAAAAATGATTAGTGATTTGGTTAAATTGATTTTGAGTAAGTGTTTATGTTATATAAAAAAATAATCGGTGCGTTTTTTTGTTTTTATCTCTGTTGAGAGATCGATGTCAGCGATAACATTCTGTCTGTGATGATTGGTGTCGCGTCCTTCTTTACCCTTATGCATTTTACTCCTACTATCTCCTTTGATTCCTCATTGTCTAGAGACCCGAGCTCAACTACCCACCGCTACCGATTTAAATGTGAGATTTCCTTTCTTTTTCTGAGATCTGAACTTTTAAATTTATGAATGCTGTCTATTCCCACAGATCCGAGTTTCGAACTGATTCCATCACTGTCTTTGATCGAAGGCTCCCTGTTCCGAGATTTAGGATCAAACCTTACTACCGGATGTGAGCCTGAGTTTTAGCGTATTGTTCACTATTACTTAAGAGCTACGCCAACCTTAGATTAGTAGGAGAAGAACTAGTTTAAACACCGAGCTCTCCTAACTCAAGAATCTGCGCCTGGAATTTTATTCTTCTACCTGAGTATTCAGAAGTTTAAACCTTAAACAGAGCATGGGATCTGAGAACAATCGTCAGTCTACCCCTCTTTTTCGACTAGAACTTTTATGTCGACTAGACTATGCCGTGTCAATATGAAACACAAGTGACAGCATCTAGCTATAGTTGTGCAGGAAGTTTAGTTCCTGTGTTTAACAAATTAATTTAAAGATGTTGGTGAAGACCGCGTGACTTCCAACTTAGAAAATCCAAGGTAATTGAAGCATTACTATACCTATCTTTTAGTTAGAAGATGAAGTTTTGTTCTACGGTTAACATTATATAAGAAAATTTCATTTTAATTTTTTTTTCTCTTTCGATTATACATATATATATGGCATTTGAATTATTTACTTACCATGGCATGCGAGAGAGGACCGGATCCAGCCACTTAGTACTTTGTCCTTTTATCGTATGCTCTCCCTTAAAGAAAGGCGACTCTCCTACCTTTTTATTGTGAATCATTTCCAGCTTTCTTCCCAGATTTCATGTTGGTTGTTAAGGATGGAATATAGGGTTTTTTTTTATATTTATTTATTTCTTTGAAAGTATCTTTTGGTCCCTGTAAGTCTCAGAGGGAATAAGTTTCACCAGTTAAATTATATTCTATTGTCATCTAAACATCGTACTCAACAACTACTCTCGGAGAAGAGTTAAAGGATGAGACAACATCCCATAAAAGGGAGATTTCAATGAGGGGAAACGCCGATCACTCCACGGTGGGTGTATCTTTGAGGGACTCGTTGACTGATGCCAACGAGGTTGTCCCTTATGTGGAGCGCCGAAAACTTAAGAAGACCGACACTTGTTTTCGTAGTGGGAAGTGAGTTGTTGAGATCTGACCTATGTCACTTTGGCGGGCCCTGGGGATAAGAAGGGAAGAGCTGTTTGTCGAGAAAGGGGGGGGGGGCATTTCCTAGCTTACGTCATAGTTCTCGAGAGCGAGGTTGGATGGTCCGTCACGTTTAATTTTTTTGTTTATTTTAGGTCGTGGCAACGGACGACTCGGGGAAAAAGGAGTCTGATCCCACTGTTCGAACTTTTTATGCGTTTTCATTGAGATGCGAGTGGGGCGATCTTTATAAGATCGATCCCAGGTCTTTTCCTAAATCTACTTTGTAATTCTGTCATTCTCGCTGCCCATGATGGCAAGGATATATATTTAACATGGGTACAGAAAAGGGTCTCATTCCCTGTAGGTTTTACTATTTACAATTTTGTTGTATGATTAGTGTTATCACGGAATCGTTGGGGTTTTCCGTTTAGGAAACCTGCTGCATGTTAGACCCTGCTACCTGTTAACCACAAAGTCGATGTATCCCTGCTTGATCCCCACATTGGTTTATTACTGCAAATCGTGAGATTTCAGGTTAAGATTTTCTTTGTTGCCTGATTACTACAAATCGGGTAAACCTATGTATCCTTGCTGCACAAAGTCGTGGTTTCCAGTTGATCTAGGTTTTTATATTATATATATATATATATATATATATATATATCCTATGACTTAAGGTTAGACTCTCTGTGATCCTACATATATGTTAGAATGAGCTCCGATCAAGTTTGGAGTTAAGTTTTAACTGCATACATTTCTTTGATCAATTGGGTCTCCGAAATTAGCGTCGACCCAAAAAAATAAAAACAGATCATGTAGATCAAATCGTTTTAAATGCATATACCTATTTTGTATGCTCTTTCTAAATATTAATTTGCACAAAAACATCTTTCTCTATTGAAATGCTACCACGAAAATGATATTCCTGTTGTATAAAATCACTATAGAGGAATCGTGAACTCAGAATAGTTGGTATCACTGTAACAACAATGTTGTCACTGTTTAGATTTCTATTTTGTCGATATTGGTATATGTCTACGCTGCCAGGAATTACAGGGTTCCGACCTCTGTGTTTATGATGCCACGGATTTGCTAAATCCAGTTTGTAACATCTCCAAGGTTTGCGGGTTATTATTTTAGTGAGACTTAAAATTTCTTCCCTTAAAGATCTTCACGATAAATCAATATAAGGAAACAGCTAGCATGTAATTAATTTTTTTTTTTTTCAATGTAAATCAATCACAACCAAACATGGTATTTCCAAGAGTTGAAACTAATATGGGAAGGAAGGTAATTACTCTATAATCTATGCATAAAAAGGCAAAGAATTTTATCTACACTTTTTGTATAGGACTAATTACCAAAACTTGTTCAAGCGAACACATTTCTAACATAGTATAAATCACGACCTTTACACAAGATTCATTAAGGTTTCGCTAAGCATATTTATCCCCTTACTATATACATTCATATCTTTAGAATCATTGTTATCTTCGTCATTCATAATCAATTATGGTGGAACTTTCATACATCTGAAATTATACTTTTCCAATCTCGGTTAGAGACATTGTTATCTTCGTCATTCATAATCAATTATGGTGGAACTTTCATACATCTGAAATTATACTTTTCCAATCTCGGTTAGAGACATGATAACTTATTAGCTATCGATCTATCACAACATAACACTTTCGTTTAACATCTACATATAAATGCTTATAAATATCAATAGAAAGTTATAAACTCTATCCCTATCTTATGACATGCAACATTTGAACATAAAAGTCTTGACATCATGGAATTCCCATAACAAATACATAACAACCACAATAACCCACATAAGAAACACACATACACATAAGGAGAGAACAATTTCAGGTGGTTCACCCCTATTGGGCTACGTCCACAAAGGCAGGTCATTTCTTTTATTACTCAACGAGAAGGGGGTTTTACATCTGCAACCAATTGTTGCATTCTTCGTGAACAATTTTCACTTTAATTTTCTTCCTGCAGCATATCTCATGAACAAGGTGCAATCTTATTTCCCTTCAATAATTTCGTATGTAAAGGACAACAAAAATAAAAATCCAGTGATCATCATTATCCCATATAAGCTACATTACCTGCGAGTTGCACTACGCACACCATACACAGAGATTCCCGCATCTAATGAGATCTCAGGGCAATTACTTCCCTCTGTTCATCAACGCCTTCAATGGCAGCCGGATGTAAACAATACTAGGTATATCGTTCAGGGATCAGGTTTTACAACACCGCCCTTTCCCTCTATTTATCAATGCATTCTAGTGACAACTGTAAATAAAACAAGAACCGCAATATATATATAAACTATATATATATATTTAAAACGTTATTTGGGAATCAGATTCTACAAATCGTTCCGTCCCCCTTTTATCAGCGTTTTTCATGGCAGCCGGATATAAAACCATTATATATATAAACTATATATCATCAAATGTTAATCAGCGGGGGGGGGGGGTTTCCCAGGTGGGGCTACCAACGAGGAAAAGAAATCGGGTCTCAATCACATAAAATATGCAATAATAAACCTACAGGTGCTGTGAAGCATATCTCTACCATAGAGTATATGCAATATATAAAAATAAACAGAGACTGCGCAACATACGGAGGAACTATGCAGCATCCTCTCTATCGAGTGCGCAGTGAAATAAACTCTACAGGTGTAAGTTTTCTGCGCTATGGGTTTTCTACAGAGATCACAAAAAATATAATGTAAAAGGAATACCACGAATTCCTGAGCGGGAAGATCTACCACTCCGGCGATATGGGTATCTACGGAGATCAGAAAGAATATAATGCAAAAAGGAATACCACGAATTCCTGAGCGGGATTAATGAAACTTCAAAAATACAAATCGATCCAGAATTGTATCGTGCTTTCCACACGGTATACCCTAAAATAACAGCGATACATCTTAAGCAGGATAACTAAGTTTTCTTAATGCTATGGATAAAATATAATTCCTTTAAATAGACTCAACGGAGATCATATCTGTCCCTTCTGTAGGGATCGAACTAAACACCTAAATTAAAATAAGGCGCACCGATCCGCAGGAAAATATTCCCGTGACAAATGCAAGATCCTATATTAAAGGATTCAAAGCACCAAGAGATAAACTCCAGGGACAGGGGTTGGATACCGATCTACACACTAACCAGACAATGGAATCAACGAAGTGCTTCAGCACTCGACCAGATATCATCACAGAGCATGTCCGTATATGATGGCAAAGAAACATACTAAATGAAAGGATTATTTTTCCATATGCACTTTGTACAGCGATCGATCGGAAGATCCAATACCAACATTACACAGAACTAAAATTTGCACAGGTAAATCCTGAGGCAGTTCTACCATGAAGCCTTCGCACAGATAAAACAATAACCAATTTTTAAATACTCAGCTTAATAACGGAGCACTCTGCCAGCTCTACTATGGATCATACGCACCGATAAAGCAAAAAGGCGGGGTTTAAATACCAACGCATAATCTGAACAGAGATTACTTACATACCTGGAACGATTTGTTACTCCCACCACAGGGTCTTCCTGCCTTGCATCTCGAAGTGATCGGCTCAATCCTACTCCCATCGCAGAAGTTTCTCCTCCCCTGACAGATACGTAACCCCCCAAATAAAATCGAAGATCCGGTGCATAAGTCACACCGCCCTCTCTTGGAGGGTCTGCCCATCTCCAGCTGGAATCCCATGCAATTTGCCCACATGTCACTCTCCAAACTCATCGTGGGTTGATGGCTGTCGAGCCATCTTAAAGTAAAAGAAAACGCACCAAGTATAGTTGGAAGTTAGGTTACTACATGGTGTCAACAATTGTCGAAAAGGACATGCCTAGTATGGGTCATTGCTAAAATCAAAGTCAAGTAGGTGGGATATTATAATCTTTATTATGTCGATTTGGATTAGAAGCAAATGATAATGAAAGTGATAGTTAAACGCATGGATGCATTTAATTTAAGAAAATGTTAATACAAATGTTGGATGTATTTTTTTAATACTAATTAAAAGAAATGTTAAGGATTGATTGAATGCATGGGTGCACACTACATAAAGGAAATGGTAAATATAATATATAATTCCCTTCTCAAAGATATGACCATCCTTCAGATTGACTGGTCTATCTATTGATAAAGGGTAATTTATACTGTTTATCAGATAGTGAGTTTTGGTGGTGAAAACTCTTGACTACTTTAGTTGAAAAGAAAATGGGATGTCAAGGACATCCACAGGGGTTCCTTAGTCTTACAAGAATAGGTCTTTACCATAAATACTAATCATTAGGTCTTAGGATACTTTTGTTTCCTCTCGACCTCGGTATTCCTATCCTAGGAATAATTGATAAGTAAATATGAGTGGTCGCTTGTGAACATTAATGTCCACTTAAGTGCTTGTGGTACCAAAATAATATCGGTTATCAGAAGTAGGCTTCCATGCCATTTCAACTTTTCCCCTTAGTAGATTTTGTTATTCGTCAGTTTAGAGTTTATTTGCTTCTATCTTTAATCTCCTAAATTAAAAATAACATTTAGTAAACATAACAGTACATTCCAGGTGTCATGGGTGGGGTCTTGGCCTTGAGCTCGTCACTCGGGCCATTCACACATTTCTAATTACATTTATTAACAAAATAATGGGGCATAAAGGAGGGATATTACATCCTCCTCCCCTCAAGAAGAACACCGTCCTCGGTGTTCATGCTTTTTCAACAGTCCTTCCTCGACTTGAGTCATCCTTTGCATGCTAGTTATTTCTATTTGGACCGTCTTCGGGCTTTACCTGGACTTTTTGAAAGCTGCTTTCAATCATACCTGTATTTTTCTACAAACCCGATATTCCAAGAACCATAAAACTATTAATTCCATAATCAAACTCAGCACATAAATAATGAGTCTTTTTATTGCAACCTAGCATTTGCAATTTGTGGAATATCTCTAGTCTTTGTTTGTGTTTGTGTTTTTTTTTTTTTTTTTTTTTTTTTTTTTTTTTTTTTTTTTTTTTTTTTTTTTTTTTATTATCATAAGCACACATAAATCCAGCATTCAGGAGATGTAGATTGTCATTTTACACAAAAACACATCATTTACTTGATCCAGGAAAATTCTTGCCTAACACCCACGTGCTCACACAGCAAAATTTTCTTTCATGTTTTGCCTAACACCTTAGTGCTCACGCAGCAAACATTTCATTCATGTTTTGCCTAACACCTTAGTGCTCACGCAGCAAACATTTCATTCATGTTTTTCCTAACACCTTAGTGCTCACGCAGCAAACATTTCTTTCATGCATACCAAGCAGCGTCCTGCCTCCCACGTATACATTTTTTTTTTTTTTTATAGCTTGCCTAGGTCTTACAGCCAGCCGATTCTCCGAGAATCCTAGTGGCTGTTCAATCCCTGATTTTAGGGAGTATTTCAAATGCCATTACCACACTCTTTACACAATTCCCCTCAAGCCTTCTCGCTTGAGTCCCGGAATTTATTTCGATAACCAATCATTTATTAATTCTTACAATTTTTGTAAATTACAATATGTCTTGTAATAACGGTAAGTAGTTCCACTTATTTGCTTATCATTCATGATATGTAGCACACATCCATCACCAAATCAGGTTTTGTGCCATACTGTAATCCATGCTATAATAAAAGATAATCACTTACTCTTGAGCGATTGTGTTCTGCTCACCTTCACCAATGGACTTATAATCCACGTTCCTTTTTGTCTATCACATTGGTCGTAATTATGATAACATCCTGAAAATGTTAGTAACTAAACAACATAATCCAATGTTAATCCATGGTTATAAGTGTCTCGAAATATGACCAGTAAATAAGATGCATTTAAGTGAATCATCACTTACCCTTGAGTGGTTAACTCAGCTATTTATCCGCGGGAATAGTCACTTCCATTTTGATTTGTTATATTCATAGCGAAAACCCGCATAATATATTACGCTCTTCCACAAGCTCAACCGAGTTTTTGACCATTTGTCATAATAACATAACCAAATATTGTAAGGAGGTTTTTCTTCTCTGTATATAAAAAAAATAAGAAAGTCATCCTTCATACCACAATCTCTGCATGTGGTTATCTAACATAAACATTATTTCCACACTAAGCATAACCAACTCAATTAATAAGACTACATAATGTCTTAAAATACATTCTTCCTTATTATGGCATTACGATCACTTCACCTCAATCCTTCTGTATTAAGTACCCATTCTTCTTGCATATGCCAACATCATGTGAGTAACAATAAATCGTCTACATATATACTTGCATATATATATATATATATATATATATATATATATTTTTAAGGATAATCACATACCTTTATGGGGAAGACCGCATATCGCTTTATCGTATGGCCCTCATATGCCAAGGTGCACGTTTAACTTACATCAATACACATTAGTAATCCTCTCCATATCATATAATCTATATATCAAAATGAAACAGATTATCAAGGTATCCATGCATATAACATAAGTCTTAATCACATAAAAGTGTAATCCTTCTGTCAATCACTCCCAGTATCCCAACATTCTTAGTAAGGATCGCCGAGATAGAATATATATAAAAATAGAATCCTACAGTTTAATCACTTACAATAACTTTGAATATCTAGTGCGTATTCAATATTAACCATCTTATCTACCATATCATCTGTTTCGTACGTAAAATAAATCATAGAAGTAAGAACACATAACTAACATTTGGAACCATCGCCTATAACATTCAATATAATGCACCAACAACTTCCATATCTTCTACTTATCAAGGGCTAAGATCAATATAGCTCCCTCAATAACATTTTGTCAATTCTTATATTCGCCTTTCGATCAATCCTCCACTGTAAGACGTCTATTATTCTAATTCTGAGATCGTTAATAAAAATGAAAATTTTTCTTTCTACATAACAGATAGCCTACCTAGAGAATTGCAGGGCTTACAATTTATGTATCTTCTAACATGATAAGGATCCCTCCACCCTACAATATCGTGCACATACTTAATACAATCATCCCAACATAAGTGCGTGAAATCAATACTAGGTAATTCACTACAATTTTCCAATCCTTCTCATAATGACCTAATTGTACCTTACACCCCTTCATAATTCACCTACTATATAAACCTTTCGGAGTGCTTCAACTTCAACCTATATATACATATCTTTATATGACCTAACCATCATTCGTTCAATCCTTATGATTCAATATGGTTGTTATCCCGTCTTCATTTGTATAGTCACCTTTCCAAGCCTAGAACTTTTCTAATCCTCATAAAATATAATTGAAGCAATCAAGTACCTATGATGAATGTGTATGACTTGACTCATATATGTACTAAAGCCCTACCAATGGCATCAATCGACCAGATATGAATGTACATCTTTCATTAGATACATAATCCTAATTATGTTTATACAACCCTTATAAACTTTTGAACATGCAAATGCTCCTATGATTCTCATTACTATCATTATGATCAATGTATATGAAAATATTTAACAAGATCACCAAGATAAAGATAGGAACATAGTCCAACTATTTTAATCATTTTTAAAGAATACTTTCTTATCATTTAATGAAATTGTATGTGGAGATATTCATCCTCTAGTATTTATCAATATAGGATCATTTTAGATACGAAATGAAACATACAACTGCTCACTCATCAACAATGCTTTTCCTTTAGAATGCTTCAACAAGTGGAGTATACTTACTTGCGATTTAAAAGACATCTTGTCGATTACCTTCTGCTGATTCTTTCGAACATAAATCCTTTGCTTGCGTCTTATCGATGGAGTTCTCTTGACCAGCTTATATTATTTCTTCAACTGAGCCCAATTAAGCCCGAGTGTTTGCAACCTGTGCTCTGATACCATATGTAACATCTCCAAGGTTTGCGGGTTATTATTTTAGTGAGACTTAAAATTTCTTCCCTTAAAGATCTTCACGATAAATCAATATAAGGAAACAGCTAGCATGTAATTAATTTTTTTTTTTTTTCAATGTAAATCAATCACAACCAAACATGGTATTTCCAAGAGTTGAAACTAATATGGGAAGGAAGGTAATTACTCTATAATCTATGCATAAAAAGGCAAAGAATTTTATCTACACTTTTTGTATAGGACTAATTACCAAAACTTGTTCAAGCGAACACATTTCTAACATAGTATAAATCACGACCTTTACACAAGATTCATTAAGGTTTCGCTAAGCATATTTATCCCCTTACTATATACATTCATATCTTTAGAATCATTGTTATCTTCGTCATTCATAATCAATTATGGTGGAACTTTCATACATCTGAAATTATACTTTTCCAATCTCGGTTAGAGACATTGTTATCTTCGTCATTCATAATCAATTATGGTGGAACTTTCATACATCTGAAATTATACTTTTCCAATCTCGGTTAGAGACATGATAACTTATTAGCTATCGATCTATCACAACATAACACTTTCGTTTAACATCTACATATAAATGCTTATAAATATCAATAGAAAGTTATAAACTCTATCCCTATCTTATGACATGCAACATTTGAACATAAAAGTCTTGACATCATGGAATTCCCATAACAAATACATAACAACCACAATAACCCACATAAGAAACACACATACACATAAGGAGAGAACAATTTCAGGTGGTTCACCCCTATTGGGCTACGTCCACAAAGGCAGGTCATTTCTTTTATTACTCAACGAGAAGGGGGTTTTACATCTGCAACCAATTGTTGCATTCTTCGTGAACAATTTTCACTTTAATTTTCTTCCTGCAGCATATCTCATGAACAAGGTGCAATCTTATTTCCCTTCAATAATTTCGTATGTAAAGGACAACAAAAATAAAAATCCAGTGATCATCATTATCCCATATAAGCTACATTACCTGCGAGTTGCACTACGCACACCATACACAGAGATTCCTGCATCTAATGAGATCTCAGGGCAATTACTTCCCTCTGTTCATCAACGCCTTCAATGGCAGCCGGATGTAAACAATACTAGGTATATCGTTCAGGGATCAGGTTTTACAACACCGCCCTATCCATCTATTTATCAATGCATTCTAGTGACAACTCTAAATAAAACAAGAACCGCAATATATATATAAACTATATATATATATTTAAAACGTTATTTGGGAATCAGATTCTACAAATCGTTCCGTCCCCCTTTTATCAGCGTTTTTCATGGCAGCCGGATATAAAACCATTATATATATAAACTATATATCATCAAATGTTAATCAGCGGGGGGGGGTTTCCCAGGTGGGGCTACCAACGAGGAAAAGAAATCGGGTCTCAATCACATAAAATATGCAATAATAAACCTACAGGTGCTGTGAAGCATATCTCTACCATAGAGTATATGCAATATATAAAAATAAACAGAGACTGCGCAACATACGGAGGAACTATGCAGCATCCTCTCTATCGAGTGCGCAGTGAAATAAACTCTACAGGTGTAAGTTTTCTGCGCTATGGGTTTTCTACAGAGATCACAAAAAATATAATGTAAAAGGAATACCACGAATTCCTGAGCGGGAAGATCTACCACTCCGGCGATATGGGTATCTACGGAGATCAGAAAGAATATAATGCAAAAAGGAATACCACGAATTCCTGAGCGGGATTAATGAAACTTCAAAAATACAAATCGATCCAGAATTGTATCGTGCTTTCCACACGGTATACCCTAAAATAACAGCGATACATCTTAAGCAGGATAACTAAGTTTTCTTAATGCTATGGATAAAATATAATTCCTTTAAATAGACTCAACGGAGATCATATCTGTCCCTTCTGTAGGGATCGAACTAAACACCTAAATTAAAATAAGGCGCACCGATCCGCAGGAAAATATTCCCGTGACAAATGCAAGATCCTATATTAAAGGATTCAAAGCACCAAGAGATAAACTCCAGGGACAGGGGTTGGATACCGATCTACACACTAACCAGACAATGGAATCAACGAAGTGCTTCAGCACTCGACCAGATATCATCACAGAGCATGTCCGTATATGATGGCAAAGAAACATACTAAATGAAAGGATTATTTTTCCATATGCACTTTGTACAGCGATCGATCGGAAGATCCAATACCAACATTACACAGAACTAAAATTTGCACAGGTAAATCCTGAGGCAGTTCTACCATGAAGCCTTCGCACAGATAAAACAATAACCAATTTTTAAATACTCAGCTTAATAACGGAGCACTCTGCCAGCTCTACTATGGATCATACGCACCGATAAAGTAAAAAGGCGGGGTTTAAATACCAACGCATAATCTGAACAGAGATTACTTACATACCTGGAACGATTTGTTACTCCCACCACAGGGTCTTCCTGCCTTGCATCTCGAAGTGATCGGCTCAATCCTACTCCCATCGCAGAAGTTTCTCCTCCCCTGACAGATACGTAACCCCCCAAATAAAATCGAAGATCCGGTGCATAAGTCACACCGCCCTCTCTTGGAGGGTCCGCCCATCTCCAGCTGGAATCCCATGCAATTTGCCCACATGTCACTCTCCAAACTCATCGTGGGTTGATGGCTGTCGAGCCATCTTAAAGTAAAAGAAAACGCACCAAGTATAGTTGGAAGTTAGGTTACTACATGGTGTCAACAATTGTCGAAAAGGACATGCCTAGTATGGGTCATTGCTAAAATCAAAGTCAAGTAGGTGGGATATTATAATCTTTATTATGTCGATTTGGATTAGAAGCAAATGATAATGAAAGTGATAGTTAAACGCATGGATGCATTTAATTTAAGAAAATGTTAATACAAATGTTGGATGTATTTTTTTAATACTAATTAAAAGAAATGTTAAGGATTGATTGAATGCATGGATGCACACTACATAAAGGAAATGGTAAATATAATATATAATTCCCTTCTCAAAGATATGACCATCCTTCAGATTGACTGGTCTATCTATTGATAAAGGGTAATTTATATTGTTTATCAGATAGTGAGTTTTGGTGGTGAAAACTCTTGACTACTTTAGTTGAAAAGAAAATGGGATGTCAAGGACATCCACAGGGGTTCCTTAGTCTTACAAGAATAGGTCTTTACCATAAATACTAATCATTAGGTCTTAGGATACTTTTGTTTCCTCTCGACCTCGGTATTCCTATCCTAGGAATAATTGATAAGTAAATATGAGTGGTCGCTTGTGAACATTAATGTCCACTTAAGTGCTTGTGGTACCAAAATAATATCGGTTATCAGAAGTAGGCTTCCATGCCATTTCAACTTTTCCCCTTAGTAGATTTTGTTATTCGTCAGTTTAGAGTTTATTTGCTTCTATCTTTAATCTCCTAAATTAAAAATAACATTTAGTAAACATAACAGTACATTCCAGGTGTCATGGGTGGGGTCTTGGCCTTGAGCTCCTCACTCGGGCCATTCACACATTTCTAATTACATTTATTAACAAAATAATGGGGCATAAAGGAGGGATATTACACAGTTCTAAACTTATATTATCTTCACTACCTAGTATTTGCAATAGATCCCAGTCTAAGATCTCTACGTTTATATATATTTGCTGCCACAGCATGTTTAGTTTCCGGTTAAAGATCTCTATTGTATACAATTATTGTCACATAGGGTTGTGCTAGTACGATTATTAGTAGTAATCCCTTCCATATATGTATTTTTTTCTTAACTACCTTAAAAAAATTTGTATTGATTTAAGTTGAAGCATCTAAAAGTTCTCTGTTTTACATCTCAATGACGATCTCAGATTTGGCATTAATTTTAATTGAAGCTTTTAAAAGTCTAGTGGACTCTGCCAATACTTGCGTTAGATCCATTGTGATTCTAGACTGAAATCAATCTAAAAAAATCGGAGGCTGTCATTCTACATTAGCAATCTTAGAATTTAGTTTAAATTGTAATTGACCCTTATATCTCTGAGTTTCATTTGTCGAATTAGAAGGGCGTTTCCAGAAATCATGCTATAAACTGCATTTTAATCTTTTAAGATTGTGATTGACCTTTAAGTCCGATGTATATCGATTTCTTATTACCACTTTCAGAATTCGTAATTATGAAATTAATTTGCCATTACATTTATTCGTGCATCGATTTCTTGATGCAGATCGAAAGTCCAATCTTAAATTCACTACTCTGTGTAACGACCTCTTGCATAAACGTTTCTGGTTTGCCAAAACGAATTTCTCTGAGTATTTAATTGAAAATTTGAATGGCATGTATCAGAATTCGAACTAGGAATGGTAAGTTTTCCTTGAAATTTCCGTGTGCTATTTAAGATTCTGGAAGGATAACGTGGTCTGTGAAAAATCTCTGAATTCCCATTTCAAGCCACTAGACGTTTTCCAGATTCCATTAAATGAGTGAAACTCAGATTCTTAACATCCTCTGTGTATCCTCTGCGTATCTATTCCCCACACTCATGGCGTCTCCAGAAATTACAGGTGCGATCGGAATTTGTTTCTTTAAAAATCCTCTGTGTCTCTATTTCGAGTTGGGATGATGATTCCAGTTATGTGTTTCGACTGTATTTTCAATTTACAGTTTAGATAATCTTTTTTGGGGACCTGAAATGGGGGTCCCTACATTAATGTCATTTTCGATATATACTTGAATACTCTTGTTTTAGAAGAAATATATATATATATATATAATATTTAGATATATGTATACAGTTAGTGGAATATCTACAAACGAATCATTAGGACTATGTATATTGTTTCTTTTAAGCAGAGAGGACTCTTATTATAATATATCATACGAGAAGATGTATTGCATATAAGGTCTTATGAAGGTTTCAATAGAATTATGTATGTTGTGACCCAGAGAGGAGAGGTCTAATTCTAATTGTATCATTGGAGTGATGTTGCTTCTGAATTTTGAAATTATGTGTATAGTTAGTCTTAGAGAAATTCTTCTCAAATTTATATTCCAAATTAAAATGATAAACATTAATATTGTGAATGCGCTCGTAGAGTAGATGACGGGTCTTGGTCAATTATGAATTTACCCTTATTTGAAAGGATATATGTACATATAGAAAGGTTAGGTTATTGCATTGTGAATAATTTTATAATTTGTTTATTCTTGTTTGAAGGGTTATGTATATAAAAGGAAAAGGGATATGTGTATAAAAGGGAAGCGATATATGTGTAAAAGGAAAGGAAAAGAGATAATCCAGATTATTTTATTAGGAATGTTTCTACAATTTAAATTATTCTCGTATGAAAAGATACAATGCCATTTTATGGATAGAGTATAATGTGAAGTTGAAGGGATACTTATTTATTTATAACCCATCATTCATGTTAAGGAATGGTAGGAATTATGTATGATATTACATTCATGAATTATATGAAAAGATGGAGCACTTTTTGGATTAGACAATGTATGGTAATAATTGTGCTATATTTAAATTATAGTAGAGTTCCTTACTAATGCAATTATTAAAGTCAATTATAGATGTTGATTTATGGGCTATCGTTATACTATAGAAAGATCCCTTGAATTTATACCCTAAAAAGATAAATTATATGACATGACTAGATACTTTTGTATTTCATTTAGGAATTAGATGAAAAGACTAAGCATTGTTTATATTTCATAAATGACTACGAGATGAGATGATTTAGACACAAAAGTAAGTAGTGCTCTTGTTACACACTTTCCTTGGATATGGTAGGATTGAAAAATTTTCTTGTTAATCCATCTTTGGAATTTCATCTAAGGCAGTTACTTGGGAAGTTGAATGGATTGCGACTTAGGAGTGTACACTAGGAGTATTAGATTTAAAGTTAAGAATTCGACAATGACGAGCTTTACATTTGGACGAATATATTGGTGAACTTATTAAATGACGGGAAAATGATAAATTTTGACTAAAAAGACACCATGATACTGAGATTGACGATACTTTAAGAGATTGTTGAGGGAGCGAAACAAACTTAAAATTTGAAAACGAGATATCAATGCGATCGGTGTAATGAGCTGAACTCAAACAACATGCCTTTTGCATTATGAAAAAAAAAACATTTACGAAAAATCAGGACTACGAACTTGAAATTTAACCATGGCATTGAAAGGATCAAATGAAGACAATGTTTCGTAAAAAGAAGTATGGAGACGATTAGCGTAATAAACCTAACACAATGAAGCTAACCCTAGGTCATGATAAAACTTGATGATATGACAACTAGCCCTCGAGATGGAACCCGATGGGGTTAAGAAAACACACATTGTATGAATTGATGAAACTAACGAAGTGATCTCTTGAGCCTTGTTATGTCTTAAACGATTGAGGAAAACCTGAAATAGTGTAATGCCAGCCTTGGTGCTTTAACTGATTAGACTAATGAGGGTATGTAATGCCCCTAGAATGACTGTGGACCTTAAGGGCACCTCGAGTGACCTGACTGAACAAATTGAATACAGTGGTCTTGTTATGTCTTAAATGATTGAGGAAAACCTGAAGATGTGAATGACGACAATAATTGATAAATGAATTAAGGAATTAAATTATATGTGTGGAGTGGGATAATTGATTGATTACTTCTTGCTTAATGATTAGCCTTGATTGATCAAGTCAAAGTGCAGTAGGACAGTTACAGTCCTAGCTATGCGACTTGGAAGGATGCAACTGAGATGCGTCGTAGCTTTCCATTTTATTCTGAACTTCGGGACGAAGTTCTAAATAAGTAGGGGTGTATGTAGTGCCCCTAGACTTGGGTAGACATTGAGGGCACCTGCTGAGTGACCCGGCTGATTGAAACATTAATTAAATAACCTTTTGACCTTATTTTTGAGTATGTGTATCTGAACTGTTGAGGTAAATGAATAATTGCATATGTTAAACGATTAGCTATGACTATGGAAAATTATGTTGATGGATAATGCTTAACGACTAGCTGTATGGTGATTATGTATTTGGCGACGAAATGTATACTTAATAAGATGAATGAGCAGTTTGAATAAATCATAAATGTTTAACAATGCTAGAGTTAGAAACCAGATGATGATTGTTGAGAACAGTGCTACTAATAATTTGTTGTGAGAAGTGTGTGTAGAAACAAGTGAGACGGTTCACCAACGGACACACAAAGGAACATGGAGGGTCGTAGAGTACGGGTAAATCACACACAAGGGAAGCGACGACGATGTCGACTTCCGACAAGAATACCACGCATGAGCAGATAAGCATTGATCCGCTTGCTCAAGAGGAATGCGTGAGGGCGTACGAGGTGGGCCACGACGGAGCTGGTCACGTACGAGTTGAGGGGCGCGCAGTGAGAACGGACTCACTCCTCAGCGCCATTAGTCCCTAGATAGCATGTAGGCGGAGGATGGATGGTAACGATTCCTAAAATCCCTACAAGAGTTCCCGCAAGTCAAAACGGAAAGATGGTGGCAGAAGGGCCCAACGATGCGGTACCCTGTCAAGAACGGAAAGAATGGACGCAAGGACCCAACGAGGTGGTACCATGCCAAGGAATGGAAACCATGGATGATTGGACCCGACGGAGTGGTGCCATGTCAGGGGATAAAAAATAATTAAGGAACCAGGAGCCCAACGACGCGGCACCATGATCCTAGTGAGTTTGATTGTTAAATTAAACTGCATAAAAACTTAGGAGAATAACTCTAGATTATTACTTAGCAAATGCATAACAATAGCTTAGACATTTGCACATGAATAGTTATTTTGTTGAGCATTTAAAATAATAGAAATTATTATTTAGGAGCAAAATAGATTAGACACCTAGTCAACTAAAAGCTAGGAGTTGATTAAAATATCTGGGGGACAAACTAGAGCAAACTTAGGGATGTAGGTGCACTTCCCAGAGAAACTGACACTTGGATGGGTGAGTGTTTTAATTAATTAAATAACTAAAAATATTTAATTATGCATGAAGCGACATGTGTCGCAAGAGATTTCCCTTTATAAGGAAGGCTTAAGGAATGGGTAAAGGACCCATAATTTGGACGATTGTCGTAATTTTTGAATGCCTCAAAGACTTGCTACTATTTAAGGGTTTGGCTTAGAAATCCTGGTGGGAAGGGAAGCCCAAGCTGAATTTCTGAAATACTTGTGTGAGCTCTATGACCCAAAGCTCGGGGGAGGCCATGCGACTGAAAGCATGAGCCTATGGTTGGGTGGCGAAGCTAACGGTTGCTTCGCCTACGGTTAAACGAGCTTTGCTGGAGGGATCCTACGGAAGACGCAGACAACAATGGACCAGCTGGATCGGGTTGACAGGTTAAGGTTTGCTTATTTTTGTTAAGTTATTCACTCTTTTATTTTATTTTTCCAATAACTATAATGGCTAATTTGTTTGTATGAAGTTATTAAAGTTTCAGGTTCAGTTCAAGGGGACCCTAAAGGAGGGGTCCTACAATGGCCAACCTGCTTTACCAACACAAGCTTTTACATTGCGCCTTGTGCACATGACAAATTATTAAGTTTGAAAACCATATAGAGGTATTCGCTTACAGTGCTTTTTGCAAAATCCTTTTGGTTTTGGCGATCCTCTCGCAATTGATTAGCTTGGTTCTAGAACGCCAAGCCCATACTTCATGCGATCAATTCCTCACACACATAAACCATATCGATATATTAGCTATATCCTCATGGATTTCAAGTCTCACTCACAAAAACACAAATATTTCATAACACTTTACATAATCATGGTTCTTTGAAACTTTATTGCATATTTAAATATCTTTCTTACTTCAAAGGGATACAATAATCTCAAAGCTTGGTAAGTCACCACAACATGCGACAAAATTTTTATAATCAAAAGATTCACATCTTGATCTTACTCATGGTCTGATTCTATCTCTTCATGAGCCCCTGATTTTTATTTAGACTCTTACAATATGCTTACCATACTTTATACATAAAATGCTTCATGCCCTTTGTCTTGCAACCTATCTGGCGGATCTTGCAGCCATAAGCTGCAATGTTAGCACATACCATTGATTGTTCCCTTTTCATTTATGAGGTGTAATAGTTTATTCCCTATGATAAGTTTACAACCTTTCAATAATTTGAATGACAATTCTATCACTACTCTACTGGTTTTAACTTGCGTCTTGATATTTACAAGACTATTGTAAAACAATTTCTACATATAAACATATCTCTATATATTTATCAAGAGATTCTAGAGAACAGAGTAATACCAACATATGCCCAATGCTCCAGCAAAAAGAGGCAACCAAAATACCAGCATGCAAATAGCCAAACAAAAGACTCAGCATGTAATACAAAAGAAGCATTGAATTACTCTAATAAATGACATCGCAGAGATCATACGCAAGGAGGCACTATCATCTCTGTAGAATCGACAGAGTAGGAATAATACAAGGGAAGCATTGAATTTTTGTACTATTCCACCGCGCATAGACATTACCTTTTAGAAACAACATAATTTTTGTTTTCTTGATAAATGATCAAAACAACAACGCAGGGTTTTCATGAATGAGTAATTGGGAACAGCTACCCTCTTACCAGCAAAGACCAAAAAGGAATACCGACAGATCTCCTAAATTCATACCTGGAGCGAAATGCATAGTGGCCAAAAACAAATAGACAAGAAGGAAACTGATGGATCCCCCCTTATTAAATGTCTATTGCAGCATAAAAGAAAGAACCCAACTCAGCACCGGGAGTTCCACGGATCCTAAGATCATAGTGGTTTTCTTTAGAGACTTCACGCCCCCTACCATGGATGCCTTCGCCCACCCATGTGCACCTACATCAATAACACAAACAGGAAAATGAAGACCCCCTTCCATACCTGTGCGGCCATCATAAATACATGCTCGCCCCTCCTTTCTTCCCTTAACGCACACGAAAGAAGGAATGGCCAAGTGGCGGAGCGTTACGCTTCCAATATCCCGACATAGTGCCTCCTGTAATACTATATATATAACGTCTTCCGTAATACTATATATATATACTTTTCACATAGTGTTGCTAGTTTTACTTATTTGTAACTACTAGTGGCTTATCATGCCTTCTTGAAAATATTAAATAATATTGGACAAAAATAATACTTAACTTATTTTTGGTTTAGAAGCATAATAGCCTCATTCTTGGCCTGCTATGCCGAGGCTCGGATATCCATTGTATCCAAAAGAATTTCTTAGTCTTAAGCAACAGTATTTAATGCGTAGCAGCAAAGTGCAAACAGATAGGCCATAAGGGTGTATAAATGCATTACGACAAAGAGTAGCAACTTCGGAAACGTTTTTAAAACTAACGGAAAACTTATAAACTTAAGTAGTTAACTAGTCCACCTCACAGTCCACCTTTCCTCAAGTGTTTGTGACCGTAAGACGACTCATGTCATCAAGCTCATGGCTTCCTAGCCATTAAACATCCCCCTAGTGGTTATCGTTCCCTTTTTCCACTCTGAGTTGCATTGCCCATGTGATCTAAGTGTTAGGTAGTGAAATTACCAAATTAGATTTGTGTAAATAGCGTACCGGATTCGGGGACGTTACATATTAGCTACACCAAAAATGTATATATCGTTTAATTTTACATATTCTATATTGTACAAATGTTAAATCTATTGATTAATCATAAATTAACAAATACATAAAATGTTTTGTTTTAGTTTACGAAACAAATGTTTGATTATGTTGACAATTGTACTAATGTATTTTGTTGTGTTATATTATAGAAATGGATATGGTGTCTGCCATTTGGAGCTCCCTACCAACAGATGTACTTGAAATGATATTTCTATGGTTGCCATTATCCACTATTATCCATTTTAGAATAGTTTGCAAGAAGTGAAGTTGAAGATTATCTTTTATCTTATCGTGGAAACAATTTGTAATAAAAGAATTTGGAGTTTTAGTTGACTTTAATTCTGAATGTGAGTGACAATTCCATCCTCGTTACATTAATCAACTAGGAAAGTTATCAACCATATCTATGCCAGTTTTGAGTAATAGATATAAAATTGAATTTATATGTGTTTCAATTGTTTTGGTTTCCTTACCAACTAACTTATATAGAAAAAAAACCACTATATTTATCAATCATTTCACAAAGACTTTTACATTTGTAGGGTCCCTCAATCTTGGTAATTCGGGTTTTTTCGCATTCTTAAGAAATGTGCAGCAACAAAAATATGATTGGGTAGTTCTCAAACATGTTTATAAGACATTGCAACCAAAATGTTTCATTTATTGCACTCTTCACATATCCTCCATATGGTGATATTTTGACCCCAAAAACTGTTGTTTTGCATAATGGAAAAAAATTATTGGGTGCATACTCATGTTATCTCTAGAGAAAACCATATATGTTTACAACATATATATTGGATAGAAATCGCCAAAAATAAATGGATCTTCGATTTTATGCAGCAATCACTTACTACAATGTATGTTTGCATAGTGGTTTATTCCAATCAACTTCTTTGTTTTATGAATGAATAAATTCTTAGTCATTATAATTTAGGGATTACATTTTTTCTCATAAAACTCTTTTGGCCAAGATAGTCAACAATATAAAAGAAATCTAAATACATGATATGCCATAATACAAATATGACATCACTAACAACACTTTACCAACCATTTACAAATTTCTAATAATAATTTAGCTAGTTAATATTTTTCTCACAAAACTACATCTACATTGACCAGATTACTCTCCAATGTGAAAAAATTCTTAAGGATAAACATGCCCAAATATACAAAGACTACATCTACAATGCTTATAATTAATTAATCACTCGTTTAACAACATCTTAAACAATTTCAAAAGAATTCTTTAGCCATTTGTGGCTTCTAAAGTCACTACGTAAATGTTGTGCGCATTGGAGCACTTACTAAAGAAAAAAGCAATGCATCCAAAATCTCTAAAATATCTGCCTATGGAAAACGAGTAGATATATAAGGTGAAAAACGAGTAGATATATAAGGTGGAAAACCAGTAGATATGAAAGTGAAGCACAACATCTTTTTCAACAGGGTGCAACTGATAAATAGAACATCTATTTCAAAGGCGATCTCAGACGTAGAAAAAACCAATAAAACCTTGTCCTGCAAGGCTCACAAAGATGCCTCCAAAAAACATTTTCATCCAACTGACTGAAACAGGCACAAAATCAGCACCCAGAAACTCCAATATTAAAATGTAACTGGAAAACAACTGAACGCTTCCTTGTTAGATATATACAAATAGGTATATCAAGAAATCAAGTTCTGTTGACATCAACACATCCAGTTGAATCATGTCTGCTAGTGCCACTCTCAGGGAAGCTGAAGCAGCTTATAACATTTCCATCAAGCAATGAGTTACCATCCTGATGACTGGGCACTTAGAAATACCCATCAGTTGTGTTGACACATCCATGGAATTAGCTCCATTGCCCGGAATAGTCGACTGAGTACAGTTGATGTTCTGAGGGTCTTCTGAGGGGGCTGAACTTGAGAGGCATCCTGATGAGAAGGTGGCATAAGAATTTGGACGTTGTCATCGTGTGGAAGGTGGCTACTATCATCTGGGGGCTTCTTTTCCACCTTCTTCCTCTTTGGAGGTGGCAAGTCATGAGGAAAATTAAGTTTTGATTTCCCTCCTCTCATCTTCCTAGTTGCTGCATCGAAGGCTCTGGCAGCTTCCTCTGGCGTATGATATGTACCAAGCCATATGTACTTCCCTTTTTCACGATCTCTAATTTCTGCAGCCCATCTGCCTGGTCGGTTCTCTCTGATGCCTCTATATTTGGTCTTTCTTTGCCTACCTCTCGTGCTCTTGACTGCTTCTTTGCGCTGGGAGGGATATGACGCAAGACACCCTTTGAAAAAACAAACGATATGAATCAAAAAGTTACACATCACATTGCTCATGCACATTATAAACGATATGAATCAGAAAGATACTCTGAAAGTGGAATGGAAAGATGAGTTCATAAAGAATACTTAGAATGACAATGAGCAAACTTGAGTGAGCACTCAACTAAAACTCTAAGTTTGCTGGAGAGGTTTAGACCTCTAAAACCTTGCAATCTAACAATGCTCGGGGATATATTCTAATTTCTCCAGAGTAGAGGTGCTTGTGATCATTGAATGGGTGCGAGAGTTTACTCGTACATGGAACTACTATGAAGAGGGCATAATATGAAAAGCCAGAAATGCAATATCATATCGTACATCAGGGTGCCATACTGCATGTACAGAGTGATGGTAATTCGGGGAAAAAGGATCCACACGTTCGGAAGAGGCATGGGTGCCTCTCATACACAGTATTACAAGGGCGCAAATTTTCAAACCCTAAACAACTACATTAAGCCCACTTATGAACTAATGGGCGCATTCTTAACTTGTAGCTCGGATACTCTATGGCTGATCGGTGATATTAAATACCTCGACTAGCTCCATCGAATAGGAAGCCAATCTCGCCGGACAAGGTTCTAGCCACTGATTAATACATGAACCAGACGACAGTAATGGATTAAGGAGTTTATCGAGATAACCCCCGCCCTATCGCAATTCATAAATCTTTTCTCGCAAGAAATCGTGGTGAAGCCGGAGAAGACAAAAATAATATTGACATTGTTATCCATAATATTATATAATAAGTTGATTGTATCGTACTCATCTCTGAAAAACCAACACCACGGAATTACCCTACTATGGAATAATCTTATACCAGTAAGACACCAAGTCATGAGAAAAAAACAATCACATATGGGGTGCTCGCTCTCTTCCCATGAGAAATAAACAATCAGAGTTTAGATGCTCACTACAAAAAAAAAAAAAAATTATTCTTTTTTGCACATCATGTCATTCTCTTCTGGGGTAGTGACCGTAACAGATGCCCACAGTGATGGTTGTGGGCTGCATTAGCAAGGAATGTCAAAAAGTAATAATAATAATAACCAGCGTAGACCCATCTTAAAATCGTATCTATCAAGCACCGAGAGGGATCCAATTTCTTGAGGTGTATTTCTTTTTTTAAATTTCAACTCAAGAAATTTGATATCTCTTGATTGATAGACCCGGGTTTAAGTTTTTATTTTATAAACGAATATCAATATTTTAATTACTTTTCATAATATTTTATTTTATGAGCCAATGTGGAATTTTTTTAAATACTTTCAATAACTTTTTATTTTATGAGCCTACATCAATTTATTAATGTCCGACATAATATAATTTATTACGTTTTACTCTTGTAACGTTAGAACATCTCCCTCATAAAAGGGCGTTATATGCACACACGTTACAACATCTCCCCCATACTGGGCTATAGAGCACCTCGTTTCACTCGGTACAATTAAATTTTATTTTATAAAATTCTTTTTGATGTTTTCAAAAAACAAATTATCAATATTTTTAATTTCAAAATTTTTAAATTTTATTCATTTCATATACTTAATGGTAAAGAGGTTATAGATGGGACATAAATCCACAATATTGTGGTTTTATTTTTAAAATACGAAAAAAAAATAAAAAACATTTAATATGGTTTTTTTTTAAGTGCTATGTGGCAATTTTTATTCCTTATTATTGATTTTTGTAACTAAAAATCCAAAAAAAAAATTCTATGTTAAACCTAAAACTTAGTATATGTAGATTTTGTGTGTTTGATTTGATATGTTTATCTAATAAAACTGATTAAGTTAGACCGTGGATGAACCCTAACTATGTGAGTGATTGATTTATCCATCTTGTCCACGTGGTGATAGATTTTGCTCTTTCATTTAGTCTGTGTTATTTTCTCTAATGCACACTCACTAGTGATATTATTTTATTTTGTTGAAGTATTGCTTCTTGTTTATTTTAGTTTATTACAGTCTATAGGCTTGGTATTATCGTTATGTTAACCTAGTTAGACTCTGGTTAGTGGTAGAAGTTTTTATTTTATTAATTGACTTACACGATTGAAGATCTTGTGTTTGTCTTGTTTTAGTGTGTTTAGATGTTAAAGTGTTGAGATCAAAGCCAACATTAGGAGGCATTTGACGAACTCACAATGGCCTTTCAAGAAAGAGATTATATTACTAATGGAATCTCATAGGAATTCTAAAGAGGAAGCTTAGAAATGGTGTACTAAATAGGCCAAAATAAGCCTTTCGAATGATGGCACCCAAGAACATTCAAAGCACAGTAAAGACTAAACGAAACCAAATTTAGGCAGTAGAGAAAGATACAAAGTATCTGAAAATCTAGAGAAGGCCAATGGGAACTCATCACCTAAAACGACTAGGGTGCCACAAGAAAAAACACTAATAATGGCTAGTATGATTGTAGAAAATCAAAATCTAAATGGGTACAATCAAAGAGAGAAAAACTAACTCACAAAAGGAGTCCATGGGATGAATACACTAGAACCACATAGATTACAAGAAAACACCTTAGTAAAAATGAGATCGATATAGAGACTATTATTATGAAAAGATGAACCAAAGCAAAATAACATTCAATATGATAATTCAATTTCACAACAATAGAATACACAGGATCATTGAAAGAACAACAAGCACAACATAAACACAAGAGACAAAATTTATCCTGGGAAACCTACATGGGGTAGAAAACCTAGTAGAGCTTCCTCAATATAGATGATCAACAAGTACAAAGATGTAATCCCCAAACAAGAGCTCCTTCTCCTCCATTCCATATCTCTCTCTCTCTCCTATGCGAGTTTCACAAGTGAGTGAATGAATAAGTGAGTGTGTTAAATGAGGATCGCGCATCCTCTATTTATACTTTAGCTCTCACTAAATGAAATACCTAACTAGGTTGGCCCCAACAGATATAACCCAGTGCTCACTCGGCAACCCCACTAGGGGACTTAAACACCCCATTACAGTTGACTCTGGGCCCACCCCACTAGGGAAGTCTAATAACCAAAGTTACCACATTCCGATGGAGGAATAAACATCTCCGGATATAATAATAATGTCCCGACGGAGAAATGAAACATCTCCGGATAAGAAGGTACAAATAGAATATTAAGTTAGAAGTTACAATATGTTAACATTCCCCCTTAACGAGAAGGATATTCTAATAACATCTGCAGGAGAAAGGAGTCATCAGCAACATGATACATGATACATCTATAAATCATTGGAAGCTTTCTTCAATCATCATCAACAACTCATACAATTACTGGAACATCTTCAAGATATTCAATACTGGAACATCAACATATTCAGTTCTTAGTCTTCATCTTCTGCAGCATTCGAACAACTACAACAACATCATTGTCTGGATCTCCCGATCAACAACATCCTCTGGATCTCTCAATCAACAAACTCATCGTCTGGATCTCTCGATAACCAGTATCATCTAGATCTCTTGATCAACAACCACATCGTCTGGATCTCCCAATAAGGGACTCATTGTCTCGACCTCCCGATCAACAACATAATATGGATCTCTCGATCAATAGCCTCATCGTCCGTATCTCTCGATCAACAACATCATCTAGATCTCTCGATCAACGGCCTCATCATCTAGATCTCCCAATTATAAGTATCATATGGATCTCTCGATCAACAACCTCATCATGTGGATCTCCCAATCAACATTATCATCTAGATCTCCCAATCAACATCATCATCTGGATCTCTCGATAAATAGCCTCATAGTAGCATACCCTGCAACACACATGATCTATTTACAGGATGATCAATCCCTATCCATTTAAGACACCATATCATGTCTAGGGACGATGCAATCCACTCGTCAATTTAGACAAAGTCTAGGGACCACTTCTCAGAGACATCTGTCTACGGATCAATTCAGGGACCAAAGTCTGGGGATGATACAATTCCTCTCATCCACTAAGGACGATTTCTCGGAGATATCTGTCTACGGATCAATTCAAGGACCGAAGTTCGGGAATGATACAATCCCTCACGTCTGCTAGGGACCACTTCTCGGAGACATCTGTCTACGGATCAATTTAGGGACCAAAGTATGGGGATGATACAATCCCTCTCGTCCACTAGGGACAACGTCTCGGAGACATCTGTCTACGGATCAATCCAGGGACCGAAGTCTGGGAATGATAAAATCACTCTCATCCACTAGGGACCCCTTCTCAGAGACATATGTCAACGGATGAATTCAGAGACTGAATTCCAGGGATGATACAATCCCTCTCTTCCACTAGGGACCACTTCTTGGACACATCTGTCTACGGATCAATTCATGGACCGAATCCCGAGGATGAAACAATCCACTCATCGAGTTAGACAAAGTCTAAGGACCACACATTGACCTCATCGTCGGAACAGGTAGCCTCATCATCGACCTCATCGTCGGAACATGTAACCTCATCATCGATACAAGTATCCTCATCATTGATACAAGTATCCATATCATCAATACATGTATCCTTACCATCAATACAAGTATCCTCATCATCGATACAAGTATCCATATCATCAATACATCTATCCTTAAAATCGATACAAGTATCTGCATCATCGAATCAAGTAACCTCATCATGAGTGCAAGTATCCTCATCATCAATACAAGTATCCTCATTATCGACCTTACCGTCGACATAGGAAATCTCATCATCGGTATCCACATCGATACCGGTATCCAATATATCATACCAGTATCACCATTGCAACATGATAGAACTCAATACATCTCTATTCAAAATATCTAGTAAAACCTAATCCCCTTACTCAAACCTAGTACCGTCTTTTCCATAACTAAGAAGCAATATATCTTAATTGCCCTAATTTTTGTGTAGTATAATGCAAGGCATTCGATATATTAATAAGGTTTACTGGTCCCTCCCTATTCTCTATATATCCTAAATTTTTTCACAAAATAACATATAATCATGGAGAAATCAACATGAAGCAATATATCTCACTTTCCCAAATAGCTATGTGCAATATAATGCAATGAAATGTATCTATTAATAAATTGAGTGGAACCTAATCCCCTTGGTGCAACCTTGTGCCATCCTTTCCATTATTATCACGCAATATATTTCACTTGCCCCAATTTTTATATGGGACATAATGAAATGCATTGAATCTACTAAGAATATTTATAGGAATGGAAGTTATCTGCAATACAATGCAACAAAATGGATCTAGTACTAATATTCAATAGCATTTGCAAGGCCAAGGACATAAATTGAAACTCAAACGAATTTTTAATATCCCCGAGATCGAACAAGAAAGCTCCATGAAAAATTGGATGGCTACTAACCTTGAGATCAAATGAAAAAGTACTACAAATACTACACCAAACACCATCGAAAATTGATTTTAGTGGTGGATATGGAAATGGAATAAGAAAACAATCCAAAGAATATGACAAACATGTAGTGGTGGAAATTAGAAAGCATATACATTCCTAAAACTTATGAAAAATGCAAATTCTATACCCATACACAAGTAAATAAAACCAATACTTTCACACTAGGAAGTTAGAATGAACAAAATAATTGTTTTAACTCATAGATTCATATTATATAGAAATATAATATTAAGGACAAAAGTGATCAAACTAGTAATAAAAACTTGTGATGTGCCTTCTTGTAATTAATGAATCATTTTTTCTTTCCACTTGATAGAGTTCAAGGTCAAACATAACTCTATGCTATGTTTAGTAGGTATATACAAAACTAGGTGCCTGCAATCTTATTCTCCGTTTGGGAGGTTAACAGCAATCGCTTATAAATGTTTAGTCATTATAAATGATTAAGGGACATGTGCTAAATCAATTGGTGAGTCCCTCATTGCACAACCATTATTGGATGTTAGGTTGACAAAGGACATGTCACTGACCTCAAAAAACAAATCCCCAATTACAAGTGCAACTCCTATAATTATAAATTGTTTTCATTTCATTAATTCTATATGTTATGCAACTTGCATTTTCTAATTTTTCATAGTTTAATTATTATTGATATATTGGGGGTTTTCCACAAATATTTGCTTTACATTCGAAGAAAAATGAACATGTAAACATTTAAACACTATCCAGCTGTTTGCGTCAAACACCTTATTGATGAACCAAGATTCAAATGGCGATTTCAGATCAATTTTCTCCACCATAGAAGAGGAAACCTTTCAAATCGTGAACTTCAAGAAGAAATAAGAAACAAATTTTAAATCATTGATACATACAAAATATTTATCTATGGTTTTCGTACATATAGGAAAATGTGCTTGGGTTTTGTCATGATTTACGACAATTTGGAGGATGCAATAAAGTATGAGCCTAAATATAGGTTGATAAAAAATGGAATTCATGATCTTCGTAATAATACCATAAGAAGTAGTGAAAACAGAGCAGAGAAAATACCACGCATTATGACAACAAAAAAGAAAGCAGTTTAGACGCCACTTTCTTTCTTATGCCAATGAAAAAGAAGAGTTTAATACTACAATTTCTTCCTCCTCGTAACTTTGTATTGATTTCACAGTTTTTTATCATCCAATTATATACATGTGTTAAACATATTTTATGAGTTGTAATCCATTTTTGAATTGTACTTCATTTATAAATAACTAATAGCGTTTTTTATGTTGATTTAAATTGTTTATTGTACAAAAGTGTTTTAATTTTCTTCAAAATTATGTATTTTAATGGTTTTTTAGTTAATTGGAAATGGATCCCAAACTTTGGAATTTATTGCGAATTTAGATTCTAGAAACTATCCTTCTATGGGTGTCTTTTTCAACATTGATTCGGTTTCGATCAATTTCTAAATATTGTGATGGACTGTTGTGGATACCAACTTTTAATAATGCTCGACAAAAAATCACATAACAAAAACTTGGTTTTTAGTTGGACTCGGTTTTTAGTTGAACTATGGGGACAATATCAAAATCATATCCTATATAAATTTATCAATCATATAGGACATACATCTATCTTGGATGTCCCTTGTGAAGAATATATATAAACAATTGAATGTACACTTGTTTCAATCATTTTCCTATGAAAATACTGTCCATTATGAGCGCAGAAGGTCTATTACATTGTGAATCCATTCATAAAACATTTTTCATGTATAGGCATCATTGAAATAGGAGTTCATGGTTTCTTTTAACTCATAGGAAACACCGGTCGATAGAAGCATGGATGGATACTTGTACGTCATCAACATATTGAAGATGGTTCAATTTTGTTATCTATAATATCAAAAGGTTTTGGAGAGAAACCATTGGTGCTAATGGTGAACCTACACCTCCGGAGGATGCAACATTTTACAAAGGTAAAATATATTGGTTACATATAAAAACAATTTCTGAGGAAGATGTCATATCTCGGTACAAAATGTACTCATTGGATATTACATTGAATAAATGTGTTTTCCATTCAATTCCCTCTACATTTTACAAAGGTAAAATATATTGGTTACATATAAAAACAATTTCTAAGGAAGATGCCATATCTCGGTACAAAATGTACTCATTGGATATTGCATTGAATAAATGGGTTTTCCATTCAATTCACATAGGATGTATCAAACGATCTGTGTGTCTTACCATACATTTCAACCAATTGATATGTGTTGTAAATGATGGTTCTACAAGTGTATGATGCATTGCTGCAATACAAGATTTCAAGTGTGGTTAATGCCTAGTTTAACACGCATAGGGATATTTTGAGGATGGAAGAAGTTTAAAATGGAGTCTATATAAACACACATTGCTCCAAATATATTTCATTTCGGGATGTGGGAAGTTCCATAATGTTGTGAAAGAATGCTTAGATTCCATTCATATATTATGATGTGGACACTTGCAACATTACTCATGTAGTAGTTGATGAAAAATCGATGTTTGCAAATCATCACTCCCTATGCCAATATACAATGAATGCACCAATATTATAATGTATAGAAGATTTTCCCACTCACTCCAAGAATCAATTCATTCCATAATCTTATCCCATTACTTACAAACTGCCTTGAGTCCATGGAATGTTTTTGTATGTAATTCAATAGGCATTAGGCATTGTAAGAAGAACTATGTTTTGGTTTTTGCATCATATACAAATCTTGATAAGTTTTGGTATTGAATAAAAATATATGATTCTTCGTATGATTTCATCATATATTAGCTACACCAAAAATGTATATATCCTTTAATTTTACATATTCTATATTGTACAAATGTTAAATCTATTGATTAATCATAATCTAACAAATACATAAAATGTTTTGTTTTAGTTTATGAAACAAATCTTTGATTATGTTGACAATTATACTAATGTATTCTGTTGTGTTATATTATAGAAATGGATATGGTGCCTGCCATTTGGAGCTCCCTACCAACAGATATACTTGAAATGATATTTCTATGGTTGCCATTATCCACTATTATCCGTTTTATAATAGTTCGCAAGAAGTGAAGTTGAAGATTATCTTATATCTTATCGTGGAAACAATTTGTAATAAAAGAATTTGGAGTTTTAGTTAACTTTGATTCTGAATGTGAGTGACAATTCCATCCTTGTTACATTAATCAACTAGGAAAGTTATCAACCATATCTATGCCATTTTTTAGTAATAGATATAAAATTGAATTTATATGTGTTTCAATTGTTTTGGTTTCCTTACCAACTAACTTATATAGAAAAAAAACCACTATATTTATCAATCATTTCACAAAGACTTTTACATTTGTAGGGTCCCTCAATCTTGGTAATTCGGGCTTTTTCGCATTCTTAAGAAATGTGCAGCAACAAAAATATGATTGGGTAGTTCTCAAACATGTTTATACGACATTGCAACCAAAATGTTTCATTTATTGCACTTCACATATCCTCCATATGGTGATATTTTGACCCCAAAAACTGTTGTTTTGCATAATGGAAAAAAATTATTGGGTGCATACTCATGTTATCTCTAGAGAAAACCATATATGTTTACAACATATATATTGGATAGAAATCGCCAAAAATAAATGGATCTTCGATTTTATGCAGCAATCACTTACTACAATGTATGTTTGCATAGTGGTTTATTCCAATCAACTTCTTTGTTTTATGAATGAATAAATTCTTAGTCATTATAATTTAGGGATTACATTTTTTCTCATAAAACTCTATTGGCCAAGATAGTCAACAATATAAAAGAAATCTAAATACATGATATGCCATAATACAAATATGACATCACTAACAACACTTTACCAACCATTTACAAATTTCTAATAATAATTTAGCTAGTTAATATTTTTCTCACAAAACTACATCTACATTGACCAGATTACTCTCCAATGTGAAAAAATTCTGAAGGATAAACATGCCCAAATATACAAAGACTACATCTACAATGCTTATAATTAATTAATCACTCCTTTAACAACATCTTAAACAATTTCAAAATAATTCTTTAGCCATTTGTGGCTTGTAAAGTCACTACGTAAATGTTGTGCGCATTGGAACACTTACTAAAGAAAAAAGCAATGCATCCAAAATCTCTAAAATATCTGCCTATGGAAAACGAGTAGATATATAAGGTGAAAAACGAGTAGATATATAAGGTGGAAAACCAGTAGATATGAAAGTGAAGCACAACATCTTTTTTTTAGAACCTGAATTTCATTCTCCAATGATAACAACCACGCAATATTTTCAAGCTGATCAAGTTAATGACAAAATACTTTATTGAAATATACAGTGATATTTTTTGCAAGCATTTTTATTTTGGAAAGACAAAAATGTAAATTTTTTATTCAAAATTTCGAAAGAGAGAAGGAAAGACGGGAGATTGACTTCTATTTCAAAGGCGATCTCAGACGTATAAAAAACCAATAAAACCTTGTCCTGCAAGGCTCACAAAGATGCCTCCAAATAAAATTTTCATCCAACTGACTGATAACAGGCACAAAATCAGCACCCAGAAACTCCAATATTAAAATGTAACTGGAAAACAACTGAACGCTTCCTTGTTAGATATATACAAATAGGTATATCAAGAAATCAAGTTCTGTTGACATCAACACATCCAGTTGAATCATCTCTGCTAGTGCCACTCTCAGGGAAGCTGAAGCAGCTTATAACATTGCCATCAAACAATGAGTTACCATCCTGATGACTGGGCACTTAGAAATACCCATCAGTTGTGTTGACGCATCCATGGAATTAGCTCCATTGCCCGGAATAGTCGACTGAGTACAGTTGATGTTCTGAGGGTCTTCTGAGGGGGCTGAACTTGAGAGGCATCCTGATGAGAAGGTGGCATAAGAATTTGGACGTTGTCATCGTGTGGAAGGTGGCTACTATCATGTGGGGGCTTCTTTTCCACCTTCTTCCTCTTTGGAGGTGGCAAGTCATGAGGAAAATTAAGTTTTGCTTTCCCTCCTCTCATTTTCCTAGCTGCTGCATCGAAGGCTCTGGCAGCTTCCTCTAGCGTATCATATGTACCAAGCCATATGTACTTCCCTTTTTCACGATCTCTAATTTCTGCAGCCCATCTGCCTGGTCGGTTCTCTCTGATGCCTCTATATTTGGTCTTTCTTTCCCTACCTCTCGTGCTCTTGACTGCTTCTTTGCGCTGGGAGGGATATGACGCAAGACACCCTTTGAAAAAACAAATGATATGAATCAAAAAGTTACACATCACATTGCTCATGCACATTATAAACGATATGAATCAGAAAGATACTCTGAAAGTGGAATGGAAAGACGAGTTCATAAACCGTACTTAGAATGACAATGAGCAAACTTGAGTGAGCACTCAACTAAAACTCTAAGTTTGCTGGAGAGGTTTAGACCTCTAAAACCTTGCAATCTAACAATGCTCGGGGATATATTCTAATTTCTCCAGAGTACTAGAGGTGCTTGTGATCATTGAATGGGTGCGAGAGTTTACTCGTACATGGAACTACTATGAAGAGGGCATAAGATGAAAAGCCAGAAATGCAATATCATATCGTACATCAGGGTGCCATACTGCATGTACAGAGTGATGGTAATTCGGGGAAAAAGGATCCACACGTTCGGAAGAGGCATGGGTGCCTCTCATACACAGTATTACAAGGGCGCAAATTTTCAAACCCTAAACAACTACATTAAGCCCACTTATGAACTAATGGGTGCATTCTTAACTTGTAGCTCGGATACTCTATGGCTGATCGGTGATATTAAATACCTCGACTAGCTCCATTGAATAGGAAGCCAATCTCGCCGGACAAGGTTCTAGCCACTGATTAATACATGAACCGGACGGCAGTAATGGATTAAGGAGTTTATCGGGATAACCCCTGCCCTATCGCAATTCATAAATCTTTTCTCGCAAGAAATCGTGGTGAAGCCGGAGAAGACAAAAATAATATTGACATTGTTATCCATAATATTATATAATAAGTTGATTGTATCGTACTCATCTCTGAAAAACCAACACCACGGAATTACCCTACTATGGAATAATCTTATACCAGTAAGACACCAAGTCATGAGAAAAAAACGATCACATATGGGTTGCTCGCTCTCTTCCCATGAGAAATAAACAATCAGAGTTTAGATGCTCACTACAAAAAAAAAATATTTTATTCTTTTTTGCACATCATGTCATTCTCTTCTGGGGTAGTGACCGTAACAGATGCCCACAGTGATGGTTGTGGGCTGCATTAGCAAGGAATGTCAAAAAGTAATAATAAAATATTGAATGCAAAGGAAACGAACTTCTTCTACATTGAGCTTATCTATTTTTTGAATTACAGTTTCATTTTCAATTACTGAATAAAACTAAAAATATTGAATAAAAATCACAATAAAACTAAAAACTGAGCTTATTGACGTACTTCATTTTCAATAATTTCTCATTAAGATTTTTATTACTAATGGAACAAAACGTGGGATATTGCCTTTGAAGTCTTATTTTTATTAATGGAACATTGTCTTTGAAAGCGTGGGTTATTGGCTTTGAAGTCTTATTCACAAATTCGATATTAAAAGTGCACTGCATACTTATATGACAACGATCCAAATAGACCATATCCATCACTTTGGAATCCACCCTAATCATTCTGTCATATCCATCACTTTGGAATCCACCCTAATCATTCTGTCAGGGTGATATGCATTTATGCATAGATGGATCGCCATGCTTGTTGGTAGTTCGCCAAATATTGATGTAACTTCTAGCTTCACCGAGAAGCCAAACCGATAGACGTTTCTAGACCTCTCTAATGATGGAGAGAGTTCACAGTGTATATAAATCTATATTTCAGTGAATGGAAGTGATAGAGAGTAGTTCTGGGTATTTTTGGCCTGTTCCTACTCTATCAAGAAGCATCCCATTCTCATTAATATTGAATCGCGTGAGATGCGTTTTCATTAACGTACTCACCTTATTGTCTTTGTTAACATGGAACCAAAGGTATTTGTTAACATGGAATCATAGGTACAGTTACTGTGAAAATTTGAATACGTTTTTGTAGGCTTTTGTGAATAGACTTGCTGTACCACACAAATCTTATCGGCCGCTCCTTGACCTATTTGAGCGTTATGAGATCATTTCTAGAGTAAGGTTAAATAATTAGTCATGCTTTCTCCGTTCAAAGAAACTAAGCCAATAGACAGAACATCAGTGGCCACAAGTGCAAGCGTTAACTATTAGTTGCGGGATTTTAATTCTGTGCCTTACAGGTATTTAACTTTCCATGCAAATTTCAGGTCTTATTAGCTAGCGGGGCGTCATGAAATATGAGAGGAAGTTGATTCATTTTAGTCGTTGACACATGTGATGTTCACTCGCGTGCCTCTAAATAATATGGTGAGATGGAACTTACATATTATATGGGCAGTGCAGGCGTTATGCGTCTTACAATCCAGGTATGCACTACTACTGCGCAATGATATGGAGTGATTCAAAGTAGAATCTGTAGAAATTTTTAATCCCTCTCAACCCTAGTTAGTAGATATGTTAAGACATTTAAAAAACTACTCTCAACCCTAGTTAATAGATATGTTAAGACATTTAAAAAACTGCTGTGAACGAATGCACATTAAAACAAAATATTATGGCTTACCTTCAGCCAAAAGGCATTCCTGCCCGTCAGGCAATAAACCCTTGTCAATGTGTTCTGAACTATTCAGATTGGCCACACTGTTTCTTCCGCGCAGACTCGAACGAGACTCGACCTCGGCATTACCGGTTTCGGAGACCCTCTCCCTCGACAACCCAGCCATACGGACCGGCCTGGCCTTACAATGGCAACGGAAATGAAAAATAGACAATGCTAGCTACTGAAATGATCTGATCAGAAAATCAATACAATCTGATTTCCACATCGAGAGGGTTAGAAGTTTTATAGGTAGAATGCATTGAGATCAAGTTCCCTCAACTTTTGCCACCTTTTTGCTGCCGAACCGAGAACGAATGGAAATTGGACAGGTAGGCAAATCGGCGTTGATCCAATCTTGACCTGAAGCGTTTGAGGATGTGAAACCACAAAGGAATTTATGACAGAATGTCGTGCCTGCCACGAAAGTTTTGGAATTCATGCACCTTATTCGATTTCAAAATCTCTACATGGCCCCTAACTAACTAAACCCTAGGAAAACCCTTTTGCACTAATTTGCACTCGTGTCTATCTGCATAGTGGGCTGCTGACCTGTAATATCAAACAACTGTACATACAGAGCGTTCGTGTTGTTGGGACTCACAAAGGGGCCGATTTCCACAATGTTGAGTGTTAACGCCCTTGATCACACAAGGATGGCAAATGAAATATACAAATTTTAATAAATGAAAAAAAGAGGGGTAGTGAAATATAACTAATTTTAATAAATGACACAAGTAGGTTAGTCAAACATAACTAATTCTAATAAATGAGGAACTGGTCAAAGTGATTAAAGTTACAGCATATGAAGGGATTTACTTTCCATAATATTAAAACATAACTAATTTTAATAAATGAGGAACTGGTCAAAGTGATTAAAGTTACAGCATATGAAGGGATTTACTTTTCATAATATTAAAATATTAGCATTTTACAATGTTGACCGTAAAAGTCTTTCACTTTACATTAACCAGCGTAGACCCATCTTAAAATTGTATCTATCAAGCACCGAGAGGGATCCAATTTCTTGTGTATTTCTTTTTTTAAATTTCAACTCAAGAAATTTGATATCTCTTGATTGATAGACCCGGGTTTAAGTTTTTATTTTATAAACGAATATCAATATTTTAATTACTTTTCATAATATTTTATTTTATGAGCCAATGTGGACTTTTTTTAAATACTTTCATTAACTTTTTATTTTATGAGCCTACATCAATTTATTAATGTCCTACATAATATAATTTATTACGTTTTACTCTTGTAACGTTAGAACATCTCCCTCATACTCGTGCGTTATATGCACACACGTTACAACATCTCCCCCATACTAGGCTATAGAGCACCTCGTTTCACTCGGTACAATTAAATTTTATTTTATAAAATTCTTTTTGATGTTTTCAAAAAACAAATTATCAATATTTTTAATTTCAAAATTTTTAAATTTTATTCATTTCATATACTTAATGGTAAAGAGGTTATAGATGGGACATAAATCCACAATATTGTGGTTTTATTTTTAAAATACGAAAAAAAAATAAAAAACATTTAATATGGTTTTTTTTTAAGTGCTATGTGGCAATTTTTATTCCTTATTATTGATTTTTGTAACTAAAAATCCAAAAAAAAAATTCTATGTTAAACCTAAAACTTAGTATATGTAGATTTTGTGTGTTTGATTTGATATGTTTATCTAATAAAACTGATTAAGTTAGACCGTGGATGAACCCTAACTATGTGAGTGATTGATTTATCCATCTTGTCCACGTGGTGATAGATTTTGCTCTTTCATTTAGTCTGTGTTATTTTCTTTAATGCACACTCACTAGTGATCTTATTTTATTTTGTTGAAGTATTGCTTCTTGTTTATTTTAGTTTATTACAGTCTATAGGCTTGGGATTATGGTTATGTCAACCTAGTTAGACTCTGGTTAGTGGTAGAAGTTTTTATTTTATTAATTGACTTACGCGATTGAAGATCTTGTGTTTGTCTTGTTTTAGTGTGTTTAGATGTTAAAGTGTTGAGATCAAAGCCAACATTAGGAGGCATTTGACGAACTCACAGTGGCCTTTCAAGAAAGAGATTATATTACTAATGGAATCTCATAGGAATTCTAAAGAGGAAGCTTAGAAATGGTGTACTAAATAGGCCAAAATAAGCCTTTCGAATGATGGCACCCAAGAACATTCAAAGCACAGTAAAGACTAAACGAAAGCAAATTTAGGCAGTAGAGAAAGATACAAAGTATCTGAAAATCTAGAGAAGGCCAATGGGAACTCATCACCTAAAACGACTAGGGTGCCACAAGAAAAAACACTAATAATGGCTAGTATGATTGTAGAAAATCAAAATCTAAATGGGTACAATCAAAGAGAGAAAAACTAACTCACAAAAGGATTCCATGGGATGAATACACTAGAACCACATAGATTACAAGAAAACACCTTAGTAAAAATGAGATCGATATAGAGACTATTATTATGAAAAGATGAACCAAAGCAAAATAACATTCAGTATGATAATTCAATTTCACAACAATAGAATACACAGGATCATTGAAAGAACAACAAGCACAACATAAACACAAGAGACAGAATTTATCCTGGGAAACCTACATGGGGTAGAAAACCTAGTAGAGCTTCCTCAATATAGATGATCAACAAGTACAAAGATGTAATCCACAAACAAGAGCTCCTTCTCCTCCATTCCATATCTCTCTCTCTCTCCTACGCGAGTTTCACAAGTGAGTGAATGAATAAGTGAGTGTGTTAAATGAGGATCGCGCATCCTCTATTTATACTTTATCTCTCACTAAATGAAATACCTAACTAGGTTGGCCCCAACAGATATAACCGAGTGCTCACTCGGCAACCCCACTAGGGTACTTAAACACCCCATTACAGTTGACTCTGGGCCGACCCCACTAGGGAAGTCTAATAACCAAAGTTACCACATTCCGATGGAGGAATAAACATCTCCGGATATAATAATAATGTCCCGACAGAGAAATGAAACATCTCCGGATAAGAAGGTACAAATAGAATATTAAGTTAGAAGTTACAATATTTTAACATTCCCCCTTAACGAGAAGGATATTCTAATAACATCTGCAGGAGAAAGGAGTCATCAGCAACATGATACATGATACATCTATAAATCATTGGAAGCTTTCTTCAATCATCATCAACAACTCATACAGTTACTGGAACATCTTCAAGATATTCAATACTGGAACATCAACATATTCAGTTCTTAGTCTTCATCTTCTGCAACATTCGAACAAATACAACAACATCATTGTCTGGATCTCCCGATCAACAACATCCTCTAGATCTCTCAATCAACAAACTCATCGTCTGGATCTCCCGATAACCAGTATCATCTAGATCTCTTGATCAACAACCACATTGTCTGGATCTCCCAATCAAGGGCCTCATTGTCTCGACCTCCCGATCAACAACATAATATGGATCTCTCGATCAATAGCCTCATCGTCTGTATCTCTCGATCAACAACATCATCTAGATCTCTCGATCAACGGCCTCATCATCTAGATCTCCCAATTAACAGTATCATATGGATCTCTCGATCAACAACGTCATCATGTGGATCTCCCAATCAACATCATCATCTAGATCTCCCAATCAACATCATCATCTGGATCTCTCGATAAACAGCCTCATAGTAGTATACCCTGCAACACACATGATCTATTTACGGGATGATCAATCCCTATCCATTTAAGACACCATATCATGTCTAGGGACGATGCAGTCCACTCGTCAATTTAGACAAAGTCTAGGGACCACTTCTAAGAGACATCTATCTACGGATCAATTCAGGGACCGAAGTCTAGGGATGATACAATTCCTCTCATCTACTAAGGACGATTTCTCGGAGATATCTGTCTACGGATCAATTCAGGGATCGAAGTTTGGGGATGATACAATCCTTCACGTCTACTAGGGACCACTTCTCAGAGACATCTGTCTACGGATCAATTTAGGGACCAAAGTATGGGGATGATACAATCCCTCTCGTCCACTAGGGACAACGTCTCGGAGACATCTGTCTACGGATCAATCCAGGGACCGAAGTCTGGGAATGATAAAATCACTCTCCTCCACTAGGGACCCCTTCTCAGAGACATATGTCAACGGATGAATTCAGAGACTGAATTCCAGGGATGATACAATCCCTCTCGTCCACTAGGGACCACTTCTTGGACACATCTGTCTACGGATCAATTCATGGACCGAATTACGAGGATGAAACAATCCACTTATCGAGTTAGACAAAGTCTAAGGACCACACATTGACCTCATCGTCGGAACAGGTAGCCTCATCATCGACCTCATCGTCGGAACATGTAACCTCATCATCGATACAAGTATCCTCATCATTGATACAAGTATCCATATCATCAATACATGTATCCTTACCATCGATACAAGTATCCTCATCATCGATACAAGTATCCATATCATCAATACATGTATCCTTACCATCGATACAAGTATCCTCATCATTGAATCAAGTAACCTCATCATGAGTGCAAGTATCCTCATCATCAATACAAGTATCCTCATTATCGACCTTACCGTCGACATAGGAAATCTCATCATCGATACAGGTATCCACATCGATACCGGTATCCAATATATCATACCAGTATCACCATTGCAACATGATAGAACTCAATACATCTCTATTCAAAATATCTAGTAAAACTTAATCCCCTTACTCAAACCTAGTACCGTCTTTTCCATAACTAAGAAGCAATATATCTTAATTGCCCTAATTTTTGTGTAGTATAATGCAAGGCATTCGATATATTAATAAGGTTTATTGGTCCCTCCCTATTCTCTATATATCCTAAATTTTTTCACAAAATAACATATAATCATGGAGAAATCAACATGAAGCAATATATCTCACTTTCCCAAATAGCTATGTGCAATATAATGCAATGAAATGTATCTATTAATAAATTGAGTGGAACCTAATCCCCTTGGTGCAACCTTGTGCCATCCTTTCCATTATTATCACGCAATATATTTCACTTGCCCCAATTTTTATATGGGACATAATGAAATGCATTGAATCTACTAAGAATATTTATAGGAATGGAAGTTATCTGCAATACAATGCAACAAAATGGATCTAGTACTAATATTCAATAGAATTTGCAAGGCCAAGGACATAAATTGAAACTCAAACGAATTTTTAATATCCCCGAGATCGAACAAGAAATCTCCATGAAAAATTGGATGGCTACTAACCTTGAGATCAAATGAAAAAGTACTACAAATACTACACCAAACACCATCGAAAATTGATTTTAGTGGTGGATATGGAAATGGAATAAGAAAACAATCCAAAGAATATGACAAACATGTAGTGGTGGAAATGAGAAAGCATATACATTCCTAAAACTTATGAAAAATGCAAATTCTATACCCATACACAAGTAAATAAAACCAATACTTTCACACTAGGAAGTTAGAATGAACAAAATAATTGTTTTAACTCATAGATTCATATTATATAGAAATATAATATTAAGGACAAAAGTGATCAAACTAGTAATAAAAACTTGTGATGTGCCTTCTTGTAATTAATGAATCATTTTTTCTTTCCACTTGATAGAGTTCAAGGTCAAACATAACTCTATGCTATGTTTAGTAGGTATATACAAAACTAGGTGCCTGCAATCTTATTCTCCGTTTGGGAGGTTAACAGCAATCGCTTATAAATGTTTAGTCATTATAAATGATTAAGGGACATGTGCTAAATCAATTGGTGAGTCCCTCATTGCACAACCATTATTGGATGTTAGGTTGACAAAGGACATGTCACTGACCTCAAAAAACAAATCCCCAATTACAAGTGCAACTCCTATGATTATAAATTGTTTTCATTTCATTAATTCTATATGTTATGCAACTTTCATTTTGTAATTTTTCATAGTTTAATTATTATTGATATATTGGGGGTTTTCCACAAATATTTGCTTTACATTCGAAGAAAAATGAACATGTAAACATTTAAACACTATCCAACTGTTTGCGTCAAACACCTTATTGATGAACCAAGATTTAGATGGCGATTTCAAATCAATTTTATCCACCATAGAAGAGGAAAGCTTTCAAATCGTGAACTTCAAGAAGAAATAAGAAACAAATTTTAAATCACTGATACATACAAAATATTTATCTATGGTTTTCGTACATATAGGAAAATGTGATTGGGTTTTGTCATGATTTATGACAATTTGGAGGATGCAATAAAGTATGAGCCTAAATATAGGTTGATAAAAAATGCAATTCATGATCTTCGTAATAATACCATAAGAAGTAGTGAAAAAAGAGCAGAGAAAATACCACGCATTATGCCAATAAAAAAATAAAGCAGTTTAGACCCCCACTTTCTTATGCCAATGAAACAGAAGAGTTTAATACTACAATTTCTTCCTCCTCGTAACTTTGTATTGATTTCACAGTTTTTTATCATCCAATTATATACATGTGTTAAACATATTTTATGAGTTGTAATCCATTTTTTAATTGTACTTCATTTATAAATAACTAATAGCATTTTTTATGTTGATTTAAATTGTTTATTGTACAAAAGTGTTTTAATTTTCTTCAAAATTATGTATTTTAATGGTTTTTTAGTTAATTGGAAATGGATCCCAAACTTTGGAATTTATTGCGAATTTAGATTCTAGAAACTATCCTTCTATGGGTGTCTTTTTCAACATTGATTCGGTTTCGATCAATTTCTAAACATTGTGATGGACTGTTGTGGATACCAACTTTTAATAATGCTCGACAAAAAAATCACATAACAAAAACTTGGTTTTTAGTTGGACTGGGTTTTTAGTTGAACTATGGGGACAATATCAAAATCATATCCTATATAAATTTATCAATCATATAGGACATACATCTATATTGCATGTCCCTTGTGAAGAATATATATAAACAATTGAATGTACACTTGTTTCAATCATTTTGCTATGAAAATACTGTCCATTATGAGGGCAGAAGGTCTATTACATTGTGAATCCATTCATAAAACATTTTTCATGTATAGGCATCATTGAAATAGGAGTTCATGGTTTCTTTTAACTCATAGGAAACACCGGTCGATAGAAGCATGGATGGATACTTGTACGTCATCAACATATTGAAGATGGTTCAATTTTGTTATCTATAATATCAAAAGGTTTTGGAGAGAAACCATTGGTGCTAATGGTGAACCTACACCTCCTGAGGATGCAACATTTTACAAAGGTAAAATATATTGGTTACATATAAAAACAATTTCTGAGGAAGATGTCATATCTCGGTACAAAATGTACTCATTGGATATTACATTGAATAAATGTGTTTTCCATTCAATTCCCTCGACATTTTACAAAGGTAAAATATATTGGTTACATATAAAAACAATTTCTAAGGAAGATGCCATATCTCGGTACAAAATGTACTCATTGGATATTGTATTGAATAAATGGGTTTTCCATTCAATTCACATAGGATGTATCAAACGATCTGTGTGTCTTACCATACATTTCAACCAATTGATATGTGTTGTAAACGATGGTTCTACAAGTGTATGATGCATTGCTGAAATACAAGATTTGAAGCATGGTTAATGCCTAGTTTAACACGCATAGGGATATTTTGAGGATGGAAGAAGTTTAAAATGGAGTCTTAATAAACACACATTGCTCCAAATATATTCCATTTCGGGATGTGGGAAGTTCCATAATGTTGTGAAAGAATGCTTAGATTCCATTCATATATTATGATGTGGACACTTGCAACATTACTCATCTAGTAGTTGATGAAAAATCGATGTCTGCAAATCATCACTCCCTATGCCAATAGACAATCAATGCACCAATATTATAATGTATAGAAAATTTTCCCACTCACTCCAAGAATCAATTCATTCCATAATCTTATCCCATTACTTACAAACTGGCTTGAGTCCATGGAATGTTTTGGTATGTAATTCAATAGGCATTAGGCATTGTAAGAAGAATAGGAACATATGGTTCACCTTAATCTTTTCAATAACATGACTTTGTACAATAAACATATCAAGTCTACTTATCTGATCACTTGGCTCATTAGGGACGCACCAACATGAGCTCTCTTTCAACTTGCTTGCATGCTCAATCCGCCATGACCAGATACCTGGGCTAATACTTGCTTGACAAGGTGCGTCAGTAACATTATGCTCAGGTGTAAAATAAACAACAATATACAAATGCACTTCATTCAGGATATATAAAAGCATCGTTAAATAACATGCATTAGCTAAAAATATATTAAGGGCAAATTCTTGGGAAGCTGCAACTTTCCACCCAACCTTAGGTACTTCGATGGCTTCTACTTAGTCCATCCGAAGACCACCCCCGAGCTGAGCACGGTGAACCACTAGGTTGATGATAACTTTGTTATTTCAGCATAGTTTCATAATTAATTATTCATTTGCTGGATGATCGAGCTACCCCGGTAGGATTTCTCTTGCCCATTATACTAACATCAAAAGTAGATGCGGTTTCATTTTACTCTTTTGAATTAAGAAGGCATTTTCCATCATGAACTTCATGTGCTCATTAATTTGTGTCCAGGAAATAGTATAAATTATCATTCAGCAGTTATATAAGAAAAATAGAATCCCTATAGCTAGTAGTATGTTAGCATGTTCCTGCTAACAATTCCCCAACTTGATCGAAATATCACGAAGCTCAGTTAACCTATGTATGCCAACTATTATATCAGTATAATTAACCTACAATGAATATCACATTAGCAGCTAGCAACATATCAGAATTAATGAGTAAATTAAGGCATACTGTAGCAGAAGCTCTACTGTCAAAACATTGGAAAATCAATAGAAAATAAACATGTTGTAGCGGAACTCTGCTCACAACGATGACATAAAAACAATATAGACATATCGCCTGTTATATATAAAGATATCAGATAACGGTAACCTAACCCGAACTTACCGCCTACAAATGTAAACACATTCAAAGGAGGATAAATGGAATACAATAAAACATAACCAAATAAATGAAGTACCGAAGGTTAAATGTCCCCTCTCTGCCAGTAATTGATGCCATACAACATGGAAAGATATGTATGTAAATATGAAGCATCTACCTAGTCATAGCATCTGCATCCTTCTTTCCCCAACTACCTCGACAGGAATTACCCAAAACATAATGCAGCACTAGGACATCGTACTCCCGAGATACACACATAGGGACGAGGTATATCCTCTTACAAGGTTTAATAAAACTATAGCAGCGATTTCCCCATGCCCAATGCTCCAGCAAAAAGGGGCAACCAAAATACCAGCATGCAAATAGCCAAACAAAATACTCAGCATGTAATACAAAAGAAGCATTGAATTACTCTAATAAATGACATCGCAGAGATCATACGCAAGGAGGCACTATCATCTTTGTAGAATCGACAAAGTAGGAATAATACAAGGGAAGCATTGAATTTTTGTACTATTCCACCGTGCATAGACATTACCTTTTAGAAACAACATAATTTTTTTTTTTTCATAAATGATCAAAACAACAACACAGGGTTTTCATGAATGAGTAATTGGGAACAACTACCCTCTAACCAACAAAGACCAAAAAGGAATACCGACACATCTCCTAAATTCATACCTGGAGCGAAATGGACAGTGGCCAAAAACAAATAGACAAGAAGGAAACCGACAGATCCCCCCTATTAAACATCTATTCCAGCATAAAAGAAAGAACCCAACTCAGCACCGGGATTTCCACCGATCCTGAGATCATAGTGGTTTTCTTTAGAGACTTCACGCCCCCTACCACGGATGCCTTCGCCCACCCATGCGCAGCTACATCAATAACACGAACAGGAAAATGCAGACCCCCTTCCATACCTGCGCGACCATCATAAATACATGCTCACCCCTCCTTTCTTCCCTTAACACACATGAAAGAAGGAATGGCCAAGTGGCGGAGCGTTACTCTTCCAATATCCCGACATAGTGCTTCCTGTAATACTATATATATAAGGTCTTCCGCTTAATTGGATTATTAATTATATCACAGCATTATAACTTATATAACTAACTTAGATTTAACCATCCAAAGTAATAATAATAATAATAATAATAATAATAATAATAATAATAAAAATAATAATATTATTACTATTATGCTACGTCCATATTCCTTCATAACATTTACAATATCCATATGGATACCTTTGAAATATACAATTGGCATCAAGTCCATTTTTAAACTCGCTGATAAAAGGAATTATCTCGTCATGGGAATGCTACAATTTAACTATCTTTGGCATATATTTGTGTATACATATGAACCACTTATAATTTCATGTTTAAAGAATACAAAATACAAATAAAAGTAATAAACAACCCCTTCTTGGAAAATAAATAATTATTTATTTATCTTTCATCTATATAATATATATATATATATATATACACATACACCTTTTTCTAGTAATTATACTTTTCACACAGTGTTCCTAGTTTTACTTATTTGTAACTACTAGTGGCTTATCATGCCTTCTTGAAAATATTAAATAATATTGGACAAAAATAATGCTTAACTTATTTTTGGTTTAGAAGCATAATAGCCTCATTCTTGGCCTGCTATGCCAAGGCTCAGATATCCATTGTATCCAAAATAATTTCTTAGTCTTAAGCAACAGTATTTAATACGTAGCAGCAAAGTGCAAACAGATAGGCCATAAGGGTGTATAAATGCATTACGACAAAGAGTAGCAACTTCGGCAACGTTCTCAAAACTAACAGAAAACTTATAAACTTAAGTAGTTAACTTGTCCACCTCACAATCCACCTTTCCTCAAGTGTCTATGACAGTAAGATGACTCATGTCATCAAACTCATGGCTTCCTAGCCATTAAACATCCCCCTAGTGGTTATCGTGCCCTTTTCCCACTCCGAGTTGCATTGCCCATGTGATCTAAGTGTTAGGTAGTGAAATTACCAAATTAGATTTGTGTAAATAGTGTACCGGATTCGGGGACGTTACATACTCTCCCCCTTGAAAGAACACCATCCTCGGTGTTACTCACACTACCCCACCTCTTTATCTCCTTGTCCTGCATTTGTGGCACAAACCACAAGTCTTCTTGAGCCATGGAGGATACATGGTTATGCAATAATTTAAAAATATTACAACAAAAGTTCTATAGGGACAACTTCTTTATTTATTTATGCAATACTTATCTTGTATTTCTCTCCTCACTACATTAATGCCTTTGCAACCTTTGTCCTTGCTGATACCTGGTTTACATCAGTGTCTCGCTTTCAAACCTAAATCTGCATTATGTAGTATTATATATATACGAATTCAGAGCAATCTGCTCCGAATAATAGCCACCTTCCATTTACCATATCATTAATCTTTCACATTGCACCTTCAATGTTTTGTTAGTATCAAACACAACCCTCTATAATGGACAACTTATCAAGGTTCACATCATGTCATTATAGTGATGAAATTTTCATCACGCATAAATATTCCACCTCCTACGTTATGTTATCAAGTGCACTCTTCTGTAATACAAAATTAGTTTGTTAAGGAAGCAATATACATGTAACATAATATTGATCACAAAAGAAATAACATTAAATAAGCAATTGTCCAAAAAGAAAATTATGTATCTTGCAGGATCCTCATCCTGTTCTCTTGTAACCATGTCGCTACTTCCCTTTTGGCTTCATTTTGTAGCCTTACTTTTTAAATCTGTAATAAGATTTTCTTATCCTCCCGCTGTCAACAAGTTAGCTTACCCATAGTACAATATGCATTCGTAATCTTTTATCAGTGGCATATCATTTACTACATAAAGCATCATATACAATTGAAGTAATCATATCTACTACTCAGGTAGCTACCATAACCAATTTATTTCTTATTATTTTGGGTGCTTATAACAGTTTTCTTACAGCAATAAAACAACCACGTATAGCCAATTATATGCATTACAATGGAACAACTCATTTTCTTACCTGTGGCCTTTTCATGCATGTTGCAACATCTTGGTTATACACAATTATGAACCTCACCCGAAAAGGTCCACCAATATGATACACGATGGTATCATTCCAGAATACCCTCTAGAGTATGTATCACTTCTTTTAGTAGTTCAGCAATATAATTCATATTACTTGCAGTTTTCTCTAACCTGCAATGGTGATTACTCACCAAAATACAAAGATAGCTAGCACCTCCAGTGCTTTCATATTATGATGTACCAATCACAACTGCCACACCAAGTGACTGCCTCATATCGAATGTGTAAGAAAACAAACTATACATGCATACATATGACTTTTCCAAACATAAGTAATCATTTTCCTTTGCAACATTATGTTGCGGTTTTTTCATGGCAATTAATTTTGAGTTCGATCTTCTTTCTAAGATCTTCTTCGTAATTTCCTAGAGAACAATATTGTTAATACCCATAACATAATATAACACATGCATAATTTCACATAAATAGGAAAATTTTTAAATATATGCACATACCTCGTGTATATCATATGCATAGTAGGAAACACTTCCTAGCGCGCCATCTCGTACTGCATAAAACTTTTTATTCTTCTCGAGAGGCTCTATCTCAAGGTCAGCAATAAATTAGTCCATTTGCGTCCTTTTTGCACTCAAGCCTTCTCGCTTGAGTCCTGGAAAATTATTTTTCCCCTCAAGCCTTCTCGCTTGAGTCCTGGAAAATTATTTTTCCCCTCAAGCCCTCTCGCTTGAGTCCAGGAAATCGTTTTCCTCTCAAGCCTTCTAACTTGAGTCCAGGAAAACTTATGATTACAGCAGACAACCCCAACACTTCCTCAGTGTTCCCTGAGTTTCCTGGAGTGGCCAGGGGACTTTTAAGTCTCTGAATCCCGAAATCAACCTTTACACACCCTCATAGGGTATTGCAGTGCTCCTGCAATTTGGTAGTACTCCTACCTAAACACATCTCGTGTTTCACTGCCTCACAGGGCATTGCATGCAAATGGTAGTGCTCCTACCATAACACTTCTCGTGTCCAATTCCCCCTTCAATAAATTGGTAGTACTGCTACCAAAACACTTCTCGTGTTCAATTCCTCCTTCAATAAATTGGTAGTACTCCTACCAAAACACTTCTTGTGTTCAATTCCTCCTTCAATAAATTGGTAGTACTCCTATCAGAACACTTCTCGTGTTCAATCCATGTCCGGCTGACTCAAATATATGAAACAAACTTAACTTTCCCTTCTTTGTTCCTTTTCTTTGTTTAGACTTTTATTTAAGTTAGCTTTATTTCATGTTAACTTCATTTTAATTTACAGGGTGCCTCTGCTTATCTTATTAGGGTGATGGTTTTTATTTATTTATTATGTGTAGCTTTTATCTTTTAATTTCTCTTGATGCTCTCAAGATTTTCACTTCTCTGGTCACACTATCTCATGTGCCCACAACACGGTCTCATAATACCGCATTAGTGAACTCTTGGTTCACACTATGGCTCTAATGCCATAATCATGGCTGTAGTGCCCCTAGACTTGGGTAGACATTGAGGGCACCTGCTGAGTGACCCGGCTGATTGAAACATTAATTAAATAACCTTTTGACCTTATTTTTGAGTATGTGTATCTGAACTGTTGAGGTAAATGAATAATTGCATATGCTAAACGATTAGCTATGACTATGGAAAATTATGTTGATGGATAATGCTTAACGACTAGCTGTATGGTGATTATGTATTTGGCGACGAAATGTATACTTAATAAGATGAATGAGCAGTTTGAATAAATCATAAATGTTTAACAATGCTAGAGTTAGAAACCAGATGATGATTGTTGAGAACATTGCTACTAATAATTTGTTGTGAGAAGTGTGTGTAGAAACAAGTGAGACGGTTCACCAACGGACACACAAAGGAACATGGAGGGTCGTAGAGTACGGGTAAATCACACACAAGGGAAGCGACGACGATGTCGACTTCCGACAAGAATACCACACATGAGCAGATAAGCATTGATCTGCTTGCTCAAGAGGAATGCGTGAGGGCGTACGAGGTGGGCCACGACGGAGCTGGTCACGTACGAGTTGAGGGGCGCGCAGTGAGAACGGACTCACTCCTCAGCGCCATTAGTCCCTAGATAGCATGTAGGCGGAGGATGGATGGTAACGATTCCTAAAATCCCTACAAGAGTTCCCACAAGTCAAAACGGAAAGATGGTGGCAGAAGGGCCCAACGATGCGGTACCCTGTCAAGAACGGAAAGAATGGACGCAAGGACCCAACGAGGTGGTACCATGCCAAGGAATGGAAACCATGGATGATTGGACCCGACGGAGTGGTGCCATGTCAGGGGATAAAAAAAAATTAAGGAACCAGGAGCCCAACGACGCGACACCGTGATCCTAGTGAGTTTGATTGTTAAATTAAACTGCATAAAAACTTAGGAGAATAACTCTAGATTATTACTTAGCAAATGCATAACAATAGCTTAGACATTTGCACATGAATAGTTATTTTGTTGAGCATTTAAAATAATAGTAATTATTATTTAGGAGCAAAATAGATTAGACACCTAGTCAACTAAAAGCTAGGAGTTGATTAAAATATCTGGGGGACAAACTAGAGCAAACTTAGGGATGTAGGTGCACTTCCCAGAGAAACTGACACTTGGATGGGTGAGTGTTTTAATTAATTAAATAACTAAAAATATTTAATTATGCATGAAGCAACATGTGTCGCAAGAGATTTCCCTTTATAAGGAAGGCTTAAGGAATGGGTAAAGGACCCATAATTTGGACGATTGTCGTAATTTTTGAATGCCTCAAAGACTTGCTGCTATCTAAGGGTTTGGCTTAGAAATCCTGGTGGGAAGGGAAGCCCAAGCTGAATTTCTGAAATACTTGTGTGAGCTCTACGACCCAAAGCTCGGGGGAGGCCATGCGACTGAAAGCATGAGCCTATGGTTGGGTGGCGAAGCTAACGGTTACTTCGCCTACGGTTAAACGAGCTTTGCTGGAGGGATCCTACGGAAGACGCAGACAACAATGGACCAGCTGGATCGGGTTGACAGGTTAAGGTTTGCTTATTTTTGTTAAGTTATTCACTCTTTTATTTTATTTTTCCAATAACTATAACGGCTAATTTGTTTGTATGAAGTTATTAAAGTTTCAGGTTCAGTTCAAGGGGACCCTAAAGGAGTGGTCCTACATTTGGTATCAGAGCCGGTCGAGCCTTGAGGGCACCGGACTCATATTTATGTAAGTGGTTTTCGGTGAATCGTGATGAGGGATGGAAGATAATTCTTTAGGGACTTCGCCAACAGCTGGATCAAGCATCTTGACAGGTTCTATCTGTGGTTTATATTTTGTTTATGTATGGCATTGAATTTTTATACTCTGGATTATCTGTGCGAGCAGTTGAAAAAAAAAAATGATTAGTGATTTGGTTAAGTTGATTTTGAGTAAGTGTTTATGTTATATAAAAAAATAATCGGTGCGTTTTTTTGTTTTTATCTCTGTTGAGAGATCGATGTCAGCGATAACATTCTGTCTGTGATGATTGGTGTCGCGTCCTTCTTTACCCTTATGCATTTTACTCCTACTATCTCCTTTGATTCCTCATTGTCCAGAGACCCGAGCTCAACTACCCACCGCTTCCGATTTAAATTTGAGATTTCCTTTCTTTTTCTGAGATCTGAACTTTTAAATTTATGAATGCTGTCTATTCCCACAGATCCGAGTTTCGAACTGATTCCATCACTGTCTTTGATCGAAGGCTCCCTGTTCCGAGATTTAGGATCAAACCTTACTGCCGGATGTGAGCCTGAGTTTTAGCGTATTGTTCACTATTACTTAAGAGCTACGCCAACCTTAGATTAGTAGGAGAATAACTAGTTTAAACACCGAGCTCTCCTAACTCAAGAATATGCGCCTGGAATTTTAGTCTTCTACCTGAGTATTCAGAAGTTTAAACCTTAAACAGACCATGGGACCTGAGAACAATCGTCAGTCTACCCCTCTTTTTCGACTAGAACTTTTATGTCGACTAGACTATGCCGTGTCAATATGAAACACAAGTAACAGCATCTAGCTATAGTTGTGCAGGAAGTTTAGTTCCTGTGTTTAACAAATTAATTTAAAGATGTTGGTGAAGACCGCGTGACTTCCAACTTAGAAAATCGAAGGTAATTGAAGCATTACTATACCTATCTTTTAGTTAGAAGATGAAGTTTTGTTCTACGGTTAACATTATATAAGAAAATTTCGTTTTAATTTTTTTTTCTCTTTCGATTATACATATATATATGGCATTTGAATTATTTACTTACCATGGCATGCGAGAGAGGACCGGATCCAGCCACTTAGTACTTTGTCCTTTTATCGTATGCTCTCCCTTAAAGAAAGGCGACTCTCCTACCTTTTTATTGTGAATCATTTCCAGCTTTCTTCCCAGATTTCATGTTGGTTGTTAAGGATGGAATATAGGGTTTTTTTTATATTTATTTATTTCTTTGAAAGTATCTTTTGGTCCCTGTAAGTCTCAGAGGGAATAAGTTTCACCATTTAAATTATATTCTATTGTCATCTAAACATCGTACTCAACAATTACTCTCGGAGAAGAGTTAAAGGATGAGACAACATCCCATAAAAGGGGGATTTCAATGAGGGGAAACGCCGATCACTCCACGGTGGGTGTATCTTTGAGGGACTCGTTGACTGATGCCAACGAGGTTGTCCCTTATGTGGAGCGCCGAAAACTTAAGAAGACCGACACTTGTTTTCGTAGTGGGAAGTGAGTTGTTGAGATCTGACCTATGTCACTTTGGCGGGCCCTGGGGATAAGAAGGGAAGAGCTGTTTGTCGAGAAAGGGGGGGGGTCATTTCTTAAGAAATGTGCAGCAACAAAAATATGAATGGGTAGTTCTCAAACATGTTTATACGACATTGCAACCAAAATGTTTCATTTATTGCACTTTTCACAGGCACTCGAGACAAACATATCCTCCATATGGTGATATTTTGACCCCAAAAACTGTTGTTTTGGATAATGGAAAAAAATTATTGGGTGCATACTCATGTTATTTCTAGAGAAAACCATATATGTTTACAACATATATATTGGATAGAAATCGCCAAAAATAAATGGATCTTTGATTTTATGCAGCAATCACTTACTGCAATGTATGTTTGCATAGTGGTTTATTCCAATCAACTTCTTTGTTTTATGAATGAATAAATTCTTAGTCATTATAATCTAGGGATTACAGTTTTTCTCATAAAAATTTATTGGCCAAGATAGTCAACAATGTAAAAGAAATCTAAATACATGATATGCCATAATACAAAATTGACATCACTAACAACACTTTACCAACCATTTACAAATTTCTAATAATAATTTAGTTAATTAATATTTTTCTCACAAAACTACATCTACATTGACCAGATTACTCTAAAATGTTTAAAAATTCTAAAGGATAAACATGCCTAAATATACAAAGACTACATCTACAATACTTATAATTAATTAATCACTCCTTGAACCACATCTTAAACAATTTCAAAAGAATTCTTTAGCCATTTGTGGCTTTTAAAGTCACTACGTAAATGTTGTGGGCATTGGAACACTTACTAAAGAAAAAAGCAATGCATCGAAAATCTCTAAAATATTTGCCTATGGAAAACGAGTAGATATATAAGGTGGAAAACCAGTAGATATGAAAGTGAAGCACAACATCTTTTTCAACAGGGTGGAACTAATAAATAGAACCTGAATTTCATTTTCCAATGATAACAACCATGCAATATTTTAAGGCTGATCAAGTTAATGACAAAATACTTTCTTGAAATATAGAGTGATATTTTTTGGAAGCATTTTTATTTTGGAAAGACAAAAATGTAAATTTTTTATTCAAAATTTCGAAAGAGAGAAGGAAAGACAGGAGATTGACTTCTATTTCAAAGGAGATCTCAGACTTAGAAAAAACCAATAAAACCTTGTCCTGCAAGGCTCACAAAGATGCCTCCAAATAAAATTTTCATCCAACTGACTGAAACAGGCACAAAATCAGCACCCGAAAACTCCAATCTTAAAATGTAACTGGAAAACAACTGAACGCTTCCTTGTTAGATATATACAAATAGGTATATCAAGAAATCAAGTTCTTTTGACATCAACACATCCAGTTGAATCATCTCTGCTAGTGCCACTCTCAGGGAAGCTGAAGCAGCTTATAACATTGCCATCAAGCAATGAGTTACCATCCTGATGACTGGGCACTTAGAAATACCCATCAGTTGTGTTGACGCATCCATGGAATTAGCTCCATTGCCCAGAATAGTCGGCTGAGTACAGTTGATGTTCTGAGGGGCCTGAACTTGAGAGGCATCCTGATGAGAAGGTGGAATAAGAATTTGGCCGTTGTCATCGTGTGGAAGGTGGCTACTATCATGTGAGGGCTTCTTTTCCACCTTCTTCCTCTTTGCAGGTGTAAAGTCATGAGGAAAATTAAGTTTTGCTTTCTCTCCTCTCATCTTCCTAGCTGCTGCATCGAAGGCTCTGGCAGCTTCCTTTGGCGTATCATATGTACCAAGCCATATGTACTTCCCTTTTTCACGATCTCTAATTTCTGCAGCCCATCTGCCTGGTCGGTTCTCTCTGATGTCTCTATATTTGGTCTTTCTTTCCCTACCCCTCGTGCTCATAACTGCTTCTTTGCGCTGGGAGGGATATGACGCAAGACACCCTTTGAAAAAACAAACGATATGAATCAGAAAGTTACACATCACATTGCTGATGCACATTATAAACGATATGAATCAGAAATATACTCTGAAGGTGGAATGGAAAGACGAGTTCATAAACAGTACTTAGAATGACAATGAGCAAACTTGAGTGAGCACTCAACTAAAACTCTATGTTTGCTGGAGAGGTTTAGACCTCTAAAACCTTGCAATCTAACAATGCTCGGGGATATATTCTAATTTCTCCAGAGTAGAGGTGCTTGTGATCATTGAATGTGTGCGAGAGTTTACTCGTACAAGGAACTACTATGAAGAGGGCAAAAGATGAAAATCCAGAAATGCAATATCATATCCTACATCAGGGTGCCATACTGCATGTACAGAGTGATGGTAATTCGGGGAAAAAGGATCCACACATTCGGAAGAGGCAGTGTTGCCTCTCATAGACAGTATTACAAGGGCGCAAATTTTCAAACCCTAAACAACTACATTAAGCCCACTTATGAACTAATGGGAGCATTCTTAACTTGTAGCTCGGATACTCTATGGCTGATCGGTGATATTAAATACCTCGACTAGCTCCATGGAATAGGAAGCCAATCTCGCCGGACAAGGTTCTAGCCACTGATTAATACATGAACCGGACGGCGGTAATGGATTAAGGAGTTTATCGGGATAACCCCCGCCCTATCGCAATTCATAAATCTTTTCTCGCAAGAAATCGTGAAGCCGGAGAAGACAAAAATAATATTGACATTGTTATCCATAATATTATATAATAAGTTGACTGTATCGTACTCATCTTTGAAAAACCAACACCACGGAATTACGCTACTATGGAATAATCTTATACCAGTAAGACACAAAGTCGTGAGAAAAAAACGATCACATATGGGGGTGCTCGCTCTCTTCCCATGAGAAATAAACAATCAGAGTTTAGATGCCCACTACAAAAAAAAAAATATTTTATTCTTTGTTGCACATCATGTCATTCTCCTCCGGCGTAGTGACCGTAACAGATGCCCACAGTGATGGTTGTGGCCTGCATTAGCAAGAAATGTCAAAAAGTAATAATAAAATATTGAATGCAAAGGAAACGAACTTCTTCTACATTGAGCTTATCTATTTATTGACTTACAGTTTCATTTTCAATTACTCAATAAAACTAAAAATATTGAATAAAAATCTCAACAACTGAGCTTATTGACTTACTTCATTTTCAATAATTTCTCATTAAGATTTTTATTACTAATGGAACAAAACGTGGGATATTGCCTTTGAAGTCTTATTTTTATTAATGGAACATTGTCTTTGAAAGCGTGGGTTATTGGCTTTGAAGTATTATTCACAAATTCGATATTAAAAGTGTACTGCATACTTATATGACAACGATCCAAATAGACCATATCCATCACTTTGGAATCCACCCGAATCATTCCGTCAGGGTGATATGCATTTATGCATAGATGGATCGCCATGCCTGTTGGTAGTTGGCCAAATATTGATGTAACGTCTAGCTTCACCGAGAAGCCAAACCTATAGACGTTTCTAGACCTCTCTAATGATGGAGAGAGTTCACAGTGTATATAAATCTTTATTTGAGTTAATGGAAGTGATAGAGAGTAGTTCTGGGTATTTTTGACGTGCTCCTACTCTATCAAGAAGCGTCCCATTCTCATTAATATTGAATCGCGTCAGATGCGATTTCATTAACGTACTCACCTTATTGTCTTTGTTAACATGGAACCATAGGTATTTGTTAACATGGAATCATAGGTACAGTTATTGTGAAAATTTGAATACGTTTTTGTAGGCTTTTGTGAATAGACTTGCTGTACCACACAAATCTTATAGGCCGCTCCTTGACCTATTTGAGTGTTATGAGATCATTTCTAGAGTCAGGTTAAATAATTAGTCATGCTTTCTCCATTCATAGAAACTACGCCAATAAACAGAACATCAGTAGCCACAAGTGCAAGCGTTAACTATTAGTTGCCGGATTTTGATTCTGTGCCTTACAGGTATTTAAATTTCCATGCAAATTTTAGGTCTTATTAGCTAGCGGGGCGTCATAAAATATGAGAGGAAGTTGATTCATTTTAGTCGTTGACACATGTGATGTTCACTCGCGTGCCTCTAAATAATATGGTGAGATGGAACTTACATATTATATGGGCAGTGCAGGTGTTATGCTTCTTACAATCCAGGTATGCACTACTACTACGCAATGATATGGGGTGATTCCAAGTAAAATCTGTAGAAATTTTTAATCCCTCTCAACCCTAGTTAATAGATATGTTAAGAGATTTAAAAAACTACTCTCAACCCTAGTTAATAGATATGTTAAGACATTTAAAAAACTGCTGTGAACGAATGCACATTAAAACAAAATATTATGGCTTACCTTCAGCCAAAAGGCATTCCTGCCCGTCAGGCAATAAACCCTTGTCAATGTGTTCTGAACTATTCAGATTGGCCACACTGTTTCTTCCGCGCAGACTCGGCCTTGGCATTATCGGTTTCGCAGACCCTCTCCCTCGACAACCCAGCCATATGGACCGGCCTGGCCTGACAATGACAACAGAAATGAAAAATAGACAATGATAGCTACTGAAATGATCTGATCAGAAAATCAATACAATCTGATTTCCACATCGAGAGGGTTAGAATTTTTATAGTTAGAATGCATTGAGATCAACTTCCCTCAACTTTTGCCACCTTTTTGCTGCCGAACCTAGAACGAATGGAAATTGGACAGGTAGGCAAATCGGTGTTGATCCAATCTTGACCTGAAGCGTTTGAGGATGTGAAACCATAAAGGAATTTATGACAGAATGTCGTGCCAACGACGAAAGTTTTGGAATTCATGCACTTTATTCGATTTCAAAATCTCTACATGGCCCCTAACTAACTAAACCCTAGAAAAGCCCTTTTGCACTAATTTGCACTCGTCTCTATCCGCATAGTGGGCTGCTGACCAGTAATATCAAACAACTGTGTACATACAGAGAGTTCGTGTTGTTGGGACTCGCAAAGGGGCCGATTTCCACAATGTTGAGTCTTAACGCCCTTGATCACACAAGGATGGCAAATGAAATATAAAAATTTTAATAAATGAAAAAAAGGAGGGTTAGTGAAATATAACTAATTTTAATAAATGAGATAAGTAGGTTAGTCAAACATAACTAATTCTAATAAATGAGGAACTGGTCAAAGTGATTAAAGTTACAGCATATGAAGGGATTTACTTTTCATAATATTAAAACAAAACTAATTTTAATAAATGAGGAACTCGTCAAAGTGATTAAAGTTATAGCATATGAAGGATTTACTTTTCATAATATTAAAAAATTAGCATTTTACAATGTTGACCGTAAAAGTATTTCACTTTACATTAATGAACATAGACCCATCTTAAATTCGTATCTATCAAGCACCGAGAGGGATCCAATTTCTTGAGGTGTATTTCTTTTTTTAAATTTCAAGTCAAGAAATTTGATATCTCTTGATTGATAAACCAGGGTTTAAGTTTTAAGTTTTTATTTTATAAATGATCAATATTTTAATTACTTTTCATAATATTTTATTTTATGAGCCAATGTGGACATTTTTAAAATACTTTCATTAACTTTTTATTTTATGAGCCTACATCAATTTTTTAATGGCGGACATAATATAATTTATTACATTTTACTCTTGTAACGTTACAACATCTCCCTCATACTCGTGCGTTACATGCACACACGTTACAACATCTCCCCCATACAACATCTCCCCCATACTGGGCTATAGAGCACCTCGTTCACTCTGTGCAATTAAATTTTATTTTATAAAATTCTTTTTTATGTTTTCAAAAAACAAATTATCAATATTTTTTATTTCAAAATTTTTTAATTTTATACATTTCATTTAGTTAATGGTAAAGAGGTTATGGATGGGAAATAAATCCACAATATTGTGGTTTTATTTTTAAAATACGAAAAAAAAAAAACATTCAATATGGTTTTTTTTTTAAGTGCTATGTGGCAATTTTTTTTTTAAGTGCTTACGGTCATCATGACCTTACCGTCAACATAGGAAATCTCATCATCGATACAGGTATCCACATCGATACCGGTATCCAATATATCATACCAGTATCCAAATTGCAACATGATAGAACTCAATACATCTCTATTCAAAATATCTAGTAAAACCGAATCCCCTTACTCAAACCTAGTACTGTCTTTTCCATAACTAAGAATCAATATATCTTAATTGCCCTAATTTTTGTGTAGTATAATGCAAGGCATTCGATATATTAATAAGGTTTAGTGGTCCCACCCTATTCTCTATATATCCTAAGTTTTTTCACAAAATAACATATAATCATGGAGAAATCAACATGATTCAAAATATCTCACTTTCCCAAATAGCTATGTGCAATATAATGCAATGATCTGTGTGTCTTACCATACATTTCAACCAATTGATATGTGTTGTAAACGATGGTTCTACAAGTGTATGATGCATTGCTGAAATACAAGATTTCAAGCGTGGTTAATGCCTAGTTTAACACGCATAGGGATATTTTGAGGATGGAAGAAGTTTAAAATGGAGTCTATATAAACACACATTGCTCCAAATATATTCCATTTCGGGATGTGGGAAGTTCCATAATGTTGTGAAAGAATGCTTAGATTCCATTCATATATTATGATGTGGACACTTGCAACATTACTCATCTAGTAGTTGATGAAAAATCGATGTCTGCAAATCATCACTCCCTATGCCAATAGACAATGAATGCACCAATATTATAATGTATAGAAAATTTTCCCACTCACTCCAAGAATCAATTCATTTCATAATCTTATCCCATTACTTACAAACTGGCTTGGGTCCATGCAATGTTTTGGTATGTAATTCAATAGGCATTAGGCATTGTAAGAAGAACTATGTTTTGGTTTTTGCATCATATACAAATCTTGATAAGTTTTGGTATTGAATAAAAATATATGATTCTTTGTATGATTTCATCATATATTAGCTACACCAAAAATGTATATATCCTTTAATTTTACATATTCTATATTGTACAAATGTTAAATCTATTGATTAATCATAATCTAACAAATACATAAAATGTTTTGTTTTAGTTTATGAAACAAATCTTTGATTATGTTGACAATTATACTAATGTATTCTGTTGTGTTATATTATAGAAATGGATATGGTGCCTGCCATTTGGAGCTCCCTACCAACAGATATACTTGAAATGATATTTCTATGGTTGCCATTATCCACTATTATCCGTTTTAGAATAGTTTGCAAGAAGTGAAGTTGAAGATTATCTTATATCTTATCGTGGAAACAATTTGTAATAAAAGAATTTGGAGTTTTAGTTAACTTTGATTCTGAATGTGAGTGACAATTCCATCCTTGTTACATTAATCAACTAGGAAAGTTATCAACCATATCTATGCCATTTTTTAGTAATAGATATAAAATTGAATTTATATGTGTTTCAATTGTTTTGGTTTCCTTACCAACTAACTTATATAGGAAAAAAACCACTATATTTATCAATCATTTCACAAAGACTTTTACATTTGTAGGGTCCCTCAATCTTGGTAATTCGGGTTTTTTCGCATTCTTAAGAAATGTGCAGCAACAAAAATATGATTGGGTAGTTCTCAAACATGTTTATACGACATTGCAGCCAAAATGTTTCATTTATTGCACTCTTCACATATCCTCCATATGGTGATATTTTGACCCCAAAAACTGTTGTTTTGCATAATGGAAAAAAATTATTGGGTGCATACTCATGTTATCTCTAGAGAAAACCATATATGTTTACAACATATATATTGGATAGAAATCGCCAAAAATAAATGGATCTTCGATTTTATGCAGCAATCACTTACTACAATGTATGTTTGCATAGTGGTTTATTCCAATCAACTTCTTTGTTTTTTGAATGAATAAATTCTTAGTCATTATAATTTAGGGATTACATTTTTTCTCATAAAACTCTATTGGCCAAGATAGTCAACAATATAAAAGAAATCTAAATACATGATATGCCATAATACAAATATGACATCACTAACAACACTTTACCAACCATTTACAAATTTCTAATAATAATTTAGCTAGTTAATATTTTTCTCACAAAACTACATCTACATTGACCAGATTACTCTCCAATGTGAAAAAATTCTGAAGGATAAACATGCCCAAATATACAAAGACTACATCTACAATGCTTATAATTAATTAATCACTCCTTTAACAACATCTTAAACAATTTCAAAAGAATTCTTTAGCGTTTTGTGGCTTGTAAAGTCACTACGTAAATGTTGTGCGCATTGGAACACTTACTAAAGAAAAAAGCAATGCATCCAAAATCTCTAAAATATCTGCCTATGGAGAACGAGTAGATATATAAGGTGAAAAACGAATAGATATATAAGGTGGAAAACCAGTAGATATGAAAGTGAAGCACAACATCTTTTTCAACAGGGTGCAACTGATAAATAGAACCTGAATTTCATTCTCCAATGATAACAACCACGCAATATTTTCAAGCTGATCAAGTTAATGACAAAATACTTTATTGAAATATACAGTGATATTTTTTGCAAGCATTTTTATTTTGGAAAGACAAAAATGTAAATTTTTTATTCAAAATTTCCAAAGAGAGAAGGAAAGACGGGAGATTGACTTCTATTTCAAAGGCGATCTCAGACGTAGAAAAAACCAATAAAACCTTGTCCTGCAAGGCTCACAAAGATGCCTCCAAATAACATTTTCATCCAACTGACTCAAACAGGCACAAAATCAGCACCCAGAAACTCCAATATTAAAATGTAACTGGAAAACAACTGAACGCTTCCTTGTTAGATATATACAAATAGGTATATCAAGAAATCAAGTTCTGTTGACATCAACACATCCAGTTGAATCATCTCTGCTAGTGCCACTCTCAGGGAAGCTGAAGCAGCTTATAACATTGCCATCAAGCAATGAGTTACCATCCTGATGACTGGGCACTTAGAAATACCCATCAGTTGTGTTGACGCATCCATGGAATTAGCTCCATTGCCCGGAATAGTCGACTGAGTACAGTTGATGTTCTGAGGGTCTTCTGAGGGGGATGAACTTGAGAGGCATCCTGATGAGAAGGTGGCATAAGAATTTGGACGTTGTCATCGTGTGGAAGGTGGCTACTATCATGTGGGGGCTTCTTTTCCACCTTCTTCCTCTTTGGAGGTGGCAAGTCATGAGGAAAATTAAGTTTTGCTTTCCCTCCTCTCATCTTCCTAGCTGCTGCATCGAAGGCTCTGGCAGCTTCCTCTGGCGTATCATATGTACCAAGCCATATGTACTTCCCTTTTTCACGATCTCTAATTTCTGCAGCCCATCTGCCTGGTCGGTTCCCTCTGATGCCTCTATATTTGGTCTTTCTTTGCCTACCTCTCGTGCTCTTGACTGCTTCTTTGCGCTGGGATTGATATGACGCAAGACACCCTTTGAAAAAACAAACGATATGAATCAAAAAGTTACACATCACATTGCTCATGCACATTATAAACGATATGAATCAGAAAGATACTCTGAAATTGGAATGGAAAGACGAGTTCATAAACAGTACTTAGAATGACAATGAGCAAACTTGGGTGAGCACTCAACTAAAACTCTAAGTTTGCTGGAGAGGTTTAGACCTCTAAAACCTTGCAATCTAACAATGCTCGGGGATATAATCTAATTTCTCCAGAGTAGAGGTGCTTGTGATCATTGAATGGGTGCGAGAGTTTACTCGTACATGGAACTACTATGAAGAGGGCATAAGATGAAAAGCCAGAAATGCAATATCATATCGTACATCAGGGTGCCATACTGCATGTACAGAGTGATGGTAATTCGGGGAAAAAAGATCCACACGTTCGGAAGAGGCATGGGTGCCTCTCATACACAGTATTACAGGGGCGCAAATTTTCAAACCCTAAACAACTACATTAAGCCCACTTATGAACTAATGGGTGCATTCTTAACTTGTAGCTCGGATACTCGATGGCTGATCGGTGATATTAAATACCTCGACTAGCTCCATTGAATAGGAAGCCAATCTCGCCGGACAAGGTTCTAGCCACTGATTAATACATGAACCGGACGGCAGTAATGGATTAAGGAGTTTATCGGGATAACCCCCGCCCTATGGCAATTCATAAATCTTTTCTCGCAAGAAATCGTGGTGAAGCCGGAGAAGACAAAAATAATATTGACATTGTTATCCATAATATTATATAATAAGTTGATTGTATCGTACTCATCTCTGAAAAACCAACACCACGGAATTACCCTACTATGGAATAATCTTATACCAGTAAGACACCAAGTCATGAGAAAAAAACGATCACATATGGGGTGCTCGCTCTCTTCCCATAAGAAATAAACAATCAGAGTTTAGATGCTCACTACAAAAAAAAAAAAAATTTATTCTTTTTTGCACAGCATGTCATTCTCTTCTGGGGTAGTGACCGTAACAGATGCCCACAGTGATGGTTGTGGGCTGCATTAGCAAGGAATGTCAAAAAGTAATAATAAAATATTGAATGCAAAGGAAACCAACTTCTTCTACATTGAGCTTATCTATTTATTGAATTACAGTTTCATTTTCAATTACTGAATAAAACTAAAAATATTGAATAAAAATCTCAATAAAACTAAAAACTGAGCTTATTGACGTACTTCATTTTCAATAATTTCTCATTAAGATTTTTATTACTAATGGAACAAAACGTGGGATATTGCCTTTGAAGTCTTATTTTTATTAATGAAACATTGTCTTTGAAAGCGTGGGTTATTGGCTTTGAAGTCTTATTCACAAATTCGATATTAAAAGTGCACTGCATACTTATATGACAACGATCCAAATAGACCATATCCATCACTTTGGAATCCACCCTAATCATTCTGTCAGGGTGATATGCATTTATGCATAGATGGATCGCCATGCTTGTTGGTAGTTCGCCAAATATTGATGTAACTTCTAGCTTCACCGAGAAGCCAAACCGATAGACGTTTCTAGACCTCTCTAATGATGGAGAGAGTTCACAGTGTATATAAATCTATATTTCAGTGAATGGAAGTGATAGAGAGTAGTTCTGGGTATTTTTGGCCTGTTCCTACTCTATCAAGAAGCATCCCATTCTCATTAATATTGAATCGCGTGAGATGCGTTTTCATTAACGTACTCACCTTATTGTCTTTGTTAACATGGAACCATAGGTATTTGTTAACATGGAATCATAGGTACAGTTGAAAATTTGAATACGTTTTTGTAGGCTTTTGTGAATGGACTTGCTGTACCACACAAATCTTATCGGCCGCTCCTTGACCTATTTGAGCGTTATGAGATCATTTCTAGAGTAAGGTTAAATAATTAGTCATGCTTTCTCCGTTCAAAGAAACTACGCCAATAGACAGAACATCAGTGGCCACAAGTGCAAGCGTTAACTATTAGTTGCGGGATTTTAATTCTGTGCCTTACAGGTATTTAACTTTCCATGCAAATTTCAGGTCTTCTTAGCTAGCGGGGCGTCATAAAATATGAGAGGAAGTTGATTCATTTTAGTCGTTGACACATGTGATGTTCACTCGCGTGCCTCTAAATAATATGGTGAGATGGAACTTACATATTATATGGGCAGTGCAGGCGTTATGCTTCTTACAATCCAGGTATGCACTACTACTGCGCAATGATATGGAGTGATTCAAAGTAGAATCTGTAGAAATTTTTAATCCCTCTCAACCCTAGTTAGTAGATATGTTAAGACATTTAAAAAACTACTCTCAACCCTAGTTAATAGATATGTTAAGACATTTAAAAAACTGCTGTGAACGAATGCACATTAAAACAAAATATTATGGCTTACCTTCAGCCAAAAGGCTTTCCTGCCCGTCAGGCAATAAACCCTTGTCAATGTGTTCTGAACTATTCAGATTGGCCACACTGTTTCTTCCGTGCAGACTCGAACGAGACTCGACCTCGGCATTACCGGTTTCGCAGACCCTCTCCCTCGACAACCCAGCCATACGGACCGGCCTGGCCTTACAATGACAACGGAAATGAAAAATAGACAATGCTAGCTACTGAAATGATCTGATCAGAAAATCAATACAATCTGATTTCCACATCGAGAGGGTTAGAATTTTTATAGGTAGAATGCATTGAGATCAAGTTCCCTCAACTTTTGCCACCTTTTTGCTGCCGAACGGAGAACGAATGGAAATTGGACAGGTAGGCAAATCGGCGTTGATCCAATCTTGACCTGAAGCGTTTGAGGATGTGAAACCATAAAGGAATTTATGACAGAATGTCGTGCCTGCCACGAAAGTTTTGGAATTCATGCACCTTATTCGATTTCAAAATCTCTACATGGCCCCTAACTAACTAAACCCTAGGAAAATCCTTTTGCACTAATTTGCACTCGTGTCTATCCGCATAGTGGGCTGCTGACCAGTAATATCAAACAACTGTACATACAGAGCGTTCGTGTTGTTGGGACTCACAAAGGGGCCGATTTCCACAATGTTGAGTCTTAACGCCCTTGATCACACAAGGATGGCAAATGAAATATAAAAATTTTAGTAAATGAAAAAAAGGACGGGTAGTGAAATATAACTAATTTTAATAAATGACACAAGTAGGTTAGTCAAACATAACTAATTCTAATAAATGAGGAACTGGTCAAAGTGATTAAAGTTACAGCATATGAAGGGATTTACTTTTCATAATATTAAAACATAACTAATTTTAATAAATGAGGAACTGGTCAAAGTGATTAAAGTTACAGCATATGAAGGGATTTACTTTTCATAATATTAAAATATTAGCATTTTACAATGTTGACCGTAAAAGTCTTTCACTTTACATTAACCAGCGTAGACCCATCTTAAAATCGTATCTATCAAGCACCGAGAGGTATCCAATTTCTTGAGGTTTATTTCTTTTTTTAAATTTCAACTCAAGAAATTTGATATCTCTTGATTGATAGACCCGGGTTTAAATTTTTATTTTATAAACGAATATCAATATTTTAATTACTTTTCATAATATTTTATTTTATGAGCCAATGTGGACTTTTTTTAAATACTTTCATTAACTTTTTATTTTATGAGCCTACATCAATTTATTAATGTCCGACATAATATAATTTATTACGTTTTACTCTTGTAACGTTAGAACATCTCCCTCATACTCGTGCGTTATATGCACACACGTTACAACATCTCCCCCATACTGGGCTATAGAGCACCTCGTTTCACTCGGTACAATTAAATTTTATTTTATAAAATTCTTTTTGATGTTTTCAAAAAACAAATTATCAATATTTTTAATTTCAAGATTTCAAAATTTTATTCATTTCATATACTTAATGGTAAAGAGGTTATAGATGGGACATAAATCCACAATATTGTGGTTTTATTTTTAAAATACGAAAAAAAAATAAAAAACATTTAATATGGTTTTTTTTTAAGTGCTATGTGGCAATTTTTATTCCTTATTATTGATTTTTGTAACTAAAAATCCAAAAAAAAAATTCTATGTTAAACCTAAAACTTAGTATATGTAGATTTTGTGTGTTTGATTTGATATGTTTATCTAATAAAACTGATTAAGTTAGACCGTGGATGAACCCTAACTATGTGAGTGATTGATTTATCCATCTTGTCCACGTGGTGATAGATTTTGCTCTTTCATTTAGTCTGTGTTATTTTCTTTAATGCACACTCACTAGTGATCTTATTTTATTTTGTTGAAGTATTGCTTCTTGTTTATTTTAGTTTATTACAGTCTATAGGCTTGGGATTATCGTTATGTTAACCTAGTTAGACTCTGGTTAGTGGTAGAAGTTTTTATTTTATTAATTGACTTACGCGATTGAAGATCTTGTGTTTGTCTTGTTTTAGTGTGTTTAGATGTTAAAGTGTTGAGATCAAAGCCAACATTAGGAGGCATTTGACGAACTCACAGTGGCCTTTCAAGAAAGAGATTATATTACTAATGGAATCTCATAGGAATTCTAAAGAGGAAGCTTAGAAATGGTGTACTAAATAGGCCAAAATAAGCCTTTCGAATGATGGCACCCAAGAACATTCAAAGCACAGTAAAGACTAAACGAAACCAAATTTAGGCAGTAGAGAAAGATACAAAGTATCTGAAAATCTAGAGAAGGCCAATGGGAACTCATCACCTAAAACGACTAGGGTGCCACAAGAAAAAACACTAATAATGGCTAGTATGATTGTAGAAAATCAAAATCTAAATGGGTACAATCAAAGAGAGAAAAACTAACTCACAAAAGGAGTCCATGGGATGAATACACTAGAACCACATAGATTACAAGAAAACACCTTAGTAAAAATGAGATCGATATAGAGACTATTATTATGAAAAGATGAACCAAAGCAAAATAACATTCAATATGATAATTCAATTTCACAACAATAGAATACACAGGATCATTGAAAGAACAACAAGCACAACATAAACACAAGAGACAGAATTTATCCTGGGAAACCTACATGGGGTAGAAAACCTAGTAGAGCTTCCTCAATATAGATGATCAACAAGTACAAAGATGTAATCCCCAAACAAGAGCTCCTTCTCCTCCATTCGATATCTCTCTCTCTCTCCTATGCGAGTTTCACAAGTGAGTGAATGAATAAGTGAGTGTGTTAAATGAGGATCGCGCATCCTCTATTTATACTTTAGCTCTCACTAAACGAAATACCTAACTAGGTTGGCCCCAACAGATATAACCCAGTGCTCACTCGGCAACCCCACTAGGGGACTTAAACACCCCATTACAGTTGACTCTGGGCCGACCCCACTAGGGAAGTCTAATAACCAAAGTTACCACATTCCGATGGAGGAATAAACATCTCCGGATATAATAATAATGTCCCGATGGAGAAATGAAACATCTCCGGATAAGAAGGTACAAATAGAATATTAAGTTAGAAGTTACAATATTTTAACATTCCCCCTTAACGAGAAGGATATTCTAATAACATCTGCAGGAGAAAGGAGTCATCAGCAACATGATACATGATACATCTATAAATCATTGGAAGCTTTCTTCAATCATCATCAACAACTCATACAGTTACTGGAACATCTTCAAGATATTCAATACTAGAACATCAACATATTCAGTTCTTAGTCTTCATCTTCTGCAGCATTCGAACAACTACAACAACATCATTGTCTGGATCTCCGGATCAACAACATCCTCTGGATCTCTCAATCAACAAACTCATCGTCTGGATCTCCCGATAACCAGTATCATCTAGATCTCTTGATCAACAACCACATCGTCTGGATCTCCCAATCAAGGGACTCATTGTCTCGACCTCCCGATCAACAACATAATATGGATCTCTCGATCAATAGCCTCATCGTCCGTATCTCTCGATCAACAACATCATCTAGATCTCTCGATCAACGACCTCATCATCTAGATCTCCCAATTGACAGTATCATATGGATCTCTCGATCAACAAACTCATCATGTGGATCTCCCAATCAACATCATCATCTAGATCTACCAATCAACATCATCATCTGGATCTCTCGATAAATAGCCTCATAGTAGCATACCCTGCAACACACATGATCTATTTACAGGATGATCAATCCCTATCCATTTAAGACACCATATCATGTCTAGGGACGATGCAATCCACTCGTCAATTTAGACAAAGTCTAGGGACCACTTCTCAGAGACATCTGTCTACGGATCAATTCAGGGACCGAAGTCTGGGGATGATACAATTCCTCTCATCCACTAAGGACGATTTCTCGGAGATATTTGTCTACGGATCAATTCAAGGACCGAAGTTCGGGAATGATACAATCCCTCACGTCTACTAGGGACCACTTCTCGGAGACATCTGTCTACGGATCAATTTAGGGACCAAAGTATGGGGATGATACAATCCCTCTTGTCCACTAGGGACAACGTCTCGGAGACATCTGTCTACGGATCAATCCAGGGACCGAAGTCTGGGAATGATAAAATCACTCTCATCCACTAGGGACCCCTTCTCAGAGACATATGTCAACGGATGAATTCAGAGACTGAATTCCAAGGATGATACAATCCCTCTCGTCCACTAGGGACCACTTCTTGGACACATCTGTCTACGGATCAATTCATGGACCGAATTCCGAGGATGAAACAATCCACTCATCGAGTTAGACAAATTCTAAGGACCACACATTGACCTCATCGTCGGAACAGGTAGCCTCATCATCGACCTCATCGTCGGAACATGTAACCTCATCATCGATACAAGTATCCTCATCATTGATACAAGTATCCATATCATCAATACATGTATCCTTACCATCGATACAAGTATCCTCATCATCGATACAAGTATCCATATCATCAATACATGTATCCTTACCATCGATACAAGTATCCGCATCATCGAATCAAGTAACCTCATCATGAGTGCAAGTATCCTCATCATCAATACAATTATCCTCATTATCGACCTTACCGTCGACATAGGAAATCTCATCATCGATACCGGTATCCAATATATCATACCAGTATCACCATTGCAACATGATAGAACTCAATACATCTCTATTCAAAATATCTAGTAAAACCTAATCCCCTTACTCAAACCTAGTACCGTCTTTTCCATAACTAAGAAGCAATATATCTTAATTGCCCTAATTTTTGTGTAGTATAATGCAAGGCATTCGATATATTAATAAGGTTTACTGGTCCTTCCCTATTCTCTATATATCCTAAATTTTTTCACAAAATAACATATAATCATGGAGAAATCAACATGAAGCAATATATCTCACTTTCCCAAATAGCTATGTGCAATATAATGCAATGAAATGTATCTATTAATAAATTGAGTGGAACCTAATCCCCTTGGTGCAACCTTGTGCCATCCTTTCCATTATTATCACGCAATATATTTCACTTGCCCCAATTTTTATATGGGACATAATGAAATGCATTGAATCTACTAAGAATATTTATAGGAATGGAAGTTATCTGCAATACAATGCAACAAAATGGATCTAGTACTAATATTCAATAGAATTTGCAAGGCCAAGGACATAAATTGAAACTCAAACGAATTTTTAATATCCCCGAGATCGAACAAGAAAGCTCCATGAAAAATTGGATGGCTACTAACCTTGAGATCAAATGAAAAAGTACTACAAATACTACACCAAACACCATCGAAAATTGATTTTAGTGGTGGATATGGAAATGGAATAAGAAAACAATCCAAAGAATATGACAAACATGTAGTGGTGGAAATGAGAAAGCATATACATTCCTAAAACTTATGAAAAATGCAAATTCTATACCCATACACAAGTAAATAAAACCAATACTTTCACACTAGGAAGTTAGAATGAACAAAATAATTGTTTTAACTCATAGATTCATATTATATAGAAATATAATATTAAGGACAAAAGTGATCAAACTAGTAATAAAAACTTGTGATGTGCCTTCTTGTAATTAATGAATCATTTTTTCTTTCCACTTGATAGAGTTCAAGGTCAAACATAACTCTATGCTATGTTTAGTAGGTATATACAAAACTAGGTGCCTGCAATCTTATTCTCCGTTTGGGAGGTTAACAGCAATCGATTATAAATGTTTAGTCATTATAAATGATTAAGGGACATGTGCTAAATCAATTGGTGAGTCCCTCGTTGCACAACCATTATTGGATGTTAGGTTGACAAAGGACATGTCACTGACCTCAAAAAACAAATCCCCAATTACAAGTGCAACTCCTATAATTATAAATTGTTTTCATTTCATTAATTCTATATGTTATGCAACTTGCATTTTCTAATTTTTCATAGTTTAATTATTATTGATATATTGGGGGTTTTCCAAAAATATTTGCTTTACATTCGAAGAAAAATGAACATGTAAACATTTAAACACTATCCAGCTGTTTGCGTCAAACACCTTATTGATGAACCAAGATTCAGATGGCGATTTCAGATCAATTTTCTCCACCATAGAAGAGGAAACCTTTCAAATCGTGAACTTCAAGAAGAAATAAGAAACAAATTTTAAATCACTGATACATACAAAATATTTATCTATGGTTTTCGTACATATAGGAAAATGTGCTTGGGTTTTGTCATGATTTACGACAATTTGGAGGATGCAATAAAGTATGAGCCTAAATATAGGTTGATAAAAAATGGAATTCATGATCTTCGTAATAATACCATAAGAAGTAGTGAAAACAGAGCAGAGAAAATACCATGCATTATTCCAACAAAAAAGAAAGCAGTTTAGACGCCACTTTCTTTCTTATGCCAATGAAAAAGAAGAGTTTAATACTACAATTTCTTCCTCCTCGTAACTTTGTATTCATTTCACAGTTTTTTATCATCCAATTATATACATGTGTTAAACATATTTTATGAGTTGTAATCCATTTTTGAATTGTACTTCATTTATAAATAACTAATAGCGTTTTTTATGTTGATTTAAATTGTTTATTGTACAAAAGTGTTTTAATTTTCTTCAAAATTATGTATTTTAATGGTTTTTTAGTTAATTGGAAATGGATCCCAAACTTTGGAATTTATTGCGAATTTAGATTCTAGAAACTATCCTTCTATGGGTGTCTTTTTCAACATTGATTCGGTTTCGATCAATTTCTAAACATTGTGATGGACTGTTGTGGATACCAACTTTTAATAATGCTCGACAAAAAAATCACATAACAAAAACTTGGTTTTTAGTTGGACTCGGTTTTTAGTTGAACTATGGGGACAATATCAAAATCATATCCTATATAAATTTATCAATCATATAGGACATACATCTATCTTGCATGTCCCTTGTGAAGAATATATATAAACAATTGAATGTACACTTGTTTGAATCATTTTGCTATGAAAATACTGTCCATTATGAGGGCAGAAGGTCTATTACATTGTGAATCCATTCATAAAACATTTTTCATGTATAGGCATCATTGAAATAGGAGTTCATGGTTTCTTTTAACTCATAGGAAACACCGGTCGATAGAAGCATGGATGGATACTTGTACGTCATCAACATATTGAAGATGGTTCAATTTTGTTATCTATAATATCAAAAGGTTTTGGAGAGAAACCATTGGTGCTAATGGTGAACCTACACCTCCGGAGGATGCAACATTTTACAAAGGTAAAATATATTGGTTACATATAAAAACAATTTCTGAGGAAGATGTCATATCTCGGTACAAAATGTACTCATTGGATATTACATTGAATAAATGTGTTTTCCATTCAATTCCCTCGACATTTTACAAAGGTAAAATATATTGGTTACATATAAAAACAATTTCTAAGGAAGATGCCATATCTCGGTACAAAATGTACTCATTGGATATTGCATTGAATAAATGGGTTTTCCATTCAATTCACATAGGATGTATCAAACGATCTGTGTGTCTTACCATACATTTCAACCAATTGATATGTGTTGTAAATGATGGTTCTACAAGTGTATGAGGCATTGCTGAAATACAAGATTTCAAGTGTGGTTAATGCCTAGTTTAACACGCATAGGGATATTTTGAGGATGGAAGAAGTTTAAAATGGAGTCTATATAAACACACATTGCTCCAAATATATTCCATTTCGGGATGTGGGAAGTTCCATAATGTTGTGAAAGAATGCTTAGATTCCATTCATATATTATGATGTGGACACTTGCAACATTACTCATCTAGTAGTTGATGAAATATCGATGTCTGCAAATCATCACTCCCTATGCCAATAGACAATGAATGCACCAATATTATAATGTATAGAAAATTTTCCCACTCACTCCAAGAATCAATTCATTCCATAATCTTATCCCATTACTTACAAACTAGCTTGAGTCCATGGAATGTTTTGGTATGTAATTCAATAGGCATTAGGCATTGTAAGAAGAACTATGTTTTGGTTTTTGCATCATATACAAATCTTGGTAAGTTTTGGTATTGAATAAAAATATATGATTCTTCGTATGATTTCATCATATATTAGCTACACCAAAAATGTATATATCCTTTAATTTTACATATTCTATATTGTACAAATGTTAAATCTATTGATTAATTATAATCTAACAAATACATAAAATGTTTTGTTTTAGTTTATGAAACAAATCTTTGATTATGTTGACAATTATACTAATGTATTCTGTTGTGTTATATTATAGAAATGGATATGGTGCCTGCCATTTGGAGCTCCAACAGATATACTTGAAATGATATTTCTATGGTTTCCATTATCCACTATTATCCGTTTTAGAATAGTTTGCAAGAAGTGAAGTTGAAGATTATCTTATATCTTATCGTGGAAACAATTTGTAATAAAAGAATTTGGAGTTTTAGTTAACTTTGATTCTGAATGTGAGTGACAATTCCATCCTTGTTACATTAATCAACTAAGAAAGTTATCAACCATATCTATGCCATTTTTTAGTAATAGATATAAAATTGAATTTATATGTGTTTCAATTGTTTTGGTTTCCTTACCAACTAACTTATATAGAAAAAAAACCACTATATTTATCAATCATTTCACAAAGACTTTTACATTTGTAGGGTCCCTCAATCTTGGTAATTCGGGTTTTTTCGCATTCTTAAGAAATGTGCAGCAACAAAAATATGATTGGGTAGTTCTCAAACATTTTATACGACATTGCAACCAAAATGTTTCATTTATTGCACTTCACATATCCTCCATATGGTGATATTTTGACCCCAAAAACTGTTGTTTTGCATAATGGAAAAAAATTATTGGGTGCATACTCATGTTATCTCTAGAGAAAACCATATATGTTTACAACATATATATTGGATAGAAATCGCCAAAAATAAATGGATCTTCGATTTTATGCAGCAATCACTTACTACAATGTATGTTTGCATAGTGGTTTATTCCAATCAACTTCTTTGTTTTATGAATGAATAAATTCTTAGTCATTATAATTTAGGGATTACATTTTTTCTCATAAAACTCTATTGGCCAAGATAGTCGACAATATAAAAGAAATCTAAATATATGATATGCCATAATACAAATATGACATCACTAACAACACTTTACCAACCATTTACAAATTTCTAATAATAATTTAGCTAGTTAATATTTTTCTCACAAAACTACATCTACATTGACCAGATTACTCTCCAATGTGAAAAAATTCTGAAGGATAAACATGCCCAAATATACAAAGACTACATCTACAATGCTTATAATTAATTAATCACTCCTTTAACAACATCTTAAACCATTTCAAAAGAATTCTTTAGCCATTTGTGGCTTGTAAAGTCACTACGTAAATGTTGTGCGCATTGGAACACTTACTAAAGAAAAAAGCAATGCATCCAAAATCTCTAAAATATCTGCCTATGGAAAACGAGTAGATATATAAGGTGAAAAACGAGTAGATATATAAGGTGGAAAACCAGTAGATATGAAAGTGAAGCACAACATCTTTTTCAACTGGGTGCAACTGATAAATAGAACCTGAATTTCATTCTCCAATGATAACAACCACGCAATATTTTCAAGCTGATCAAGTTAATGACAAAATACTTTATTGAAATATACAGTGATATTTTTTGCAAGCATTTTTATTTTGGAAAGACAAAAATGTAAATTTTTTATTCAAAATTTCCAAAGAGAGAAGGAAAGACGGGAGATTGACTTCTATTTCAAAGGCGATCTCAGCCGTAGAAAAAACCAATAAAACCTTGTCCTGCAAGGCTCACAAAGATGCCTCCAAATAAAATTTTCATCCAACTGACTGAAACAGGCACAAAATCAGCACCCAGAAACTCCAATATTAAAATGTAACTGGAAAACAACTGAACGCTTCCTTGTTAGATATATACAAATAGGTATATCAAGAAATCAAGTTCTGTTGACATCAACACATCCAGTTGAATCATCTCTGCTAGTGCCACTCTCAGGGAAGCTGAAGCAGCTTATAACATTGCCATCAAACAATGAGTTACCATCCTGATGACTGGGCACTTAGAAATACCCATCAGTTGTGTTGACGCATCCATGGAATTAGCTCCATTGCCCAGAATAGTCGACTGAGTACAGTTGATGTTCTGAGGGTCTTCTGAGGGGGCTGAACTTGAGAGGCATCCTGATGAGAAGGTGGCATAAGAATTTGGATGTTGTCATCGTGTGGAAGGTGGCTACCATCATGTGGGGGCTTCTTTTCCACCTTCTTCCTCTTTGGAGGTGGCAAGTCATGAGGAAAATTAAGTTTTTCTTTCCCTCCTCTCATCTTCCTAGCTGCTGCATCGAAGGCTCTGGCAGCTTCCTCTGGTGTATCATATGTACCAAGCCATATGTACTTCCCTTTTTCACGATCTCTAATTTCTGCAGCCCATCTGCCTGGTCGGTTCTCTCTGATGCCTCTATATTTGGTCTTTCTTTCCCTACCTCTCATGCTCTTGACTGCTTCTTTGCGCTGGGAGGGATATGACGCAAGACACCCTTTGAAAAAACAAACGATATGAATTAAAAAGTTACACATCACATTGCTCATGCACATTATAAACGATATGAATCAGAAAGATACTCTGAAAGTGGAATGGAAAGACGAGTTCATAAACAGTACTTAGAATGACAATGAGCAAACTTGAGTGAGCACTCAACTAAAACTCTAAGTTTGCTGGAGAGGTTTAGACCTCTAAAACCTTGAAATCTAACAATGCTCGGGGATATATTCTAATTTCTCCAGAGTACTAGAGGTGCTTGTGATCATTGAATGGGTGCGAGAGTTTACTCGTACATGGAACTACTATGAAGAGGGCATAAGATGAAAAGCCTGAAATGCAATATCATATCGTACATCAGGGTGCCATACTGCATGTACAGAGTGATGGTAATTCGGGGAAAAAGGATCCACACGTTCGGAAGAGGCATGGGTGCATCTCATACACAGTATTACAAGGGCGCAAATTTTCAAACCCTAAACAACTACATTAAGCCCACTTATGAACTAATGGGCGCATTCTTAACTTGTAGCTCGGATACTCTATGGCTGATCGGTGATATTAAATACCTCGACTAGCTCCATTGAATAGGAAGCCAATCTCGCCGGACAAGGTTCTAGCCACTGATTAATACATGAACCGGACGGCAGTAATGGATTAAGGAGTTTATCGGGATAACCCCAGCCCTATCGCAATTCATAAATCTTTTCTCGCAAGAAATCGTGGTGAAGCCGGAGAAGACAAAAATAATATTGACATTGTTATCCATAATATTATATAATAAGTTGATTGTATCGTACTCATCTCTGAAAAACCAACACCACGGAATTACCCTACTATGGAATAATCTTATACCAGTAAGACACCAAGTCATGAGAAAAAAACGATCACATATGGGGTGCTCGCTCTCTTCCCATGAGAAATAAACAATCAGAGTTTAGATGCTCACTACAAAAAAAAAATATTTTATTCTTTCTTGCACATCATGTCATTCTCTTCTGGGGTAGTGACCGTAACAGATGCCCACAGTGATGGTTGTGGGCTGCATTAGCAAGGAATGTCAAAAAGTAATAATAAAATATTGAATGCAAAGGAAACGAACTTCTTCTACATTGAGCTTATCTATTTTTTGAATTACAGTTTCATTTTCAATTACTGAATAAAACTAAAAATATTGAATAAAAATCTCAATAAAACTAAAAACTGAGCTTGTTGACGTACTTCATTTTCAATAATTTCTCATCAAGATTTTTATTACTAATGGAACAAAACGTGGGATATTGCCTTTGAAGTCTTATTTTTATTAATGGAACATTGTCTTTGAAAGCGTGGGTTATTGGCTTTGAAGTCTTATTCACAAATTCGATATTAAAAGTGCACTGCATACTTATATGACAACGATCCAAATAGACCATATCCATCACTTTGGAATCCACCCTAATCATTCTGTCAGGGTGATATGCATTTATGCATAGATGGATCGCCATGCTTGTTGGTAGTTCGCCAAATATTGATGTAACTTCTAGCTTCACCGAGAAGCCAAACCGATAAACGTTTCTAGACCTCTCTAATGATGGAGAGAGTTCACAGTGTATATAAATCTATATTTCAGTGAATGGAAGTGATAGAGAGTAGTTCTGGGTATTTTTGGCCTGTTCCTACTCTATCAAGAAGCATCCCATTCTCATTAATATTGAATCGCGTGAGATGCGTTTTCATTAACGTACTCACCTTATTGTCTTTGTTAACATGGAACCATAGGTATTTGTTAACATGGAATCATAGGTACAGTTACTGTGAAAATTTGAATACGTTTTTGTAGGCTTTTGTGAATGGACTTGCTATACCACACAAATCTTATCGGCCGCTCCTTGACCTATTTGAGCGTTATGAGATCATTTCTAGAGTAAGGTTAAATAATTAGTCATGCTTTCTCCGTTCAAAGAAACTACGCCAATAGACAGAACATCAGTGGCCACAAGTGCAAGCGTTAACTATTAGTTGCGGGATTTTAATTCTGTGCCTTACAGGTATTTAACTTTCCATGCAAATTTCAGGTCTTATTAGCTAGCGGGGCGTCATAAAATATGAGAGGAAGTTGATTCATTTTAGTCGTTGACACATGTGATGTTCACTCGCGTGCCTCTAAATAATATGGTGAGATGGAACTTACATATTATATGGGCAGTGCAGGCGTTATGCTTCTTACAATCCAGGTATGCACTACTACTGCGCAATGATATGGAGTGATTCAAAGTAGAATCTGTAGAAATTTTTAATCCCCCTCAACCCTAGTTAGTAGATATGTTAAGACATTTAAAAAACTACTCTCAACCCTAGTTAATAGATATGTTAAGACATTTAAAAAACTGCTGTGAACGAATGCACATTAAAACAAAATATTATGGCTTACCTTCAGCCAAAAGGCATTCCTGCCCGTCAGGCAATAAACCCTTGTCAATGTGTTCTGAACTATTCAGATTGGCCACACTGTTTCTTCCGCGCAGACTCGAACGAGACTCGACCTCGGCATTACCGGTTTCGCAGACCCTCTCCCTCGACAACCCAGCCATACGGACCGGCCTGGCCTTACAATGACAACGGAAATGAAAAATAGACAATGCTAGCTACTGAAATGATCTGATCAGAAAATCAATACAATCTGATTTCCATATCGAGAGGGTTAGAATTTTTATAGGTAGAATGCATTGAGATCAAGTTCCCTCAACTCTTGCCACCTTTTTGCTGCCGAAACGAGAACGAATGGAAATTGGACAGGTAGGCAAATCGGCGTTGATCCAATCTTGACCTCAAGCGTTTGAGGATGTGAAACCATAAAGGAATTTATGACAGAATGTCGTGCCTGCCACGAAAGTTTTGGAATTCATGCACGTTATTCGATTTCAAAATCTCTACATGGCCACTAACTAACTAAACCCTAGGAAAACCCTTTTGCACTAATTTGCACTCGTGTCTATCCGCATAGTGGGCTGCTGACCAGTAATATCAAACAACTGTACATACAGAGCGTTCGTGTTGTTGGGACTCACAAAGGGGCCGATTTCCACAATGTTGAGTCTTAACGCCCTTGATCACACAAGGATGGCAAATCAAATATAAAAATTTTAATAAATGAAAAAAGGAGGGGGTAGTGAAATATAACTAATTTTAATAAATGACCCAAGTAGGTTAGTCAAACATAACTAATTCTAATAAATGAGGAACTGGTCAACGTGATTAAAGTTACAGCATATGAAGGGATTTACTTTTCATAATATTAAAACATAACTAATTTTAATAAATGAGGAACTAGTCAAAGTGATTAAAGTTACAGCATATGAAGGGATTTACTTTTCATAATATTAAAATATTAGCATTTTACAATGTTGACCCTAAAAGTCTTTCACTTTACATTAACCAGCGTAGACCCATCTTAAAATCGTATCTATCAAGCACCGAGAGGGATCCAATTTCTTGAGGTTTATTTCTTTTTTTAAATTTCAACTCAAGAAATTTGATATCTCTTGATTGATAGACCCGGGTTTAAGTTTTTATTTTATAAACGAATATCAATATTTTAATTACTTTTCATAATATTTTATTTTATGAGCCAATGTGGACTTTTTTTAAATACTTTCATTAACTTTTTATTTTATGAGCCTACATCAATTTATTAATGTCCGACATAATATAATTTATTACGTTTTACTCTTGTAACGTTAGAACATCTCCCTCATACTCGTGCGTTATATGCACACACGTTACAACATCTCCCCCATACTGGGCTATAGAGCACCTCGTTTCACTCGGTACAATTAAATTTTATTTTATAAAATTCTTTTTGATGTTTTCAAAAAACAAATTATCAATATTTTTAATTTCAAAATTTTTAAATTTTATTCATTTCATATACTTAATGGTAAAGAGGTTATAGATGGGACATAAATCCACAATATTGTGGTTTTATTTTTAAAATACGAAAAAAAAATAAAAAACATTTAATATGGTTTTTTTTTAAGTGCTATGTGGCAATTTTTATTCCTTATTATTGATTTTTGTAACTAAAAATCCAAAAAAAAAATTCTATGTTAAACCTAAAACTTAGTATATGTAGATTTTGTGTGTTTGATTTGATATGTTTATCTAATAAAACTGATTAAGTTAGACCGTGGATGAACCCTAACTATGTGAGTGATTGATTTATCCATCTTGTCCACGTGGTGATAGATTTTGCTCTTTCATTTAGTCTGTGTTATTTTCTTTAATGCACACTCACTAGTGATCTTATTTTATTTTGTTGAAGTATTGCTTCTTGTTTATTTTAGTTTATTACAGTCTATAGGCTTGGGATTATCGTTATGTTAACCTAGTTAGACTCTGGTTAGTGGTAGAAGTTTTTATTTTATTAATTGACTTACGCGATTGAAGATCTTGTGTTTGTCTTGTTTTAGTGTGTTTAGATGTTAAAGTGTTGAGATCAAAGCCAACATTAGGAGGCATTTGACGAACTCACAGTGGCCTTTCAAGAAAGAGATTATATTACTAATGGAATCTCATAGGAATTCTAAAGAGGAAGCTTAGAAATGGTGTACTAAATAGGCCAAAATAAGCCTTTCGAATGATGGCACCCAAGAACATTCAAAGCACAGTAAAGACTAAACGAAACCAAATTTAGGCAGTAGAGAAAGATACAAAGTATCTGAAAATCTAGAGAAGGCCAATGGGAACTCATCACCTAAAACGACTAGGGTGCCACAAGAAAAAACACTAATAATGGCTAGTATGATTGTAGAAAATCAAAATCTAAATGGGTACAATCAAAGAGAGAAAAACTAACTCACAAAAGGAGTCCATGGGATGAATACACTAGAACCACATAGATTACAAGAAAACACCTTAGTAAGAATGAGATCGATATAGAGACTATTATTATCAAAAGATGAACCAAAGCAAAATAACATTCAATATGATAACTCAATTTCACAATAATAGAATACACAGGATCATTGAAAGAACAACAAGCACAACATAAACACAAGAGACAGAATTTATCGTGGGAAACCTACATGGGGTAGAAAACCTAGTAGAGCTTCCTCAATATAGATGATCAACAAGTACAAAGATGTAATCCCCAAACAAGAGCTCCTTCTCCTCCATTCCATATCTCTCTCTCTCTGCTACGTGAGTTTCACAAGTGAGTGAATGAATAAGTGAGTGTGTTAAATGAGGATCGCGCATCCTCTATTTATACTTTATCTGTCACTAAACGAAATACCTAACTAGGTTGGCCCCAACAGATATAACCCAGTGCTCACTCGGCAACCCCACTAGGGGACTTAAACACCCCATTACAGTTGACTCTGGGCCGACCCCACTAGGGAAGTCTAATAACCAAAGTTACCACATTCCGATGGAGGAAGAAACATCTCCGGATATAATAATAATGTCCCGACAGAGAAATGAAACATCTCCGGATAAGAAGGTACAAATAGAATATTAAGTTAGAAGTTACAATATTTTAACATTCCCCTTTAACGAGAAGGATATTCTAATAACATCTGCAGGAGAAAGTACTCATCAGCAACATGATACATGATACATCTCTAAATCATTGGAAGCTTTCTTCAATCATCATCAACAACTCATACAGTTACTGGAACATCTTCAAGATATTCAATACTGGAACATCAACATATTCAGTTCTTAGTCTTCATCTTCTGCAACATTCGAACAACTACAACAACATCATTGTCTCGATCTCCCGATCAACAACATCCTCTGGATCTCTCAATCAACAAACTCATCGTCTGGATCTCCCCATAACCAGTATCATCTAGATCTCTTGATCAACAACCACATCGTCTGGATCTCCCAATCAAGGGCCTCATTGTCTCGACCTCCCGATCAACAACATAATATGGATCTCTCGATCAATAGCCTCATCGTCTGTATCTCTCGATCAACAACATCATCTAGATCTCTCGATCAACGGCCTCATCATCTAGATCTCCCAATTAACAGTATCATATGGATCTCTCGATCAACAACCTCATCATGTGGATCTCCCAATCAACATCATCATCTAGATCTCCCAATCAACATCATCATCTGGATCTCTCGATAAACAGCCTCATAGTAGCATACCCTGCAACACACATGATCTATTTACGGGATGATCAATCCCTATCCATTTAGGACACCATATCATGTCTAGGGACGATGCAGTCCACTCGTCAATTTAGACAAAGTCTAGGGACCACTTCTAAGAGACATCTGTCTACGGATCAATTCAGGGACCGAAGTCTGGGGATGATACAATTCCTCTCATCTACTAAGGACGATTTCTCGGAGATATCTGTCTACGGATCAATTCAGGGACCGAAGTTCAGGGATGATACAATCCCTCACGTCTACTAGGGACCACTTCTCAGAGACATCTGTCTACGGATCAATTTAGGGACCAAAGTATGGGGATGATACAATCCCTCTCGTCCACTAGGGACAACGTCTCGGAGACATCTGTCTACGGATCAATCCAGGGATCGAAGTCTGGGAATGATAAAATCACTCTCATCCACTAGGGACCCTTTCTCAGAGACATATGTCAACGGATGAATTCAGAGACTGAATTTCACGGATGATACAATCCCTCTCGTCCACTAGGGACCACTTCTTGGACACATCTGTCTACGGATCAATTCATGGACCGAATTTCGAGGATGAAACAATCCACTCATCGAGTTAGACAAAGTCTAAGGACCACACATTGACCTCATCGTCGGAACAGGTAGCCTCATCATCGACCTCATCGTCGGAACATGTAACCTCATCATCGATACAAGTATCCTCATCATTGATACAAGTATCCATATCATCAATACATGTATCCTTACCATCGATACAAGTATCCTCATCATCGATACAAGTATCCATATCATCAATACATGTATCCTTACCATCGATACAAGTATCCTCATCATCGAATCAAGTAACCTCATCATGAGTGCAAGTATCCTCATCATCAATACAAGTATCCTCATTATCGACCTTACCATCGACATAGGAAATCTCATCATCGATACAGGTATCCACATCGATACCGGTATATAATATATCATACCAGTATCACCATTGCAACATGATAGAACTCAATACATCTCTATTCAAAATATCTAGTAAAACTTAATCCCCTTACTCAAACCTAGTACCGTCTTTTCCATAACTAAGAAGCAATATATCTTAATTGCCCTAATTTTTGTGTAGTATAATGCAAGGCATTCGATATATTAATAAGGTTTACTGGTCTGTCCCTATTCTCTATATATCCTAAATTTTTTCACAAAATAACATATAATCATGGAGAAATCAACATGAAGCAATATATCTCACTTTCCCAAATAGCTATGTGCAATATAATGCAATGAAATGTATCTATTAATAAATTGAGTGGAACCTAATCCCCTTGGTGCAACCTTGTGCCATCCTTTCCATTATTATCACGCAATATATTTCACTTGCCCCAATTTTTATATGGGACATAATGAAATGCATTGAATCTACTAAGAATATTTATAGGAATGGAAGTTATCTGCAATACAATGCAACAAAATGGATCTAGTACTAATATTCAATAGAATTTGCAAGGCCAAGGACATAAATTGAAACTCAAACGAATTTTTAATATCCCCGAGATCGAACAAGAAAGCTCCACGAAAAATTGGATGGCTACTAACCATGAGATCAAATGAAAAAGTACTACAAATACTACACCAAACAGCATCGAAAATTGATTTTAGTGGTGGATATGGAAATGGAATAAGAAAACAATCCAAAGAATATGACAAACATGTAGTGGTGGAAATGAGAAAGCATATACATTCCTAAAACTTATGAAAAATGCAAATTCTATACCCATACACAAGTAAATAAAACCAATACTTTCACAGTAGGAAGTTAGAATGAACAAAATAATTGTTTTAACTCATAGATTCATATTATATAGAAATATAATATTAAGGACATAAGTGATCAAACTAGTAATAAAAACTTGTGATGTGCCTTCTTGTAATTAATGAATCATTTTTTCTTTCCACTTGATAGAGTTCAAGGTCAAACATAACTCTATGCTATGTTTAGTAGGTATATACAAAACTAGGTGCCTGCAATCTTATTCTCCGTTTGGGAGGTTAACAGTAATCACTTATAAATGTTTAGTCATTATAAATGATTAAGGGACATGTGCTAAATCAATTGGTGAGTCCCTCATTGCACAACCATTATTGGATGTTAGGTTGACAAAGGACATGTCACTGACCTCAAAAAACAAATCCCCAATTACAAGTGCAACTCCTATGATTATAAATTGTTTTCATTTCATTAATTCTATATTTTATGCAACTTGCATTTTGTAATTTTTCATAGTTTAATTATTATTGATATATTGGGGGTTTTCCACAAATATTTGCTTTACATTTGAAGAAAAATGAACATGTAAACATTTAAACACTATCCAGCTGTTTGCGTCAAACACCTTATTGATGAACCAAGATTTAGATGGCGATTTCAAATCAATTTTCTCCACCATAGAAGAGGAAAGCTTTCAAATCGTGAACTTCAAGAAGAAATAAGAAACAAATTTTAAATCACTGATACATACAAAATATTTATCTATGGTTTTCGTACATATAGGAAAATGTGATTGGGTTTTGTCATGATTTATGACAATTTGGAGGATGCAATAAAGTATGAGCCTAAATATAGGTTGATAAAAAATGCAATTCATGATCTTCGTAATAATACCATAAGAAGTAGTGAAAACAGAGCAGAGAAAATACCACGCATTATGCCAACAAAAAAGAAAGCAGTTTAGACGCCACTTTCTTTCTTATGCCAATGAAAAAGAAGAGTTTAATACTACAATTTCTTCCTCCTCGTAACTTTGTATTAATTTCAAAGTTTTTTATCATCCAATTATATACATGTGTTAAACATATTTTATGAGTTGTAATCCATTTTTGAATTGTACTTCATTTATAAATAACTAATAGCGTTTTTTATGTTGATTTAAATTGTTTATTGTACAAAAGTGTTTTAATTTTCTTCAAAATTATGTATTTTAATGGTTTTTTAGTTAATTGGAAATGGATCCCAAACTTTGGAATTTATTGCGAATTTAGATTCTAGAAACTATCCTTCTATGGGTGTCTTTTTCAACATTGATTCGGTTTCGATCAATTTCTAAACATTGTGATGGACTGTTGTGGATACCAACTTTTAATAATGCTCGACAAAAAAATCACATAACAAAAACTTGGTTTTTAGTTGGACTCGGTTTTTAGTTGAACTATGGGGACAATATCAAAATCATATCCTATATAAATTTATCAATCATATAGGACATACATCTATCTTGCATGTCCCTTGTGAAGAATATATATAAACAATTGAATGTACACTTGTTTCAATCATTTTGCTATGAAAATACTGTCCATTATGAGGGCAGAAGGTCTATTACATTGTGAATCCATTCATAAAACATTTTTCATGTATAGGCATCATTGAAATAGGAGTTCATGGTTTCTTTTAACTCATAGGAAACACCGGTCGATAGAAGCATGGATGGATACTTGTACGTCATCAACATATTGAAGATGGTTCAATTTTGTTATCTATAATATCAAAAGGTTTTGGAGAGAAACCATTGGTGCTAATGGTGAACCTACACCTCCAGAGGATGCAACATTTTACAAAGGTAAAATATATTGGTTACATATAAAAACAATTTCTGAGGAAGATGTCATATCTCGGTACAAAATGTACTCATTGGATATTACATTGAATAAATGTGTTTTCCATTCAATTCCCTCGACATTTTACAAAGGTAAAATATATTGGTTACATATAAAAACAATTTCTAAGGAAGATGCCATATCTCGGTACAAAATGTACTCATTGGATATTGCATTGAATAAATGGGTTTTCCATTTAATTCACATTGGATGTATCAAACGATCTGTGTGTCTTACCATACATTTCAACCAATTGATATGTGTTGTAAATGATGGTTCTACAAGTGTATGATACATTGCTGAAATACAAGATTTCAAGTGTGGTTAATGCCTAGTTTAACACGCATAGGGATATTTTGAGGATGGAAGATGTTTAAAATGGAGTCTATATAAACACACATTGCTCCAAATATATTCCATTTCGGGATGTGGGAAGTTCCATAATGTTGTGAAAGAATGCTTAGATTCCATTCATATATTATGATGTGGACACTTGCAACATTACTCATCTAGTAGTTGATGAAAAATCGATGTCTGCAAATCATCACTCCCTATGCCAATAGACAATGAATGCACCAATATTATAATGTATAGAAAATTTTCCCACTCACTCCAAGAATCAATTCATTCCATAATCTTATCCCATTACTTACAAACTGGCTTGAGTCCATGGAATGTTTTGGTATGTAATTCAATAGGCATTAGGCATTGTAAGAAGAACTATGTTTTGGTTTATGCATCATATACAAATCTTGATAAGTTTTGGTATTGAATAAAAATATATGATTCTTCGTATGATTTCATCATATATTAGCTACACCAAAAATGTATATATCCTTTAATTTTACATATTCTATATTGTACAAATGTTAAATCTATTGATTAATCATAATCTAACAAATACATAAAATGTTTTGTTTTAGTTTATGAAACAAATCTTTGATTATGTTGACAATTATACTAATGTATTCTGTTGTGTTATATTATAGAAATGGATATGGTGCCTGCCATTTGGAGCTCCCTACCAACAGATATACTTGAAATGATATTTCTATGGTTGCCATTATCCACTATTATCCGTTTTAGATTAGTTTGCAAGAAGTGAAGTTGAAGATTATCTTATATCTTATTGTGGAAACAATTTGTAATAAAAGAATTTGGAGTTTTAGTTAACTTTGATTCTGAATGTGAGTGACAATTCCATCCTTGTTACATTAATCAACTAGGAAAGTTATCAACCATATCTATGCCATTTTTTAGTAATAGATATAAAATTGGATTTATATGTGTTTCAATTGTTTTGGTTTCCTTACCAACTAACTTATATAGAAAAAAAACCACTATATTTATCAATCATTTCACAAAGACTTTTACATTTGTAGGGTCCCTCAATCTTCGTAATTCGGGTTTTTTCGCATTCTTAAGAAATGTGCAGCAACAAAAATATGATTGGGTAGTTCTCAAACATGTTTATACGACATTGCAACCAAAATGTTTCATTTATTGCACTTCACATATCCTCCATATGGTGATATTTTGACCCCAAAAACTGTTGTTTTGCATAATGGAAAAAAATTATTGGGTGCATACTCATGTTATCTCTAGAGAAAACCATATATGTTTACAACATATATATTGGATAGAAATCGCCAAAAATAAATGGATCTTCGATTTTATGCAGCAATCACTTACTACAATGTATGTTTGCATAGTGGTTTATTCCAATCAACTTTTTTGTTTTATGAATGAATAAATTCTTAGTCATTATAATTTAGGGATTACATTTTTTCTCATAAAACTCTATTGGCCAAGATAGTCAACAATATAAAAAAAATCTAAATACATGATATGCCATAATACAAATATGACATCACTAACAACACTTTACCAACTATTTACAAATTTCTAATAATAATTTAGCTAGTTAATATTTTTCTCACAAAACTACATCTACATTGACCAGATTACTCTCCAATGTGAAAAAATTCTGAAGGATAAACAGGCCCAAATATACAAAGACTACATCTACAATGCTTATAATTAATTAATCACTCCTTTAACAACATCTTAAACAATTTCAAAAGAATTCTTTAGCCATTTGTGGCTTGTAAAGTCACTACGTAAATGTTGTGCGCATTGGAACACTTACTAAAGAAAAAAGCAATGCATCCAAAATCTCTAAAATATCTGCCTATGGAAAACGAGTAGATATATAAGGTGAAAAACGAGTAGATATATAAGGTGGAAAACAAGTAGATATGAAAGTGAAGCATAACATCTTTTTCAACAGGGTGCAACTGATAAATAGAACCTGAATTTCGTTCTCCAATGATAACAACCACGCAATATTTTCAAGCTGATCAAGTTAATGACAAAATACTTTATTGAAATATACAGTGATATTTTTTGCAAGCATTTTTATTTTGGAAAGACAAAAATGTAAATTTTTTATTCAAAATTTCGAAAGAGAGAAGGAAAGACGGGAGATTGACTTCTATTTCAAAGGCGATCTCAGACGTAGAAAAAACCAATAAAACCTTGTCCTGCAAGGCTCACAAAGATGCCTCCAAATAACATTTTCATCCAACTGACTGAAACAGGCACAAAATCAGCACCCAGAAACTCCATATTAAAATGTAACTGGAAAACAACTGAACGCTTCCTTGTTAGATATATACAAATAGGTTTATCAAGAAATCAAGTTCTGTTGACATCAACAAATCCAGTTGAATCATCTCTGCTAGTGCCACTCTCAGGGAAGCTGAAGCAGCTTATAACATTGCCATCAAGCAATGAGTTACCATCCTGATGACTGGGCACTTAGAAATACCCATCAGTTGTGTTGACGCATCCATGGAATTAGCTCCATTGCCCGGAATAGTCGACTGAGTACAGTTGATGTTCTGAGGGTCTTCTGAGGGGGCTGAACTTGAGAGGCATCCTGATGAGAAGGTGGCATAAGAATTTGGACGTTGTCACCGTGTGGAAGGTGGCTACTATCATGTGGGGGCTTCTTTTCCACCTTCTTCCTCTTTGGAGGTGGCAAGTCATGAGGAAAATTAAGTTTTGCTTTCCCTCCTCTCATCTTCCTAGCTGCTGCATCGAAGGCTCTGGCAGCTTCCTCTGGCGTATCATATGTACTTCCCTTTTTCACGATCTCTAATTTCTGCAGCCCATCTGCCTGGTCGGTTCTCTCTGATGCCTCTATATTTGGTCTTTCTTTCCCTACCTCTCGTGCTCTTGACTGCTTCTTTGCGCTGGGAGGGATATGACGCAAGACACCCTTTGAAAAAACAAACGATATGAATCAAAAAGTTACACATCACATTGCTCATGCACATTATAAACGATATGAATCAGAAAGATACTCTGAAAGTGGAATGGAAAGACGAGTTCATAAACAGTACTTAGAATGACAATGAGCAAACTTGAGTGAGCACTCAACTAAAACTCTAAGTTTGCTGGAGAGGTTTAGACCTCTAAAACCTTGCAATCTAACAATGCTCGGGGATATATTCTAATTTCTCCAGAGTAGAGGTGCTTGTGATCATTGAATGGGTGCGAGAGTTTACTCGTACATGGAACTACTATGAAGAGGGCATAAGATGAAAAGCCAGAAATGCAATATCATATCGTACATCAGGGTGCCATACTGCATGTACAGAGTGATGGTAATTCGGGGAAAAACGATCCACACATTCGGAAGAGGCATGGGTGCCTCTCATACACAGTATTACAAGGGCGCAAATTTTCAAACCCTAAACAACTACATTAAGCCCACTTATGAACTAATGGGCGCATTCTTAACTTGTAGCTCGGATACTCTATGGCTGATCGGTGATATTAAATACCTCGACTAGCTCCATTGAATAGGAAGCCAATCTCGCCGGACAAGGTTCTAGCCACTGATTAATACATGAACCGGACGGCAGTAATGGATTAAGGAGTTTATCGGGATAACCCCCGCCCTATCGCAATTCATAAATCTTTTCTCGCAAGAAATCGTGGTGAAGCCGGAGAAGACAAAAATAATATTGACATTGTTATCCATAATATTATATAAGAAGTTGATTGTATCGTACTCATCTCTGAAAAGCCAACACCACGGAATTACCCTACTATGGAATAATCTTATACCAGTAAGACACCAAGTCATGAGAAAAAAACGATCACATATGGGGTGCTCGCTCTCTTCCCATGAGAAATAAACAATCAGAGTTTAGATGCTCACTACAAAAAAAAAAATATTTTATTCTTTTTTGCACATCATGTCATTCTCTTCTGGGGTAGTGACCGTAACAGATGCCCACAGGGATGGTTGTGGGCTGCATTAGCAAGGAATGTCAAAAAGTAATAATAAAATATTGAATGCAAAGGAAACGAACTTCTTCTACATTGAGCTTATCTATTTTTTGAATTACAGTTTCATTTTCAATTACTGAATAAAAGTAAAAATATTGAATAAAAATCTAAATAAAACTAAAAACTGAGATTATTGACGTACTTCATTTTCAATAATTTCTCATTAAGATTTTTATTACTAATGGAACAAAACGTGGGATATTGCCTTTGAAGTCTTATTTTTATTAATGGAACATTGTCTTTTAAAGCGTGGGTTATTGGCTTTGAAGTCTTATTCACAAATTCGATATTAAAAGTGCACTGCATACTTATATGACAACGACCCAAATAGACCATATCCATCACTTTGGAATCCACCCTAATCATTCTGTCAGGTTGATATGCATTTATGCATAGATGGATCGCCATGCTTGTTGGTAGTTCGCCAAATATTGATGTAACTTCTAGCTTCACCGAGAAGCCAAACCGATAGACGTTTCTAGACCTCTCTAATGATGGAGAGAGTTCACAGTGTATATAAATCTATATTTCAGTGAATGGAAGTGATAGAGAGTAGTTCTGGGTATTTTTGGCCTGTTCCTACTCTATCAAGAAGCATCCCATTCTCATTAATATTGAATCGCGTGAGATGCGTTTTCATTAACGTACTCACCTTATTGTCTTTGTTAACATGGAACCATAGGTATTTGTTAACATGGAATCATAGGTACAGTTACTGTGAAAATTTGAATACGTTTTTGTAGGCTTTTGTGAATGGACTTGCTGTACCACACAAATCTTATCGGCCGCTCCTTGACCTATTTGAGCGTTATGAGATCATTTCTAGAGTAAGGTTAAATAATTAGTCATGCTTTATCCGTTCAAAGAAACTACGCCGATAGACAGAACATCAGTGGCCACAAGTGCAAGCGTTAACTATTAGTTGCGGGATTTTAATTCTGTGCCTTACAGGTATTTAACTTTCCATGCAAATTTCAGGTCTTATTAGCTAGCGGGGCGTCATAAAATATGAGAGGAAGTTGATTCATTTTAGTCGTTGACACATGTGATGTTCACTCGCGTGCCTCTAAATAATATGGTGAGATGGAACTTACATATTATATGGGCAGTGCAGGCGTTATGCTTCTTACAATCCAGGTATGCACTACTACTGCGCAATGATATGGAGTGATTCAAAGTAGAATCTGTAGAAATTTTTAATCCCTCTCAACCCTAGTTAGTAGATATGTTAAGACATTTAAAAAACTACTCTCAACCCTAGTTAATAGATATGTTAAGACATTTAAAAAACTGCTGTGAACGAATGCACATTAAAACAAAATATTATGGCTTACCTTCAGCCAAAAGGCATTCCTGCCCGTCAGGCAATAAACCCTTGTCAATGTGTTCTGAACTATTCAGATTGGCCACACTGTTTCTTCCGCGCAGACTCGAACGAGACTCGACCTCGGCATTACCGGTTTCGCAGACCCTCTCCCTCGACAACCCAGCCATACGGACCGGCCTGGCCTTACAATGACAACGGAAATGAAAAATAGACAATGCTAGCTACTGAAATGATCTGATCAGAAAATCAATACAATCTGATTTCCACATCGAGAGGGTTAGAATTTTTATAGGTAGAATGCATTGAGATCAAGTTCCCTCAACTTTTGCCACCTTTTTGCTGCCGAACCGAGAACGAATGGAAATTGGACAGGTAGGCAAATCGGCGTTGATCCAATCTTGACCTGAAGCGTTTGAGGATGTGAAACCATAAAGGAATTTATGACAGAATGTCGTGCCTGCCACGAAAGTTTTGGAATTCATGCACCTTATTCGATTTCAAAATCTCTACATGGCCCCTAACTAACTAAACCCTAGGAAAACCCTTTTGCACTAATTTGCACTCGTGTCTATCCGCATAGTGGGCTGCTGACCAGTAATATCAAACAACTGTACATACAGAGCGTTCGTGTTGTTGGGACTCACAAAGGGGCCGATTTCCACAATGTTGAGTCTTAACGCCCTTGATCACACAAGGATGGCAAATGAAATATAAAAATTTTAATAAATGAAAAAAAAGGAGCGGTAGTGAAATATAACTAATTTTAATAAATGACACAAGTAGGTTAGTCAAACATAACTAATTCTAATAAATGAGGAACTGGTCAAAGTGATTAAAGTTACAGCATATGAATGGATTTACTTTTCATAATATTAAAATATTAGCATTTTACAATGTTGACCATAAAAGTCTTTCACTTTACATTAACCAGCGTAGACCCATCTTAAAATCGTATCTATCAAGCACAGAGAGGGATCCAATTTCTTGAGGTGTATTTCTTTTTTTAAATTTCAACTCAAGAAATTTGATATCTCTTGATTGATAGACCCTGGTATAAGTTTTTATTTTATAAACGAATATCAATATTTTAATTAGTTTTCATAATATTTTATTTTATGAGCCAATGTGGACTTTTTTTAAATACTTTCATTAACTTTTTATTTTATGAGCCTACATCAATTTATTAATATCCGACATAATATAATTTATTACGTTTTACTCTTGTAACGTTAGAACATCTCCCTCATACTCGTGCGTTATATGCACACACGTTACAACATCTCCCCCATACTGGGCTATAGAGCACCTCGTTTCACTCGGTACAATTAAATTTTATTTTATAAAATTCTTTTTGATGTTTTCAAAAAACAAATTATCAATATTTTTAATTTCAAAATTTTTAAATTTTATTCATTTCATATACTTAATGGTAAAGAGGTTATAGATGGGACATAAATCCACAATATTGTGGTTTTATTTTTAAAATACAAAAAAAAAATAAAAAACATTTAATATGGTTTTTTTTTAAGTGCTATGTGGCAATTTTTATTCCTTATTATTGATTTTTGTAACTAAAAATCCAAAAAAAAAATTCTATGTTAAACCTAAAACTTAGTATATGTAGATTTTGTGTGTTTGATTTGATATGTTTATCTAATAAAACTGATTAATTTAGACCGTGGATGAACCCTAACTATGTGAGTGATTGATTTATCCATCTTGTCCACGTGGTGATAGATTTTGCTCTTTCATTTAGTCTGTGTTATTTTCTTTAATGCACACTCACTAGTGATCTTATTTTATTTTGTTGAAGTATTGCTTCTTGTTTATTTTAGTTTATTACAGTCTATAGGCTTGGGATTATCGTTATGTTAACCTAGTTAGACTCTGGTTAGTGGTAGAAGTTTTTATTTTATTAATTGACTTATGCGATTGAAGATCTTGTGTTTGTCTTGTTTTAGTGTGTTTAGATGTTAAACTGTTGAGATCAAAGCCAACATTAGGAGGCATTTGACGAACTCACAATGGCCTTTCAAGAAAGATATTATATTACTAATGGAATCTCATAGGAATTCTAAAGAGGAAGCTTAGAAATGGTGTACTAAATAGGCCAAAATAAGCCTTTCGAATGATGGCACCCAAGAACATTCAAAGCACAGTAAAGACTAAACGAAACCAAATTTAGGCAGTAGAGAAAGATACAAAGTATCTGAAAATCTAGAGAAGGCCAATGGGAACTCATCACCTAAAACGACTAGGGTGCCACAAGAAAAAACACTAATAATGGCTAGTATGATTGTAGAAAATCAAAATCTAAATGGGTAAAATCAAAGAGAGAAAAACTAACTCACAAAAGGAGTCCATGGGATGAATAGACTAGAACCACATAGATTACAAGAAAACACCTTAGTAAGAATGAGATCGATATAGAGACTATTATTATGAAAAGATGAACCAAAGCAAAATAACATTCAATATGATAATCCAATTTCACAATAATAGAATACACAGGATCATTGAAAGAACAACAAGCACAACATAAACACAAGAGACAGAATTTATCCTGGGAAACCTACATGGGGTAGAAAACCTAGTAGAGCTTCCTCAATATAGATGATCAACAAGTACAAAGATGTAATCCCCAAACAAGAGCTCCTTCTCCTCCATTCCATATCTCTCTCTCTCTGCTATGCGAGTTTCACAAGTGAGTGAATGAATAAGTGAGTGTGTTAAATGAGGATCGTGCATCCTCTATTTATACTTTATCTCTCACTAAACGAAATACCTAACTAGGTTGGCCCCAGCAGATATAACCCAGTGCTCACTCGGCAACCCCACTAGGGGACTTAAACACCCCATTACAGTTGACTCTAGGCCGACCCCACTAGGGAAGTCTAATAACCAAAGTTACCACATTCCGATGGAGGAATAAACATCTCCGGATATAATAATAATGTCCCGACAGAGAAATGAAACATCTCCGGATAAGAAGGTACAAATAGAATATTAAGTTAGAAGTTACAATATTTTAACATTCCCCTTTAACGAGAAGGATATTCTAATAACATCTGCAGGAGAAAGTAGTCATCAGCAACATGATACATGATACATCTATAAATCATTGGAAGCTTTCTTCAATCATCATCCACAACTCATACAGTTACTGGAACATCTTCAAGATATTCAATACTGGAACATCAACATATTCAGTTCTTAGTCTTCATCTTCTGCAACATTCGAACAACTACAACAACATCATTGTCTGGATCTCCCGATCAACAACATCCTCTGGATCTCTCAATCAACAAACTCATCGTCTGGATCTCCCGATAACCAGTATCATCTAGATCTCTTGATCAACAACCACATCGTCTGGATCTCCCAATCAAGGGCCTCATTGTCTCGACCTCCCGATCAACAACATAATATGGATCTCTCGATCAATAGCCTCATCGTCTGTATCTCTCGATCAACAACATCATCTAGATCTCTCGATCAACGGCCTCATCATCTAGATCTCCCAATTAACAGTATCATATGGATCTCTCGATCAACAACCTCATCATGTGGATCTCCCAATCAACATCATCATCTAGATCTCCCAATCAACATCATCATCTGGATCTCTCGATAAACAGCCTCATAGTAGCATACCCTGCAACACACATGATCTATTTACGGGATGATCAATCCCTATCCATTTAAGACACCATATCATGTCTAGGGACGATGCAGTCCACTCGTCAATTTAGACAAAGTCTAGGGACCACTTCTAAGAGACATCTGTCTACGGATCAATTCAGGGACCGAAGTCTGGGGATGATACAATTCCTCTCATCTACTAAGGACGATTTCTCGGAGATATCTGTCTACGGATCAATTCTGGGACCGAAGTTCAGGGATGATACAATCCCTCACGTCTACTAGGGACCACTTCTCAGAGACATCTGTCTACGGATCAATTTAGGGACCAAAGTATGGGGATGATACAATCCCTCTCGTCCACTAGGGACAACGTCTCGGAGACATCTGTCTACGGATCAATCCAGGGATCGAAGTCTGGGAATGATAAAATCACTCTCATCCACTAGGGACCCCTTCTCAGAGACATATGTCAACGGATGAATTCAGAGACTGAATTCCAGGGATGATACAATCCCTCTCGTCCACTAGGGACCACTTCTTGGACACATCTGTCTACGGATCAATTCATGGACCGAATTCCGAGGATGAAACAATCCACTCATCGAGTTAGACAAAGTCTAAGGACCACACATTGACCTCATCGTCGGAACAGGTAGCCTCATCATCGACCTCATCGTCGGAACATGTAACCTCATCATCGATACAAGTATCCTCATCATTGATACAAGTATCCATATCATCAATACATGTATCCTTACCATCGATACAAGTATCCTAATCATCGATACAAGTATCCATATCATCAATACATGTATCCTTACCATCGATACAAGTATCCTCATCATCGAATCAAGTAACCTCATCCTGAGTGCAAGTATCCTCATCATCAATACAAGTATCCTCATTATCGACCTTACCATCGACATAGGAAATCTCATCATCGATACAGGTATCCACATCGATACCGGTATCCAATATATCATACCAGTATCACCATTGCAACATGATAGAACTCAATACATCTCTATTAAAAATATCTAGTAAAACTTAATCCCCTTACTCAAACCTAGTACCGTCTTTTCCATAACTAAGAAGCAATATATCTTAATTGCCCTAATTTTTGTGTAGTATAATGCAAGGCATTCGATATATTAATAAGGTTTACTCGTCCGTCCCTATTCTCTATATATCCTAAATTTTTTCACAAAATAACATATAATCATGGAGAAATCAACATGAAGCAATATATCTCACTTTCCCAAATAGCTATGTGCAATATAATGCAATGAAATGTATCTATTAATAAATTGAGTGGAACCTAATCCCCTTGGTGCAACCTTGTGCCATCCTTTCCATTATTATCACGCAATATATTTCACTTGCCCCAATTTTTATATGGGACATAATGAAATGCATTGAATCTACTAAGAATATTTATAGGAATGGAAGTTATCTGCAATACAATGCAACAAAATGGATCTAGTACTAATATTCAATAGAATTTGCAAGGCCAAGGACATAAATTGAAACTCAAACGAATTTTTAATATCCCCGAGATCGAACAAGAAAGCTCCACGAAAATTGGATGGCTACTAACCATGAGATCAAATGAAAAAGTACTACAAATACTACACCAAACACCATCGAAAATTGATTTTAGTGGTGGATATGGAAATGGAATAAGAAAACAATCCAAAGAATATGACAAACATGTAGTGGTGGAAATGAGAAAGCATATACATTCCTAAAACTTATGAAAAATGCAAATTCTATACCCATACACAAGTAAATAAAACCAATACTTTCACAGTAGGAAGTTAGAATGAACAAAATAATTGTTTTAACTCATAGATTCATATTATATAGAAATATAATATTAAGGACATAAGTGATCAAACTAGTAATAAAAACTTGTGATGTGCCTTCTTGTAATTAATGAATCATTTTTTCTTTCCACTTGATAGAGTTCAAGGTCAAACATAACTCTATGCTATGTTTAGTAGGTATATACAAAACTAGGTGCCTACAATCTTATTCTCCGTTTGGGAGGTTAACAGTAATCGCTTATAAATGTTTAGTCATTATAAATGATTAAGGGACATGTGCTAAATCAATTGGTGAGTCCCTCATTGCACAACCATTATTGGATGTTAGGTTGACAAAGGACATGTCACTGACCTCAAAAAACAAATCCCCAATTACAAGTGCAACTCCTATGATTATAAATTGTTTTCATTTCATTAATTCTATATTTTATGCAACTTGCATTTTGTAATTTTTCATAGTTTAATTATTATTGATATATTGGGGGTTTTCCACAAATATTTGCTTTACATTTGAAGAAAAATGAACATGTAAACATTTAAACACTATCCAGCTGTTTGCGTCAAACACCTTATTGATGAACCAAGATTTAGATGGCGATTTCAAATCAATTTTCTCCACCATAGAAGAGGAAAGCTTTCAAATCGTGAACTTCAAGAAGAAATAAGAAACAAATTTTAAATCACTGATACATACAAAATATTTATCTATGGTTTTCGTACATATAGGAAAATGTGATTGGGTTTTGTCATGATTTATGACAATTTGGAGGATGCAATAAAGTATGAGCCTAAATATAGGTTGATAAAAAATGCAATTCATGATCTTCGTAATAATACCATAAGAAGTAGTGAAAACAGAGCAGAGAAAATACCACGCATTATGCCAACAAAAAAGAAAGCAGTTTAGACGCCACTTTCTTTCTTATGCCAATGAAAAAGAAGAGTTTAATACTACAATTTCTTCCTCCTCGTAACTTTGTATTGATTTCACAGTTTTTTATCATCCAATTATATACATGTGTTAAACATATTTTATGAGTTGTAATCCATTTTTGAATTGTACTTCATTTATAAATAACTAATAGCGTTTTTTATGTTGATTTAAATTGTTTATTGTACAAAAGTGTTTTAATTTTCTTCAAAATTATGTATTTTAATGGTTTTTTAGTTAATTGGAAATGGATCCCAAACTTTGGAATTTATTGCGAATTTAGATTCTAGAAACTATCCTTCTATGGGTGTCTTTTTCAACATTGATTCGGTTTCGATCAATTTCTAAACATTGTGATGGACTGTTGTGGATACCAACTTTTAATAATGCTCGACAAAAAAATCACATAACAGAAACTTGGTTTTTAGTTGGACTCGGTTTTTAGTTGAACTATGGGGACAATATCAAAATCATATCCTATATAAATTTATCAATCATATAGGACATACATCTATCTTGCATGTCCCTTGTGAAGAATATATATAAACAATTGAATGTACACTTGTTTCAATCATTTTGCTATGAAAATACTGTCCATTATGAGGGCAGAAGGTCTATTACATTGTGAATCCATTCATAAAACATTTTTCATGTATAGGCATCATTGAAATAGGAGTTCATGGTTTCTTTTAACTCATAGGAAACACCGGTCGATAGAAGCATGGATGGATACTTGTACGTCATCAACATATTGAAGATGGTTCAATTTTGTTATCTATAATATCAAAAGGTTTTGGAGAGAAACCATTGGTGCTAATGGTGAACCTACACCTCCAGAGGATGCAACATTTTACAAAGGTAAAATATATTGGTTACATATAAAAACAATTTCTGAGGAAGATGTCATATCTCGGTACAAAATGTACTCATTGGATATTACATTGAATAAATGTGTTTTCCATTCAATTCCCTCGACATTTTACAAAGGTAAAATATATTGGTTACATATAAAAACAATTTCTAAGGAAGATGCCATATCTCGGTACAAAATGTACTCATTGGATATTGCATTGAATAAATGGGTTTTCCATTCAATTCACATAGGATGTATCAAACGATCTGTGTGTCTTACCATACATTTCAACCAATTGATATGTGTTGTAAATGATGGTTCTACAAGTGTATGATACATTGCTGAAATACAAGATTTCAAGTGTGGTTAATGCCTAGTTTAACACGCATAGGGATATTTTGAGGATGGAAGAAGTTTAAAATGGAGTCTATATAAACACACATTGCTCCAAATATATTCCATTTCGGGATGTGGGAAGTTCCATAATGTTGTGAAAGAATGCTTAGATTCCATTCATATATTATGATGTGGACACTTGCAACATTACTCATCTAGTAGTTGATGAAAAATCGATGTCTGCAAATCATCACTCCCTATGCCAATAGACAATGAATGCACCAATATTATAATGTATAGAAAATTTTCCCACTCACTCCAAGAATCAATTCATTCCATAATCTTATCCCATTACTTACAAACTGGCTTGAGTCCATGGAATGTTTTGGTATGTAATTCAATAGGCATTAGGCATTGTAAGAAGAACTATGTTTTGGTTTTTGCATCATATACAAATCTTGATAAGTTTTGGTATTGAATAAAAATATATGATTCTTCGTATGATTTCATCATATATTAGCTACACCAAAAATGTATATATCCTTTAATTTTACATATTCTATATTGTACAAATGTTAAATCTATTGATTAATCATAATCTAACAAATACATAAAATGTTTTGTTTTAGTTTATGAAACAAATCTTTGATTATGTTGACAATTATACTAATGTATTCTGTTGTGTTATATTATAGAAATGGATATGGTGCCTGCCATTTGGAGCTCCCTACCAACAGATATACTTGAAATGATATTTCTATGGTTGCCATTATCCACTATTAGCCGTTTTAGAATAGTTTGCAAGAAGTGAAGTTGAAGATTATCTTATATCTTATCGTGGAAACAATTTGTAATAAAAGAATTTGGAGTTTTAGTTAACTTTGATTCTGAATGTGAGTGACAATTCCATCCTTGTTACATTAATCAGCTAGGAAAGTTATCAACCATATCTATGCCATTTTTTAGTAATAGATATAAAATTGAATTTATATGTGTTTCAATTGTTTTGGTTTCCTTACCAACTAACTTATATAGAAAAAAAACCACTATATTTATCAATCATTTCACAAAGACTTTTACATTTGTAGGGTCCCTCAATCTTCGTAATTTGGGTTTTTTCGCATTCTTAAGAAATGTGCAGCAACAAAAATATGATTGAGTAGTTCTCAAACATGTTTATACGACATTGCAACCAAAATGTTTCATTTATTGCACTTCACATATCCTCCATATGGTGATATTTTGACCCCAAAAACTGTTGTTTTGCATAATGGAAAAAAATTATTGGGTGCATACTCATGTTATCTCTAGAGAAAACCATATATGTTTACAACATATATATTGGATAGAAATCGCCAAAAATAAATGGATCTTCGATTTTATGCAGCAATCACTTACTACAATGTATGTTTGCATAGTGGTTTATTCCAATCAACTTTTTTGTTTTATGAATGAATAAATTCTTAGTCATTATAATTTAGGGATTACATTTTTTCTCATAAAACTCTATTGAAATATACAGTGATATTTTTTGCAAGCATTTTTATTTTGGAAAGACAAAAATGTAAATTTTTTATTCAAAATTTCGAAAGAGAGAAGGAAAGACGGGAGATTGACTTCTATTTCAAAGGCGATCTCAGACGTAGAAAAAACCAATAAAACCTTGTCCTGCAAGGCTCACAAAGATGCCTCCAAATAACATTTTCATCCAACTGACTGAAACAGGCACAAAATCAGCACCCAGAAACTCCATATTAAAATGTAACTGGAAAACAACTGAACGCTTCCTTGTTAGATATATACAAATAGGTTTATCAAGAAATCAAGTTCTGTTGACATCAACACATCCAGTTGAATCATCTCTGCTAGTGCCACTCTCAGGGAAGCTGAAGCAGCTTATAACATTGCCATCAAGCAATGAGTTACCATCCTGATGACTGGGCACTTAGAAATACCCATCAGTTGTGTTGACGCATCCATGGAATTAGCTCCATTGCCCGGAATAGTCGACTGAGTACAGTTGATGTTCTGAGGGTCTTCTGAGGGGGCTGAACTTGAGAGGCATCCTGATGAGAAGGTGGCATAAGAATTTGGACGTTGTCACCGTGTGGAAGGTGGCTACTATCATGTGGGGGCTTCTTTTCCACCTTCTTCCTCTTTGGAGGTGGCAAGTCATGAGGAAAATTAAGTTTTGCTTTCCCTCCTCTCATCTTCCTAGCTGCTGCATCGAAGGCTCTGGCAGCTTCCTCTGGCGTATCATATGTACTTCCCTTTTTCATGATCTCTAATTTCTGCAGCCCATCTGCCTGGTCGGTTCTCTCTGATGCCTCTATATTTGGTGTTTCTTTCCCTACCTCTCGTGCTCTTGACTGCTTCTTTGCGCTGGGAGGGATATGACGCAAGACACCCTTTGAAAAAACAAACGATATGAATCAAAAAGTTACACATCACATTGCTCATGCACATTATAAACGATATGAATCAGAAAGATACTCTGAAAGTGGAATGGAAAGACGAGTTCATAAACAGTACTTAGAATGACAATGAGCAAACTTGAGTGAGCACTCAACTAAAACGCTAAGTTTGCTGGAGAGGTTTAGACCTCTAAAACCTTGCAATCTAACAATGCTCGGGGATATATTCTAATTTCTCCAGAGTAGAGGTGCTTGTGATCATTGAATGGGTGCGAGAGTTTACTCGTACATGGAGCTACTATGAAGAGGGCATAAGATGAAAAGCCAGAAATGCAATATCATATCGTACATCAGGGTGCCATACTGCATGTACAGAGTGATGGTAATTCGGGGAAAAAGGATCCACACGTTCGAAAGAGGCATGGGTGCCTCTCATACACAGTATTACAAGGGCGCAAATTTTCAAACCCTAAACAACTACATTAAGCCCACTTATGAACTAATGGGCGCATTCTTAACTTGTAGCTCGGATACTCTATGGCTGATCGGTGATATTAAATACCTCGACTAGCTCCATTGAATAGGAAGCCAATCTCGCCGGACAAGGTTCTAGCCACTGATTAATACATGAACCGGACGGCAGTAATGGATTAAGGAGTTTATCGGGATAACCCCCGCCCTATCGCAATTCATAAATCTTTTCTCGCAAGAAATCGTGGTGAAGCCGGAGAAGACAAAAATAATATTGACATTGTTATCCATAATATTATATAATAAGTTGAATGTATCGTACTCATCTCTGAAAAACCAACACCACGGAATTACCCTACTATGGAATAATCTTATACCAGTAAGACACCAAGTCATGAGAAAAAAACGATCACATATGGGGTGCTCGCTCTCTTCCCATGAGAAATAAACAATCAGAGTTTAGATGCTCACTACAAAAAAAAAAAAAAAATTTCTTTTTTGCACATCATGTCATTCTCTTCTGGGGTAGTGACGGTAACAGATGCCCACAGTGATGGTTGTGGGCTGCATTAGCAAGGAATGTCAAAAAGTAATAATAAAATATTGAATGCAAAGGAAACGAACTTCTTCTACATTGAGCTTATCTATTTTTTGAATTACAGTTTCATTTTCAATTACTGAATAAAACTAAAAATATTGAATAAAAATCTCAATAAAACTAAAAACTGAGCTTATTGACGTACTTCATTTTCAATAATTTCTCATTAAGATTTTTATTACTAATGGAACAAAACGTGGGATATTGACTTTGAAGTCTTATTTTTATTAATGGAACATTGTCTTTGAAAGCGTGGGTTATTGGCTTTGAAGTCTTATTCACAAATTCGAGATTAAAAGTGCACTGCATACTTACATGACAACGACCCAAATAGACCATATCCATCACTTTGGAATCCACCCTAATCATTCTGTCAGGGTGATTTGCATTTATGCATAGATGGATCGCCATGCTTGTTGGTAGTTCGCCAAATATTGATGTAACTTCTAGCTTCACCGAGAAGCCAAACCGATAGACGTTTCTAGACCTCTCTAATGATGGACAGAGTTCACAGTGTATATAAATCTATATTTCAGTGAATGGAAGTGATAGAGAGTAGTTCTGGGTATTTTTGGCCTGTTCCTACTCTATCAAGAAGCATCCCATTCTCATTAATATTGAATCGCGTGAGATGCGTTTTCATTAACGTACTCACCTTATTTTCTTTGTTAACATGGAACCATAGGTATTTGTTAACATGGAATCATAGGTACAGTTACTGTGAAAATTTGAATACGTTTTTGTAGGCTTTTGTGAATGGACTTGCTGTACCACACAAATCTTATCGGCCGCTCCTTGACCTATTTGAGCGTTATGAGATCATTTCTAGAGTAAGGTTAAATAATTAGTCATGCTTTATCCGTTCAAAGAAACTACGCCAATAGACAGAACATCAGTGGCCACAAGTGCAAGCGTTAACTATTAGTTGCGGGATTTTAATTCTGTGCCTTACAGGTATTTAACTTTCCATGCAAATTTCAGGTCTTATTAGCTAGCGGGGCGTCATAAAATATGAGAGGAAGTTGATTCATTTTAGTCGTTGACACATGTGATGTTCACTCGCGTGCCTCTAAATAATATGGTGAGATGGAACTTACATATTATATGGGCAGTGCAGGCGTTATGCTTCTTACAATCCAGGTATGCACTACTACTGCGCAATGATATGGAGTGATTCAAAGTAGAATCTGTAGAAATTTTTAATCCCTCTCAACCCTAGTTAGTAGATATGTTAAGACATTTAAAAAACTACTCTCAACCCTAGTTAATAGATATGTTAAGACATTTAAAAAACTGCTGTGAACGAATGCACATTAAAACAAAATATTATGGCTTACCTTCAGCCAAAAGGCATTCCTGCCCGTCAGGCAATAAACCCTTGTCAATGTGTTCTGAACTATTCAGATTGGCCACACTGTTTCTTCCGCGCAGACTCGAACGAGACTCGACCTCGGCATTACCGGTTTCGCAGACCCTCTCCCTCGACAACCCAGCCATACGGACCGGCCTGGCCTTACAATGACAACGGAAATGAAAAATAGACAATGCTAGCTACTGAAATGATCTGATCAGAAAATCAATACAATCTGATTTCCACATCGAGAGGGTTAGAATTTTTATAGGTAGAATGCATTGAGATCAAGTTCCCTCAACTTTTGCCACCTTTTTGCTGCCGAACCGAGAACGAATGGAAATTGGATAGGTAGGCAAATCGGCGTTGATCCAATCTTGACCTGAAGCGTTTGAGGATGTGAAACCATAAAGGAATTTATGACAGAATGTCGTGCCTGCCACGAAAGTTTTGGAATTCATGCACCTTATTCGATTTCAAAATCTCTACATGGCCCCTAACTAACTAAACCCTAGGAAAACCCTTTTGCACTAATTTGCACTCGTGTCTATCCGCATAGTGGGCTGCTGACCAGTAATATCAAACAACTGTACATACAGAGCGTTCGTGTTGTTGGGACTCACAAAGGGGCCGATTTCCACAATGTTGAGTCTTAACGCCCTTGATCACACAAGGATGGCAAATGAAATATAAAAATTTTAATAAATGAAAAAAAGGAGGGGGAGTGAAATATAACTAATTTTAATAAATGACACAAGTAGGTTAGTCAAACATAACTAATTCTAATAAATGAGGAACTGGTCAAAGTGATTAAAGTTACAGCATATGAAGGGATTTACTTTTCATAATATTAAAATATTAGCATTTTACAATGTTGACCATAAAAGTCTTTCACTTTACATTAACCAGCGTAGACCCATCTTAAAATCGTATCTATCAAGCACCGAGAGGGATCCAATTTCTTGAGGTGTATTTCTTTTTTTAAATTTCAACTCAAGAAATTTGATATCTCTTGATTGATAGACCCGGGTTTAAGTTTTTATTTTATAAACGAATATCAATATTTTAATTAGTTTTCATAATATTTTATTTTATGAGCCAATGTGGACTTTTTTTAAATACTTTCATTAACTTTTTATTTTATGAGCCTACATCAATTTATTAATGTCCGACATAATATAATTTATTACGTTTTACTCTTGTAACGTTAGAACATCTCCCTCATACTCGTGCGTTATATGCACACACGTTACAACATCTCCCCCATACTGGGCTATAGAGCACCTCGTTTCACTCGGTACAATTAAATTTTATTTTATAAAATTCTTTTTGATGTTTTCAAAAAACAAATTATCAATATTTTTAATTTCAAAATTTTTAAATTTTATTCATTTCATATACTTAATGGTAAAGAGGTTATAGATGGGACATAATTCCACAATATTGTGGTTTTATTTTTAAAATACAAAAAAAAAATAAAAAACATTTAATATGGTTTTTTTTTAAGTGCTATGTGGCAATTTTTATTCCTTATTATTGATTTTTGTAACTAAAAATCCAAAAAAAAAATTCTATGTTAAACCTAAAACTTAGTATATGTAGATTTTGTGTGTTTGATTTGATATGTTTATCTAATAAAACTGATTAAGTTAGACCGTGGATGAACCCTAACTATGTGAGTGATTGATTTATCCATCTTGTCCACGTGGTGATAGATTTTGCTCTTTCATTTAGTCTGTGTTATTTTCTTTAATGCACACTCACTAGTGATCTTATTTTATTTTGTTGAAGTATTGCTTCTTGTTTATTTTAGTTTATTACAGTCTATAGGCTTGGGATTATCGTTATGTTAACCTAGTTAGACTCTGGTTAGTGGTAGAAGTTTTTATTTTATTAATTGACTTACGCGATTGAAGATCTTGTGTTTGTCTTGTTTTAGTGTGTTTAGATGTTAAAGTGTTGAGATCAAAGCCAACATTAGGAGGCATTTGACGAACTCACAGTGGCCTTTCAAGAAAGAGATTATATTACTAATGGAATCTCATAGGAATTCTAGAGAGGAAGCTTAGAAATGGTGTACTAAATAGGCCAAAATAAGCCTTTCGAATGATGGCACCCAAGAACATTCAAAGCACAGTAAAGACTAAACGAAACCAAATTTAGGCAGTAGAGAAAGATACAAAGTATCTGAAAATCTAGAGAAGGCCAATTGGAACTCATCACCTAAAACGACTAGGGTGCCACAAGAAAAAACACTAATAATGGCTAGTATGATTGTAGAAAATCAAAATCTAAATGGGTACAATCAAAGAGAGAAAAACTAACTCACAAAAGGAGTCCATGGGATGAATACACTAGAACCACATAGATTACAAGAAAACACCTTAGTAAGAATGAGATCGATATAGAGACTATTATTATGAAAAGATGAACCAAAGCAAAATAACATTCAATATGATAATTCAATTTCACAATAATAGAATACACAGGATCATTGAAAGAACAACAAGCACAACATAAACACAAGAGACAGAATTTATCCTGGGAAACCTACATGGGGTAGAAAACCTAGTAGAGCTTCCTCAATATAGATGATCAACAAGTACAAAGATGTAATCCCCAAACAAGAGCTCCTTCTCCTCCATTCCATATCTCTCTCTCTCTGCTATGCGAGTTTCACAAGTGAGTGAATGAATAAGTGAGTGTGTTAAATGAGGATCGCGCATCCTCTATTTATACTTTATCTCTCACTAAACGAAATACCTAACTAGGTTGGCCCCAACAGATATAACCCAGTGCTCACTCGGCAACCCCACTGTTGAAATATTGTAACTTCAAAGAATATTATATTTGTATATTATTTATTCCGGAGATGTTCCATACCTCCGATGTGATTATACTATAAATCCGGAGATGTTTATTCCTCCGATTTGGGTGTGGTAACTAGGGTTATTAGACCCACCATGTCGGGGTCGGCCCAGTCAGTTATAATGGGGTATTTAACCTAATGGTTAAATACGAGCCTACATGTACTTGTGTAAAATACATATCAGAGTAGTGTATAAATAGAGGAGGTGTGTTCCTCATTTGATACACTCACACACTTGAGGATAGCGCACTTGTGGAGGAGAGGTCTGCTATTATGGAGGAGGAGATCATGTCTCAGGGTTTCATCTTTGTATATTGCTGGTCATCTATATTGAGGAAGCTTTGCTGGGTTTTCTACCCCATGAGGGTTTCCCAGGATAAATCTCTGTCTCTTGTGTTTATGCTGTGCTTGTTGTTTCTTCAGTGATCCTGTATATGCTATTATTGTGAAATGGAATGTAATGCTGCTATTTTCTGTCTTAGCATATTGAATTTTAACATGGTATCAGAGCTAACCTGAAGGAAGACAAGGTATGGCACTAAAGACACTTGCTTTACTTACGACAATTTGAAGGTTAGGGTTTTACATAGCAAAAACCAGTCATCGTAGCACTTTCGCTATAAATCCGTTTTGGAAAATTTTTCGGATCTGAAATTGTTACATGACGAATATTAAATATCCAGGTATCTTGTGTCCAAAGGACAAGCTCTAATTCGTTGTACTTTGTGATTTATGATCTGTACAATATAGGGTTTCTGCCTCTTCCAGATCTGAGTCAAAATCAGGTGACCTTGGGAAAAAGGTCATATCTTGGGCTAGGAAGCTCCAAATGAAATTTCGTAAAAAGCGACAGGTAGTACACAGTATGTACTATCTCAGAAAACGTTTTCAGAGGCTGACGTTGAACCAGTGACACGTGGCACTCCGTACAAGTTCGCCCTCCTGTATTATCCCATAAACAGGTCATGTTGCGACACTTGGTATAACTCTCTCTCAGAGAGTCCAATTGAGGTCAGACCTGTCAGGATGGAAAGATAACAGGCCGAGCTACCTCAGAACAGTTTTTCAGAGGCCGAAGTTCAAACAGTGACACGTGGCACGCCGTACAAGTTTGCTCTTCTGTTTTATCCCAAAACAGGTCACGTTGCGACATTTGACATAGCTCTCTCTCAGAGAATCCAATTGAGGTAAGACCTATCAGGATGGAAAGATAACAGGTCAGGCTATCTCAAAAAAAAATTTCAGACCTTGTGGATTGAAAAGTTTGGAGTTACACCAGAAACAATGAGGTACATATTTCTGTCAAAACATAATTATTTTTTGAGTACCTTCATTCATGGCTTCCGGAATTTAGGGCTTTGAAGAAAGTTGGAATTTTTGTAAACGGATACCACGGGTGAATGATACTCATCAAAATAGAAATTTAGAGACCAAGATCAGATTTTTTGGTTGGGCAGAAGGCCAGGCTTGATCAAACCCTAGTTCGGGACTTTGATGAGAAAAGTGGAAAATTAGGGCTTCTGTAAAAATGGGAATTTTTGAAATCTGTGACCATGGCTGGGAGCTCCTCAGAAAAATAGAAGCTTAGAGTTTTGGATCAAACATTTTGATTGGGTAGAAGAGTGGGATTCACCAAACCCCAGTTCAGGGTCACGTCCAGTGAATCCGGAAGTTTCAAAGGCAAAATTGAGGAGTGAAACTTTGCAGTTTTCAAATTCTGAATATATCAGTTTGATCAGCTCATTAAGGCACATATTTCTATCCTTTCGGAAGTTTGAAATTCAAAGTTTGAATTTTTGGGGTTTCTCTGACAAACCCATATCCAGCTCCAGGTCCAGTTCTTGCAATTCAAATGGATAGGGTTAATCCTAGAAGAAGATGGATTGGTCACCTGCATAAGTGGAGTTACTGTTTCAGAGGGAGATGAGGCTAAGGCTTTACATAAGGAGATTACAAGCGATCTCGACAGGTATGACTCATCGAGGTATGTTTTGAGATTTGTTCATGATTAAGTTTATGGTATGTTTGTCTTCATGTTATTACGGTTAGTACAATCTTGATTTTAGATTTGTTGTATCACCTTAACAAAATTATGAATGCATGATAGAAGATATTCATTGGTTAGGGTGTTGACACTTATGATTGTACTAATGCATTATGATGTTGTGTGAGGTTGATGTTGTCTACTAACAAGATACAGGTACATCACAAAAGATAAATCAGGCTCCATGACCATGAAAACATGAAGACAAAGACTCATCCATAATCTTTGTTCTACTTACGAGGTATGTATGACTTTGTTATATTATGCTTAACCTATGAGACATGCAGGTTCTAGCTCAGGATCTCTAAATCATTGAAGAGATTGTTTAGGTATGTTGTACATAATCAAGTAGGTATACTAATCCAGGTATGTTTCCCATGAATCTTACCTTGTGTTAGGATCCCTTATATAAGTATACTTGGAATGATTGGTTATGCTTATTCATAAAGTTAGTAATCAAGGGATTATGCATATTATATCTTTTATCTTGATTGATGATATGCATGAGTAAAAGAAGACTTCCCTGAAATCTTGAATACTAATGTTTATTAATCATGACTATACATTTTCAAGATTATGTTTTTAGAATATACTAATGAGTGTATGTTTGTGTATGAGATCATGAGGATGACTCTTGAGCATGCACAGTGGTACAGAATGAATAGAAGTTCAAAAGACATACAGAAGATCAAGCGGGAGGCAGCCACACAAACATAAAAGATAAGTATTTGAGTTGTTATTTGAAATAGTAATGATATTGCCTGTAATAGGTTGTATGCATATTTGTATTCCTATAATATATCATGCTGAGTGTAAATATTCATAGAACATTGAACAATATACTACTAATATGCATATGATTGGTAAGTTGGACAAACATTCCATTGTTGCTTGTCTAGAATGAAACCTCTTTGCTGACATGCTGAGAGTTGTGCACACTCTCGATAGTATGTTCTGGTAGAGATGGAAGGCATCTAGATAGCCACTGTATGCATACAGGATATGGGAAAGTGTTGTGCCAAAGTATTGGTCAAAATAGTTGCATCACTATGTAAATGATATCTGTATGCATAATAGGTTATCATGTCAATATGATTTGATGATTATGAAGTATTACTAATCATGTACTTAATTTTGATTTGTAGGAAAGGTCATGAAGAATGATGGACACCATACAAGTGGTGGATGTTCAAACAAGAAGATTTACAAATCAAACAAAATATAGAAGGCTCATGGCTAGAAGATTCTCTTAGAAAGGGGAAGAGAATCACGACAAGATGTTTGCTCCAAGTATGGTGTAATTAAAGAAGAAGTGTGAATCAGGTTCTGTATAGGTACCTAGGATCGATAATAAATTGATAAGATTAATGATCACCATGGGTGATGTGGATCTCAACCTTTGCTACAAGGTTGAATATGATTTCTATACACAAATGACATGGATGCAAGAAGGAACTCACCACAGAGTTCGAATGATATTAAGGCTCATATTAGTAGACCCATCTAACGAGAGATGGCACAGATAGATATGCAGAAGATCATTCAATGCAGAAATGAAAATGAAAGATCTCAAATTGATGCTTTACTTCCTAGGTCTGGAAGTATGGCAAGGCTCAGAAGGAATATTTCCCAACCAGGGAAAGTATGATGAGAAATATGACTTGAGGTGTTGGAATGGCCACTCTTATGGATTCCAACTTGAAGCTGTTAGGGGATAACTCATCAGAGTTAGTGGATATAACTCTGTACAGTCAAATTATTGGGTCATTGATGTATCTAACATATACTAGGTTAGATATATGCTTTGTTGTGAACACCTTGAATCAGTATCTAGTGGAAACTAGATGTGTTCACCTGATAGTTGCAAAACATGTGATGAGGCACCTAAAGGATACGATAGACTTTGATCTGTGCTATCTTGGAGATCATGACTTCAGATGGCTACTCAGATGCTGATTGGGCAGAAAGTGTATCAGACAAGAAGAACACATCAAGAGGATGTTATTGTCTGGGATTAGCCATGATCTCGTGGTTTAGCTGGAAGCAGTCTAGTGTGGCTCTCAGCACAAGCAGAATATATGGCTGCTTGCTCTGCTAGTTGTGAAGAAGTTTGGCTTCAGGATTGTTTGACTTAGAGATAGAACCAACTATGATCCTATGTGACAAATAGAGTTGTATGAAGATGACATAGAATCTAGTGTTCCATGATAAGTCAAAGAACGTAGGGATCTAACAAGATATGACACAGAAAGGAACTATAAAGTTTGAATTCGTAACAGGTTACCGATGTACTAACCAAACCTCTACCTCGAGTGAAGAAGTTACCAACATACTAACCAAGCCTCTGTCTCGAGTGAAATTTGAATACTTTCGAGACAAGCTTGGTGTAGCTCAAAAGGACCCTCCTCAAAAGGGGGAGTAGTATAGTCACTGATGATGAGATTGTCTCATCGAACAACAAGGTCGATGATGAGGTAGCCTGTTCTCTACACCTAGATACTTAGAAATATTTAGATTTAGGACTCGTATACTTAGAATACTTAGTTTTACTTATACATGCTTTTGATGTTATATGTATTGGTGAGAATACATGCTTTTGATGATAAGATGTATTGGTAAGAATACATACTTTTGATGACACATGTATTGATTAATGTACGTGTATGGTTGAGGATACTTGTACTTGTATTGATGAGAATACATGTGGGGATTGTATCATCCTTGAACACATGTTCTAAAGTGAGCCGTAGACGTATGGTCTCCGAAAATGAAGTCCTTAGTGGACAGGTATGGATTGTATCATCCCTGGACTTCGGTCCCTGAATATATCCGTAGACGTATGGTATCCGAAAATGAAGTCCTTAGTGGACAGGTAGGGGATTGGATCATCCCTGGACTTTCAGTCCTAAAGAGAGCCGTAGACGTGAGGTCTCCGAGAATGAAGTCCTTAGTGGACAGTTGAGGGGATTGGATCATCCCTGGACTTTCAGTCCTAAAGAGAGCCGTAGACGTGAGGTCTCCAAGAATGAAGTCCTTAGTGGACAGTTGAGGGGATTGGATCATCCCTGGACTTTCAGTCCTAAAGAGAACCGTAGACGTGAGGTCTCCGAGAATGAAGTCCTTAGTGGACAGTTGAGGGGATTGGATCATCCCTGGACTTTCAGTCCTAAAGAGAGCCGTAGACGTGAGGTCTCTGAGAATGAAGTCCTTAGTGGACAGTTGAGGGGATTGGATCATCCCTGGACTTTCAGTCCTAAAGAGAGCCGTAGACGTGAGGTCTCCGAGAATGAAGTCCTTAGTGGACAGTTGAGGGGATTGGATCATCCCTGGACTTTCCGTCCTAAAGAGAGCCATAGACGTGAGGTCTCCGAGAATGAAGTCCTTAGTGGACAGTTGAGGGGGTTGGATCATCCCTGGACTTTCAGTCCTAAAGAGAGCCGTAGACGTATGGTCTCCGAAAAGTGGGGATTGTATCATCCCCGGACTTAGGTCCCTGAATTGATCCGTGGACGTGAGGTCTCCGAGAAGTGGGGATTGTATCATCCCCGGACTTAGGTCCCTGAATTGATCCGTAGACATGAGGTCTCCGAGAAGTGGGGATTGTATCATCCCCGGACTTAGGTCCCTGAATTGATCCGTAGACGTGAGGTCTCCGAGAACTGGGGATTGTATCATCCCCGGACTTAGGTCCCTGAATTGATCCGTAGACGTGAGGTCTCCGAGAAGTGGGGATTGTATCATCCCCGGACTTAGGTCCCTGAATTGATCCGTAGACGTGAGGTCTCCGAGAAGTGGGGATTGTATCATCCCTGGACTTAGGTCCCTGAATTGATCCGTAGACGTGAGGTCTCCGAGAAGTGGGGATTGTATCATCCCTGGACTTAGGTCCCTGAATTGATCCGTAGACGTGAGGTCTCTGAGAAGTGGGGATTGTATCATCCCCGGACTGCGGTCCCTGAATTGATCCGTAGACGTATGGTCTCCGAGAAGTGGGGATTGTATCATCCCTGGACTTCGGTCCCTGAATTGATCCGTAGACGTATGGTCTTCGAGAATGTGATTTTTGATGTGGTTACTTGTATCGGTAGGATACTTGTATTGATGATGTGGTTACTTGTATCGGTAGGATACTTGTATTGATGATGTGGTTACTTGTATC